>OV788326.1:16904399-16943399 GCA_928718305.1 Tetramorium bicarinatum | reverse complement strand
ATATTCGCTCACAATTAGTGAAATTAATAAATATTGATGCAAGAGATTCGAGTGCTGCGAAATTATTCCATGCATTTAGGTCAGAAATGTGGAAGTTACAGATTTCCTTTACAAATATAATTGCATTATCATGCGATAATGCATCTGTTATGACAGGAAAGCATTCATCTTTCAAAACAAAATTAGAAAATATGTGCAAGCGACTTATAACATTTCCATGTCCATGCCATTCTGCAGCATTAAGTGCGCACGCTGCATGTGCAAAAATACCATCATTTTGCGATGATTTTGTAAAAAAAATTACTCATTACATTAACAGTAGTCCGAAACGTTCGCAATTTTCCAAGAATTCAGTGAGTGTTTCCAAGATAAACATCTCAGAATTTTAAAATTAAGTGAGACACCCTGGTTGTCTCACTACGCATGCGTGGAAAGACTTCTCCATTCATGAAAAACCATTCGTTATTTCTTGTAAGAAATGGTTGTGAGTGATAAGACAAAATCTGCAGAATATCTTTTGTCAATGATGGATAACGTTGAATTAAAAGCCTATTTCCTTTTCTTTAAATATATCTTACATTATTTCAATTCTTTTAATGCATACTTTCAATCGACAGAAACGAGAATTCATTTATTACAATTAAAATCGGTTGACTTTCTCTCCCACATCTGCCAAAATTTTGTTAAAAAAGAGTATTTGAAAGACGTAACCATAATTGGGAATTTTTCACATAAAGAAATTCAAAAAAATATTAATGACATTTCCCTTGGATCAGACTGCGAGACATATTTAAATGATTTAATTACAAATGATCACGCAGACACAGTTACGACTGCCCGACAAAATTGCTTACAATTTTATATTACCGCTGCGGAGGAAATATATAGAAGGTTGCCCATAAAAAATGAATTTTTAAAAAATCTGTAAGTTTTCCATCCAGCTATTTCTCTCCGATCCGACGATAGAGAAACATCTTTAAAAAATGTTTGTTTTATTTCAAAAACTCTTGGCGGCTTTGACGAAGAATTGTTAAAGAAAGAGTGGTTACAATTACCAGAAAATTTCAGTGAATCTGAAAAAGTAAATATGTCAAAGGGTAATTTTGATGATGTATGGAAAAAAATTTTGCAACTTTCAAATGATACTTACTATAATAAATATCCCACTTTGACAAATCTTCTAAGCGCTGTTAGATCACTCCCTAATTCCAATGCAGATCCAGAGAGAACGTTTTCCGTTCTAACTGATTTAAAGTGTAAAAAACGCAACAAACTGTCTGCGACCTCTGTTAATGCGAATTGTGTAATAAAATCAGCGTTGAAGGCGAGGGGCGAAACAGCTATCAGCATGAAAGTAAATGAGCAACATTTGTCTCGAATGTCGTCCGATATATTATATGCCAACTGTAAAAAAGAAAAAAGTAGTCTTACTTTATATGCTGCAGATGAAGTTGAGGGTCCTTCGTCTTCAACGCTCTAAAAATAATGTCCAAAAGAGAAATAAAAAAAAATATTTACAGATGCAAATCAAATATATCCAGTTATTCATATTATTCAGTTTTGATTTGCAATAAATCTTGTTAATTTCTCTTTTGGACATTATTTTTTCACATTATTATTTTTTGATGTATTATTTAGCAAAGTGTACCAATAATTTCGCTTTATATGTTTACGTAAAAATAACACATACACACACATTCAGAGAGAGAGGGTTTGGAGTTAAATACTGTGGGAGTGACGAACCACGGGGTCCTGATCTCTTTCTGCAAAACACATACATACATGCAGAGAGAGAGAGGGTTTGGAGTCATTAAATACTGTGAGAGTGACGAACCACGGGGTCCTGATCTCTTTCTGTAATACACACGTACACACTCATAATGTAAACATATTTCCATACATCCACATATTGTTTTGTAATGTTTCTGCAGTAATAAATATTTTATTAATAAATTAATGTCTATTTCGTATGTATTTATTTAAAATTGTTTACTTCAATATATTATGAATATATTTTTGCGTTTTAAAATTATTGGTACACTTTATATATATTATTTCTAAAAATACAATATATCAGGTTATTCTTTACATAATGTAATTTCTTGCAAATAATTTTCAGTATTACAAATTTACATTTAAAATTACATTAAATATTTCTATAGTCGTATATTTCTTTTCTATCGAGTCTTTCCGCTGTTTCTTTCACGATTAGTTAGAGTTCTGTTTCGATACAGTTATCGGATTGTATCTAATACTTATAAGAAGAATTATAAACAAGGTGAAAAATTCTAGAAATCGTTCGTCTGGCACTAATTGCCGATGTTGAAAATATCGAATAGCGCATATTAAAATTCTTTTTATTGTAAATATTTTTAATTGTAGCTGTATTGTCTTTTATAAACTTATATAGCATACAATGCAGCAAAGTGTATTTTTTAAACTCACGTACTTTTTAAAGTATGAATCTAAATGCTCCATTTAAAGATAAGACTTTCAAACACATAAAGGAAAGTTTATATACAAACGTTATCTAAATAAGATGTTTATGCACATTAATAGTTGGATAAAAATTGACATTATTTATGGAACAACCTGATATGTTAAAATGGATATACAAATATTTCCAAAAAAATATAAATTAAAAAAATAAAACAGTCAGAAAATATAAGTTTGAAAATTGTTTCATTGAAATAAATGTAGACAAAGAAATTTTGTACACTTATGGTATATAATGATTTAGAAAGAATAGCTGTATAAAATAATTATATCATTTGTGTTCACAATTTTGACAACTTTATAGTTTATTTATTCATTAAGAATTCTTTATCTTTCTCTCTTTTTTTCTCTAATTTCCATATACTCAAATCGGAAAACTCAATTTAACTCTTGTCTTCTTTTTTATAAATTCTAACATGACTCATGAATACAAAGAATATAAGATTGGTAAAAATTAAAAGTAAGGAAAACGAAGCATTGCTTTCGAATTCAAATAACTTTTATTAATAAATACTTCATTGCAAAAAAATAAATAAATAGTAATAAATAGTAATAAAAAAATATAACACGTAATGTGTTATATTTACAGTTAACTAATACATATACTACTTAATATATATTTGCTACTAAACATCACTATAAAGTCTCAAGATCTTTCAGGCACATAATCATGTCCTTTTTATTAAAAAAATATGTATGTATGTATATGTACAGAACAGATAACTAAATATATACTGGTATATACATGGTATTGATATGATATTCATCAAATAAAAAAAGAAACATTTTATTCATTAAGAATATAATAAGAGAGAGAAAGTTTACGAAATATAGTAATCTTACTTAGAAAGTACAATCTTGTCTATGTACACTGTTAAACTCGTAGTGTCCAATTATACTCAATTTGAGTCATTTTTAACTATTCCATAGGTCGCCACTGTTCCTACTCAATATTTCATTAATTTTGACTAACATGAAAGTCAAATTAGATAAATTAACAACATACTGAGTAAGGCTTACTCAATATGTCGCTAATTTTATCTCATTGTTTCAGTCAAATTAACCGAATATTGACAATGAGTAGGAGTGACAACCCATAGGAATTTGCAGTGTACTTTGCAGTATAATTGTACGAAAGCATTGCCAGTATTTCTTCAAAATAATACTAATTATTTTAAAATAATAAATCAATGAAAATGTTATTTAAATGTTAATCATATTTGGTATAAAAATATTAAAATTACATTGTATATAAACGTATTAAAATACACTTATCTTATTAAATGAGTTACCTATCCATTATTATTGATTATTGCTTAGCAATGACGAGATTTAAATATTATGAAATATTTTGAATAATTTTTCCATTACTCAATTTTGAAATCTGAAAATTTTCGGAACTTTGTATATCCATAATAATAGTGTCCAAATATGAAACTTTCTACTTGCTCGCTTCTGAACCAATTTTTCATACTTCATGTATCATGATATAAGTAATAAAAATGTTATGTAATGTTAATCCAAAATGTTATTCCAAACAAAACAAGTGTTTTTTTTTAACTGTCAATTTGATGAAAAAAAAATGCATAGAATAATTTGTGATACAGCGTTTTGCAGAATAATTGAAAGCATTTTACATGTCTTAATCTTTTAGGAATTAAGAAAAGCCTTATTTTTCCACGACAATGACAAAAAAATTACTTTCTAAAAAACGACCATTTATAATTCTACTGAATTCAATAAATCTTTTGTATCAATCTTTATTGTAAGTATAAGAAAATTTGAAGTACTCTCCCATATAATTGTAATTTTATTACCTAATATTTTCGCACACTTTCTTATAATTTCTGATGCTTACATAGTTATCTATATATTTATATATGGTTTCTGTAAATATTATCTATATATATCCATATATATTTTTATTAAAAATATGTGTATCACCGTTGTTTGTCCTTTTGAAACGAAACACTACTTACCAACACAACGAAATATGAATTATAAGGCAATTTTCATCGTCGGAGAGTATCGGGTCGAATTGCCAGACCTCTCGGTCAGGAAGGATCTTTCTGGAATCGGGATGTGCGAATAACACCACCTCGTATTGAGCAACACTACTTCGCTTTTATAACATAAAAGTTACACGTTCCACACGCGCGCGAGCAAGAGTCAAGACTCAAGATTCAAGATTCAAGACTCAAGACTCAAGATTCAAGAAATTCTGCTGCGAGCGTTGCTCGATGAAAAGCTCCCGTGGTCACATCCACTCGATCACGCGTGATCGCGTGAAGTGGCATGTCGCTCACGATTGACGACGCAACCTCGTGCGCAAGCTCAGCGCCGAATAATGCTGGGTAAACGCTGTTATCACGTGTTACCCATTTACAGACCCGTTTACAGGCTGTTTTATCATTGGATAATCTAAGACATAAATTTAGTTAAGTTGTGACGATACGCCTCCCCTCCTCGTCACTAGCCGACAAGCCGCCCACGCACAGCGCTCCGGCCCACGCGATTTCCCCCACCACGCCGGCATCCGCCTACGCGCTATCCCCACCACGCCGGCATCTGCCGGGTATAAAAGGGGGCCGCCGCGGCAAGACAGGATCATTCCACGCGGTCAGGAACTACTGACCGCATCCTCTACACAGCGTCACGGTGTTGCCGTGCGCAGCCGGGTACTACCGGTGTGTAGACTTCCTCCTTCGGGTGCTACCGGAGGCTCTTTACCTGTCCGACTCCTGACCGCGCTGGGTGCTACCTGCGTATCCGCACGGCGTAACGGTGTTGCCGTTACGCAACCGAGAGCCACCGGTGTGCAACCAGTCCCCTCCTCGGGAGCTCCCAAGGAGACACCGTACCTGTCCTGTTTCCCTGCCGAATGCCACCGAGGCACTACACCGAATCGTCCGCGTCGTACTCCGACACGACCCGCGTCCGCGAATTACGCGTCGCGCCGTTAATTATAAGTCGCGCTGCTTCTTTGTAAACCGCGCTCCGTTTAGAATATAAGTCGCGTCGTCCTTTGTAAACCGCGCTCCGTTTAGAATATAAGTCGCGCCGTCCTTTGTAAACCGCACTCCGTTTCTGTTAATATATCGTAGTCTATAAGCGCACACACACGCACGCGCACGCACGCACGCACGCACGCACGCACGCACGCACGCACGCACGCACGCACGCACGCACGCACGCACGCACGCACGCACGCACGCGCACGCACGCACGCACGCACGCACACGCACGCACGCACGCACGCACGCACGCACGCACGCACGCACGCACGCACGCACGCACGCACGCACGCACGCACGCACGCACGCACGCACGCACGCACGCACGCACGCACGCACGCACGCACGCACGCACGCACGCACGCACGCACGCACGCACGCACGCACGCACGCACGCACGCACGCACGCACGCACGCACGCACGCACGCACGCACGCACGCACGCACGCACGCACGCACGCACGCACGCACGCACGCACACGCACGCACGCACGCACGCACGCACGCACGCACGCACGCACGCACGCACGCACGCACGCACGCACGCACGCACGCACGCACGCACGCACGCACGCACGCACGCACGCACGCACGCACGCACGCACGCACGCACGCACGCACGCACGCACGCACGGCACGCACGCACGCACGCACGCACGCACGCACGCACGCACGCACGCACGCACGCACGCACGCACGCACGCACGCACGCACGCACGCACGCACGCACGCACGCACGCACGCACGCACGCACGCACGCACGCACGCACGCACGCACGCACGCACGCACGCGCGACGCACGCACGCACGCACGCACGCGCACGCACGCACGCACGCACGCACGCACGCACGCACGCACGCACGCACGCACGCACGCACGCACGCACGCACGCACGCACGCACGCACGCACGCACGCACGCACGCACGCACGCACGCACGCACGCACGCACGCACGCACGCACGCACGCACGCACGCACGCACGCACGCACGCACACACACACACCGACATAATCGACACCCGCGACACGACACATATACACCTATTATCTTTGTACATATACTCCACCTTTTTATGTTGCTTTGAATAAACATTGTTATTTTATTTTATAAAACCAGAGCAGTGTCTTCTCCTTTTTCCACTCTCGACCCCGGCCAGCTACTATAAATACCCGCGTGACAAAGGCGTACCGTTACAAAGTGATAGCCTGAAAAAGAACAAAATAAAGCTAATTCAGCAAATTCAATTTCAACGAATTTTGCCTTTATTAATGCTGCAAAGTACATACATTTACCATACTTTACATCAAAAGTATGAGAATTGTTACGTATGACATCGATTTATGATGTTAATGTAACGTTACCGTGAATGCATTTTATGAAGATGACACATCAATTTAATAGTGTTACTTCTTTGTAATATATCCTGCTAACACGATAGCTCACGATAAAAGGCGACCGAAGTAAACAAATCTGGTTGCTCGGAGAATGCGCTTCACCACGCCGCTTTAAATTGGCGGCTGAATCGCCCAAATTCGACTTATTACATAGCACCATTCCAGCGCGGGCGCAACAATGTTATCAATAATAAATATTGAAGAAGAATTTGTGAAAGAAGAGGATGCATCTGCACTGTTGTCTACTACATATGCAAGAGTTAGTAATAATTGACGGAAACATTTCCGATTGTTTCCGTACAATTTAATGGATTATGTTTAAGTTTCGCTTGGTACGGCGAGCATTAAAGACATTTTCTGAAGAGAAAATTTTTTAGAATCTCTGCCTATTTAGAACGTTGCATCAGCTTTCTAAGCATCTTTGGCCGAATCGAGCCCGGATGGACTTAGATGCTATTAATTATATTAATAAGAAGAAGAAAATATGGACAAACAAAAAAAAAAGGTCATTATTCTCATCCATCCATGTACACATCCTATAATAAATATAACTGGACCGAGTAATTGCCGTATGATATATATATATTTCATAAACACAACATTCGGTGATAAATATGTTCATAAAAATATATAGTTAACAAAAAGTTTTAAACTAAACTATATATAAACTAAAAATTTAAAAAAATATATAATTAGCTGAAAAGTTATGTTATTATTTCATTAAAAAAAACAAATTGTAAACGAAGTCTTGGAAAAAGAAAACTTCAATTTTTTTGATAGTTGTAATGCGCTTCGAGAAATAAATGTTGTAAATACAACACTATAAATATGCATTAAAAAATTGCATTAAAAATGAATTAAAATGGTCTTTTTTCAGGAAGTTAATTTTTTATTTATTAAAAGGTTTAAATCGTTTATAAATGCGTCTTAAGATATTTTATTGAGCACCTATGTTTTATTCTTTAAAATGCTGGTTTGAAATTGCTCCATTATTTTTTACATACAGAAAAACAATTAAAAATGCAGCATTTATTAGTAAGATAAAAACATTAACTTGTTTTGAATAGCATAAAATTAATCTTAAAACAGTATATAGATAATAATTAGCGAAGCAAACATATAGCTGATTAGATTTGACTTTCGGGTTGGAATTGTGTTGTTTTTTATTATATGTCATTGAACATCTCAGTTCAGTTCAATTGCTCTGTACCTGAAGTGAACTGAAATGTTTATGAAACGTCGGATTCTAAATGAAGAACAACTTAGCTCCAATCTAAAAATTAAATCTAATAATTATTCAGTGCGATGAAACATCGCGAAAGCTTCAAATATTAGATTTGAAACTAATTTTTTGGAAACAGCAAATAATAAGCATAAGAATAAAATTCAGTATGCCTAGATATATTCGTAGCTCCTTCGCGGTTTTCGGCGTCTGGTACTCTTCGATTGCCTTGACACGTTCCGGCAACGGTCGCGTTCCCTCGCCCGACACTAGGTATCCCAGAAATTGCACCTCCGCTCGTCCGAATGTGCATTTCGCGGGATTTATTACGACTCCGAATTCCTGCAATCTCTCGAACAATATTTTCAAATGGCTCATGTGCTCATCCTCCGATGACGACGCGACGAGGATATCATCGATGTACGCGTAACAAAAGTCGAGGTCACGCAGAACCTCGTCTATAAAGCGCTGAAAAGTCTGTGCCGCGTTCCGTAGGCCGAATGACATGTACGGGAATTCGAACATGCCAAACGGCGTAGTAATTGCCGTCTTCGGGATGTCCCGCTCCGCTACCGGGATCTGGTGATACGCGCGCACCAGGTCGATCGTCGTGAACACGCTTTTTCCCTGTAGTGCCTGCGCGAAGTCCTGGATATGTCGCACCGGGTATCGGTCCGGAATCGTTCGTGCGTTTAATGCGCGGTAATCACCGCAAGGTCGCCATTCCTCGTCCTTCTTCGGCACAAGGTGTAAAGGTGCCGACCAGCAGCTCTTAGAAGGTCGCGCGACTCCGATTTCTACCATCTTCCGGAACTCTCTTTTTGCCGCAGCTAACCGATCCGGCGCGAGTCTGCGTGCTTTGCACGCTACAGGTGCTCCCGGGGTCATCTCAATATAATGTCGCGTCGCGTGTTTCGTTCCTTCCGGCCTCGTTACGTCCGGATATCGCTCCAATAGGCGATGGTATGGCGTTGTCCCCGTCACCGTCTTAACACTCGGCGCGTTGCAACGAATGCACCGTCCCGGCGCGGTCAAATTTGTCATTTGATCGATGAGGCGAGCGTAGATCTACCATAAGATCGTAATGCGCGAGAAAATCAGCGCCGATCATTGGCTTCGACACATCCGCAACCACGAATCTCCACGTAAATACGCGCCTCAGTCCAAAGTTTAAAATTAACGTATGCGTTCCGTATGTATTAATGACGGTACCATTCGCCGCCGAAAGTTCATAGGCCGATTTCTGACGTGGCCCTCGGACCATCTTCCGGGGGTACACGCAAATGTCCGCGCCCGTGTCTACCAAAAAAACTATCTTCGTTTTCGCGTCTGTCACGAAAAAGCGACGCGTATGCTGACCCGGTTCGCTCGCCGCCATCAGCGACCGGTTGTCGCGTTTCCCTGCTGCTGCTGGGCCGAGCAGGGTGCTCTGCACTGTCTGACATCCTGGCCGAATTGCCAGTGATACCAGTACATGCCGCTTGCTGGTTGTTCGCGGCCTCTTGAACGCGCCCTTGCTCCGTCACGCGAACGCGAGCGCGAGCGATCTCTTCCGCGGCTCTCTCGCGGGCGTCCTTCGCCAATGGCCTCGATGGACCTTCGAATGGCTGTCAATTGTTCGGCCATTTCCTGCTGCATGGCCAACCTCATTTGGGCCAGCCTCAACTCCAATTTTTGCTCCAACGAAACCAAGTCGTTCGCGCTATGACTTGGAAGCGCAACCGATGGAGCCGCCTCCGCCACCTGAAACGCGGGTGCGCAAGTTGCCTCCACGATTGCGTCCGCCAACTGTTCGTTTGTGTCCGCCGTGCGTGTTACTAAATGCGGCTGAATATACGCCGGCAACCGGCTCAGCCAAATCGTTCGCAAAACTTTGTCGCCAACCACGTTCCCGGCGAGACTGCGGAGATGCCTTAAAAATTGCGACGGTTTTCTGTCGCTGATCTCCTCGTGTTCGAGGAGTCTTCGCGTTTTGTGCTCCTGCGATAAGCTAAGCCGCTTAATTAACTCCGTCTTCAACGTCTCGTACGCTCGTTCTGCGGGCGGATTCAAAATTATATCGCGCACTTCGGCCGTGCAACGCGGGCCGATAGCCGTCAACGCGTACCCGAATTTCGTAGCGTCAATCGTTATTCCGGCGGCTTGGAAGCTACGATCAACGATACTGAACCAGAGTTCCGGATCCGCCGGCGTAAACTCCGGCATTCGCATCCCGACACGGCTCACCTCGGGCCCTGGCATAAAAAATCCCGGCTGCTCCATGATCACTGGCTGCATCGGCGGCGGCTGTTGCTGCGTCGGCGGTAGCAGAGGCTGGCCAAGCGCGCCGGACTCCTCTCGTCGCTGTCCCGGCATATCGTCATGCGTGACCACCATCACTGTCTCTGCACTCACTGTCTGTACACTCACTCCCGGTCGCGAGCTTACAATTGTCTCAAAATTCGTCACTAATTATGTCAGTTCGATAAAATAAAACAGCGAATTCGCGATCACGTCGGGCCGTCACCACTTTAGTTATGTGCGGGATATGTTGCGTCGCGGGAGGAATGCGCGGGATAGGTAGTCACGAATGAACGACTCCGTTTGATAATGACAGTCTTTATTCGCGATTATACAGCCAAAGTCCGATCGAGTCACAGAAATAAAATCTTACGTTCGCGGAGACGATCCGCAGGAAAAAGGCCCCGCTCTCGGCCGCGCGTCTCTATTTATTTCCTCGCTTTCTTTTGACGCGTGTTTGCCTACCAATTAGCAAAATATGTTTTTCGACGTTTCGAAAATAACGAACTAAGTCCCTGCGCGTTATTGTTTTGCTATCTTTATGTTTCTTAGGTATGTGACGATATAACCGCCACAGTTTAATAGATTGTTTTGTATTACATTCTATATATGTATTAAGTATTCTATATTGTATTAAAATTATGTTTGAATATATTTGTGTGTAATAATTTGTGTGCAATAAGTTGTGTTACATTACAATTATAAAATAATTAAATTTTTTTAATAATTAAATTAATTAATAACAATTGTTTAAACTTCATGACGGAAGAGACCACCTTCTCGCGGTTTCCGTCGAGCAACAACATGTACGTTGTACATGTAATATAAATACGAGATATAAATATCTATAGATTTTATTTTTAAAAAAAGTTATTCTAGTTATTAAAAAATTATTACTTTCTTTTTATTAAGAAATGTTTTCAAAATTTTTATTAAGAAATGTTTTTAAAATATATTTAATATGACATTAAACGAAACGTACACGTTGGCCAAGAGTGGCATTTCATTATTTTTTGTCAAGATTTTTATAATTTTATTATACATATAAAGAATATATTGTGTATAAAGAATATGTATACATTAATATTTTTACTGTTCAAGACAAATTACTTTTAATGTGGATTTCGTTAACTCTTCAGAACTATTCTTTATTCATTCTTTATTCAAAATCACTCGTCAGTGCCGCGCTTGAGCGGCCCGGAGGAGAGAAAGAGACAGAGTCATATATCTATTTCGATCGATTGCCCGACGTTGCCCGAAGCCGAGCACACGTACACGGTACGTGGCTTGTGTGCGGTACGTGACGTCATGGGCAGTCGCTAGAGCCATCCCCACTCCATCCCCTCCACATGCAACCGAATGCTACCAAGCACGGAATCTGGCATCTCTGACTTGCAACAGAGAGAATCGGCGCGAGTTTGTTAAACAAACCACTATCGCTAATCCCTGCATTTGTTTTCTCCCAATTTCTTCTACCGGGAACATATACTGGACTAAAAATCTATAGGGTATGTATATTATAAATTTTAATATAGTTAATGTTTCCAGTGGAAGAAATTCGGAGGAAACAAACGCAGACAATGCGTGCAAATCGCGTGCATGCAATACGCACACGCACACACGCACATATAATATATTTAGTGTCATAGAAAGTAAATAAGTGCATAAAAAGTAATAATAGTAATATATATTAAATTATAATAGTAATATATATAATATATTAAATTATGTTAAATATTGTTAAGATTGTATAAAATATTATTTTAAACAATTATTTAATATTAGATAAAAATTATTAGTAAATTCAAGACAGAACAAGACAAGACGAGATTTTTGCTACGAATATTTATCAAGACCAAGACAAGATTAAAATTTTTCAAAACCAATATTTTTGTAAATATCGTTGTTAATAGAAAGGAATTGATAACATAAATATCTGGATTAAATTACTTTATTCATTATTAGTGGACTGTATCAGATTTGAAAATTAACGTTTCTACAATGAGCGAACATATGAGCGAACTTGCTGTACTGCGAAATATCGACCGATTTCTTCGAACTAAACTATTCGACGGAGAGTATACAAGTGAGTTGTCCGTGTAACCGTTTACATCTTATGTATCGATAATGATCGTTGGTTTCCAATTTCTTAAACCATGCTTGCGCAGATTTCTTAAACCTGCTCGCTTTCCTTAAGTCGCACCTTCAATTATCATGTCGTTTCTATACATCCCGTCCACCAATTAATGTCAATTAATTCTAGCTAATACATAAAGTTAATTTAATGATTGCATATCACGAGTTAGACATCGGAAGCTTACACAACTTATTAATCGCTCGCTTTATCGTTCCGTCCAAAGTTTTCAACGTGACGACGCGTACGTTTCCATCTTTGCCCACATGAATGTCAATCACTTTGCCTAGTTTTCGTCTTAGTGGTGGTAAATTGTTATCCTAAATTAATGCAATTAATTGATAGATTAGTTCCCTTTGTTTTCCATTTTGTTTTTCCTTGCAATGATGTTAAGTATTCTTTATTCCATCGACGCCAAAAATCCTGAACGATTTTCTGAATCAATTGCCATCTATCTAATCTATTTATCGGTATATTGGTTAAATCCATATCAGGAATGGTCGTCAACGAATTTCCGATAATGAAATTCCCTGATGTTAATGGCTGTAAATCTGTAGGCGTAGACGGTAATTGACAAATTGGACGCGAATTTAAGCATGCTTAGATTTGCACTAAAACGGTACTCAATTCCTCAAAGGTTAATAAATTATTGCCTATAATACGTTCTAAATGAAACTTGATTTTATGCCCGCCTCCCATAATCCTCCCATGTGAGCTGATGCCGGAGGGATAAACTTCCAATCTACACTGGCGATCAAAATTATCGCATAGGTAATTCCATGCCAAAATTTCGCATGATTTCAAATAAGCGTAACTCTGTCAAAAGTGGTCGGATCCTAAAAATTTTTTTTTGTTTTGAAGCTTAAAGTCTCTACTTTAAAAAGCAGTTAAGACATTTTGACTTTATCTTTGTCCCTTCGAGCCATCTCTTCATAAGTAAGGACGTGTTTTATCTCCCAAAATTTGTATAGTTTGACGCACTCCACGTGCTCGAATAAATTTTTTTTGGCAAATGTTATTACAACTGTCAAAAAATTTGAACTTTTCCGCGTAAATTAAAAAAAATTGAATGTCGTACGATTTTTTTCACGGAGTTATGTCGTTTTGAAGTTACCATACATTTTTGTACAATTACCGTCAGCATGATCATTATCCGATGCGCACCACGAGGAGGTTGGTCGGATTTGGCGCATCGTGTGTAAAAACCTTTGCATTTTAAAATGCGTATTCCCGTCTCATCTTTGAATGATCTCTTAATATGCGATCACGCATATTAATGCAGGCTCTAATAGTGTCCTGAAGAATTTCATGCCATATTTGTTACAGCGCTGCCTCTAATTGTTAAAAATTAGTTGGCAGTCTCTCTAAATTTTGTAATCTCCAATTCATTATGTCCCACACATGTTCAATCACAATCACATCAATCACATGTTAAAAATTACAAGAGGTCTACAAAACTTTGTAGGACACACTTTGTGAGACGCGGTCATTCAAAGACGAGTCGGGAATACGCATTTTAAAATGTAAAGGTTTCCACGCACACGCACACGACGTGCCAAATCCGACTAGCAATCTTGTGTTACGCGCATCAGGTAATGGTAATGATGCCGATAATTGCACAAAAGTGTTACTGTAACTTTAAAACGCCATAACTCCTTGAAAAAAAATCGTACGACATTCATTTTTTTTAAATTTACGTGGAAAAGTCCAAATTTTTTGATAGTATCAATAACATTTGTGAAAAAAATTTATTCGAGCACGTGGAGTGCGTCAAACTATGCAAATTTTGGGAAATAAAACACGTCCTTACTTATGAAGAGATTGCTCGAAGGGAGAAAGATAAAGTCAAAATGTCTTAATTGCTTTTTAAAGTAGAGACTTTAAGCTTCAAAACAGAAAAAAATTTTTAGGATACGACCACTTTTGACGGAGTTTCGCTTATTTGAAATCATGCGAAATTTTGGCATGAAATTACCTATGCAATAATTTTGATCGCCAGGGTATATTATAAACGGCGCAAATTTCGTTATTAACGTCTTTAGCGTTTAATTTTAAAAATTTGCCGACTTCTCGAAGCTCGTTTTGTGCTCTTACGAAATTTGTCGCAATAACTACGGACATCCTCGACGTCCTATAAAGCGTCAAAGAACCGCTATGAATGCTCTCAAGCTGAAATCGCTAACAGTCTTAAGGTGAATCGCTTTAGGCGAGAAGCAGACAAATAATGATATGTATGACTTGTTTGTTTTTCTACCACGACCTCTATTTACCAATGTTATAATGAGTCCAGCAAAATCGACTCCTGTTACAAAAAATGAGCGCTGTGAAGTGACTCGATCCGAAGGTAATTGCCCCATTATCTGTGACAACGGTTTTGGATTGTTTCGAAAACAAGTACATTCATGCACAATCTTTCTTGCAATTGTTTTTCCTTTGATCGGCCAATACTTGTTGCAAATCGAGTATAACAATGTTGTGGCCCAGCATGTAATAATCGGCGATGTTCGAGCTCAAATAATAATCGTTTAAATCTACTTTCGAACGGTAGTAAAATAGGATGTTTTTTAGCGGACGTTGCAATCGAATCTTGTAATCTGCCGCCCACCCTGAGGAGCCCATCCTTGTCTAAGATTGGATTGAGTTGAACAACAATTCACTGCTTGACTTTACTTGTCCTCCTTTTAATTCCGAGATTTCGTCCACGAAGTAAAACCTTTGAATTATCATAATCAACATTTGACTCGTGACACGAAGTGACATTAATTGAGATGGAATCATATTTGTGGTCCGTCTGCATCAATTTGCAATTGGAAACGAATCGCAATACCCTTGCTATAACGCGTTCAAGTATCGACAATAAAGAACATCTATCCAGCAAATGTAGAATTAATTGGGCTGAATTTTTAATGCTCACCAACGTTCGCAACTCTGACCTTTGCTCAGATTTGACAATGTCGATTTCTTTTTGCGAAACTTTTATTGATCGCGATTTGTCCCGTAAATAATTATCAAAATTTGACGCCACGCCGGGCCCTTCCATTAGAACTTACATTGCTGCAAATTCTTAAGGCTTGCACCTCGCGAAATCAAATCGGCAGAATTGTCCCCGCTCCAAACGTGATTCCAACAGCGCGACGGAAGAATCGACTGAATTTCGGCGGTTTGATTAGAAGACATACAAATGTCTTCTAACGCGATGGATCACCCAATATCCACGCTAAGACGATCGTGAAATCGCTCCACGCATACACTCCATCGAACTCGACTTTTAATGCTTCTCGCACGTTTTTTAATAGCCTAACCAGAACAACTGCACCGCACAGCTCGAGTCTCGAAAGAGTAATTGTTTTATTTTTTATTGGCGCAACTCGCAATTTGGAGCAAAGTAAGGTAGAATGAGTTTTGTCCTTGGTAATGGTTTGCAAATAAATGCATGCTCCGTATGCTTTTAATGAAGCGTCACAAGATACATGTAAATAGAATCGAGTCGCGTCAGAGTTTAAAACAACCCTACGTGGAATTTGAATTGTGCTTATGTCCCCCAAATCCTCCGCGTATGTGTCCCATATCTGCTAGAATTTAACCGTTAAAGGATCATCCCAATTCAAATTTGCCGTCCACGTTTCTTGCATGATTATCTTTGCTCGAATCAAAATTGGACTTATTAATCCCAACGGATCGAAAAATTTAGAATTATCGATAAAACTTCTCGTTTTGTCTTGATTAGACTTGTCATTGATTTTACCGAGAACTCGATACGTCCTGCTCCGGATGCCAAACCAAGCCCAGCGTTTTTGTAATTGTGTTACATTAATTGAAATTGATATCGATTGCTCACATCCACTCAAATTGCCTACGATTCCTTTTCAATTAGAACGTCATTTATGAGGTTCAAATCCTCCATTACTTAATAAACCCTTCAACTGATCAGTTAATTTGATTGCATTATCCTTGCAACTAACGATTAAAATATCGTCGACATATAAGTCGTTTAATAGAACTTGTGAAGCTTCGTGAAATTCATTGCTTGACTCGCTTGCCAATTGTCGAATGCAAGGTATTACTAAAAACGGAGCACGCTAGCCCGTAAATAACCGTATTTAATTTAAATTCTTGTGTTGTGGGTCGGTTGTCGAAAATCGCCATAAAAATTCTCTGAAAATCGCGGTCCTTTTCGTGAACTAAAATTTGCTGATACATTTTCTTTAAATCGGTGGTGATAGCAATTGTGTGCAATCGAAAACGTAAAATTATGTTATCTTGCAAGTTTGCTTCGACCATTAGCGTGTCATTTAATGATACACCCGATGTAGTTTTTGGGGAACCATCGAATACT
The DNA here is from genome assembly GCA_928718305.1 of Tetramorium bicarinatum. Classification (NCBI taxonomy): domain Eukaryota; kingdom Metazoa; phylum Arthropoda; class Insecta; order Hymenoptera; family Formicidae; genus Tetramorium; species Tetramorium bicarinatum. Next base: position 16,926,521 of record OV788326.1, on the reverse strand, counting down.
ACACATAGCTTTGTCATAATGCTTGACTCGCGCAGCACGCCGTGATGTGGCAGATAAATTGACGTGGTCGAATTTGTATCCTCATTTATTTTGGACATATGACTTAAATTTATATATTTTTGCATAAGTGTGGAATATATAATAAATCAAAGAACTCTTGTTGCGAAATTTGCGTTCCAAATAATGTAATCGCTTCATTGCCATAGCTCTCGATTCTCCAAGCTTTGAACGATTCTCTCGAAACGGCATGGGCAGTCTAACAATAAATCGTCCCGAGGTGTCTCGTGTCGTCGTGTTTACGAAATAGCTTTCGCACTCTAACTTTTCGGTGATCATTGCAACGCGCTTTGTGATCGGATATTCTTCAATTTCCCAGAATTTCAGTAACGTATCGTTTAAGAATTCCTGCTGCGTTAACAAGCATGTATGACCATTCAGGGAAGAATTATTTATTGGTTGAACTACAAAAATGTTTAGGTACCGGTATTATCCATCCAAGTTTACTGTTCTGTAATATTGGTAAATCATTGCTTAATTCGAACCTTCCAGTTTCTAACAATTGAAAGAAGAATTCTCTGCCTATTAGTACATCCACATTGTTCGGATTATAAAAGAGCGGATCTATTAATTTAAGGTTATCTGGAATTGATAGTTGAGAAATTCGAATCGAGAACGATGGCAAATCCTTTGTTATATTTAGAACGACTAAACAATATAGATTAAATTCAAAATTCGAAGTTCGCGATTTTAATTGCAATTGACATCCGTGTCGAATCGCGCAATTCATGCCACTTAAACCGTTAATAGATTCGCAAACGTTATCTAGCTTTAGCCCGAGTTTTCTACACGCTGTTAATGTTATAAAATTTGATTCGCTCACGCTGTCCAATAAGACTCGCAATTGTCAATTACAATTAAGTTTCGTTTTCGCTTCTATAATCGCGGTTGACATCAGAACACGCTTACGCTTAGCTTCTCTTAAGGGGATGCTGAATACCGACATTTATCGCTTTTGCACTAATCTTCGAAATGGCTTAACAGAATTGAAAATCGTTTATCATGGTTAAAGTAGACACACTAACAAACACTGTAGAGGGTAGTTTTGTGTTAAAAGTGAAAAAGTTAATAATTAACATTAACATTTTGTAATTATTTAACTAATATATACAAAATAAACGCACAATAGTGTTTTATCCTCACAAACAAACAATACGTTATTTTTAGAATTGAGTTCAGAAGTCTAAACAAAAAGATTAGTGTCAAAAGAGATTATGCATAAATACTTCTGTATGTCATATGAGATTCAAATACAAATGGGTAAAACAGAGCACTAATTTAGTTCCAGTATTTTCTAATAGATGGTACTGCAATCGTGACAAGGATAGACAATCCTATTATCCTTGTCTCACTGTTATGATATAAAACATACATAAATATAAATATAAATTTTTAACTTTTTCTCATTTTTGGCATAAAATCATCTTTTATACTATTTGTTAGTGTGTCTACTTTAATCATATAAGACAATTTGCAATTCTGTAAAGCCATTTCGAGAAAAAAATGCCATTGTTTCGGTTTTGCATAAACATAACGAGAAGGCATAAAATTGTATCATATATATATATATATATATATATATATATATATATATATATATATATATATATATATTATACATGTAGAAAATGTCCGGGTCGCGAAGATTGCGACACAGAGATGCGCCACAAGAATCAACGAGTTCAGCAACACTGGGGCACGCGTAAGGATCGTGTCAGGCGACTCCCGTCAACCGGGATGTCCGAGTTGTGAACATCGCGACACAGAGGTGCGCCATGGGAATTAACGAGTTCGGCGGCACCGGGGCACGCGTAGGGACCGTGCCAGGCGACTCCCGTCAACCGGGATGTCCGGGTCGCGAAGATCGCGACACAGAGGTACGCCACGAGAACCAACGGGTTCGGCGGCACCGTGGCACGCGTAGGGATCGTGCCAGGCGATTTCCGTCAACCAGAGGCGTTCATCGTGTGTTGGTTATTATTATTTATTAAAAAAAACTGGAGGCATTCATCGTGTGCCAGCTATTATTAGTTATTTAAAAAAACCAGAGGCGTTCATTGTGTGCTGGTTATTATTATTTATTAAAAAAACCGGAAGTGTTCATCGTGTGCCGGTTATTATTAGTAATTTAAAAAAAAACCAGAGGCGTCCATCGTGTGCTGGTTATTATTTATTTTAAAAAACCAGAGGCGTTTATCGTGTGCTGGTTATTATTATTTATTAAAAAAACCGAAGGTGTTCATCGTGTGCCGGTTATTATTAGTTATTTAAAAAAAAACCAGAGGCGTTTATCGTGTGCTGGTTATTATTATTTATTTAAAAAAACCAGAGGCGTTCATCGTGTGCTGATTATTATTTATTAAAAAAACCGGAGGCGTTCATCGTGTATCGGTTATTATTAGTTATTTTAAAAAAACCAGAAGCATTCATCGTGTACCGGTTATTATTAGTTATTTAAAAAACTAGAATCGTTTATCGTATGCTGGTTGTTATTAATTATTAAAATACTAAAATTATTTTGAAAAAGGCATTAACTCTTGCCTTTTCCGAGACAGGATATTCTTCCTAAATATTCTTTGAATGACATTATTTTAAAGAATATTGTAATTGTGCTTTCATATAGAAATTTAATTGCACACTGCAAAAACTATGATAGAATTATCAGAAAAAATGAAGTGCATAACTTATATATATATTTATGAACAAATGTGAATGGAAAAACGAAAAATTTTCGGTTACGTTTCATGAGAATGGGCATTGAAGGGGCCCATTCTATGTTCTCAATGGCCAAATTCATATTATCTTGAAATAACATGAGTTTGAAGTCTCAGTCTTGATTTTGAATGGCACAATCAAAATCAGAAACGTCTGTTTTGACGGTACTGATTTTTGTAATAAAAATCAAATGAGTCTCTTTGATAGTACTGATTTTAATAAAAAGTAGAAGCATCTCATTTTTATGATGATACTGGTTAGCATAAATATTATTGTAAAATTTATTGGTTGCGCTCTCACAAGAATGGACGCTGGAGAAGCCCAATTTTCTCAATATTCAAAATCATAGATTATGATTTTATATAATACTGTAATTTTAGTCACACTTCAAGACAAAAATAGTATTATTACAAGTCTAGTACAAATTATTGAATGTATTTCTTTCATAAGATATAATAAAGTTATATTATTATATGTATTAAAATAATACGCAATTTTAATATTTATTAAAATATTATCAGGGTGAGGGGCCCACAATTTGTAGGGCGGCCCTGCAGTGCCTAGTAAAAGGAAATTCGGATGCTCTAGCCGTCTCAGAACATCGAGAATCTTGGCAACATCGAGATTCTTGGTAACAATGAGAGGAAAAGGACGAAAGATCAAAGGACTGTCCTTCTCGTATTGTAAACAATCGAGGCGGCAACATTGCAGGCACAAGCGTGCAATGTATACATATACATGCTTGAGCTAGGATCGATAATGTAGGAAATGTTTATACCATATTCTAGATTATCGACCCCGATCAAGTTTGGCCGTCACTCCAGCATCCCCTTAACACGTGATGCACCATTGGACCGCTCGCCTCATCGTCAAGTCGACTCGATACCTTTTGCTCTGAATTTGTCGGCAAAGTCGCAGTCCTTGTTATCTCCGTTACAGCGCTCATCGACTTATGCTTCCTGTTCCCTGTCGAAATCGTGGCTTCCTCATTCAAATGACACAATGTGTTGTGCCGTTTTCTGCACTCTCGACAGGAACTCGAACCGCATTTCGCAACGAAATGATTACGAAGGCAATTGATACATAGTCGCCGTCTCTTAACTGCTTGAATTCTATCCTTAACAGACAAATTTAAAAATTGAGTACAATTATAAATGAGGTGTTGACCCTGCCAATAATAACATTGTCCTGTTTGGACCGTTGTTGACAAGGCTGTTTTCGTTTGTGGTTTGAACTGAGACGACAACTTCGATTTGTTCCTATCGCTCTTCTCGCCTGTATTGGAATTTGACCTGCAAATGACATCTTTCGAACCTTCGTTTAAGGAAGCTCGTTTCAAAATCTGATATTGGCGCTGCAAAAATTCTATCAAAACATCGGTTGTTATTTCTTCCAATTTTTCTGCATGTTCTTCCTAGCCTCTTCTCGTTTCGCTATCCAAATTTTTCTCAATTAAAAAGACAATTAACTCTCCCTATGACTCCGTGGGAAGATTCATGGAATGCAAAATTCTAAGATGTTTGTGAACGTGATCCACGAGTTCCCGAATCGCTCCAGCGAACTCTCGTTGTACTCGCGGCAATTCGAACAAACATTGAACGTATCGCTTGCAAATGGCTCTTTCGTCTTCATATCATTTTTTTAAGGGGACTGGATGGTCAGAAAATCGATTTTTTTTATTGCATTTTTTGAAAGTACTATCTTTCCCGAGTAAAATGCCGTTTGATTCATGTTAAAATTCACAAAATTAAAGATTTGACAGCCGAAAAGGTTGAGCGTTGCATAAAAAGCGTTTCTGTGCGCACGTAAATAGACGAGTGGCGTCGAGCGGGACAGAGGTTCCTCGTATTTAAAAAAAAGTGAAAAACAGTTGGCCTGTCGTATTTTCAGTGTTTGTATACAAATATTCGCACACAGTCTTATTCGCTGGTGTATTTAATATTACTGCACTGAAATGTTATTGTTATTCTAAACGTGTTAGAAGCAGCATCATTCAGTTTCGATTGAGCATTCGAAGTAAGAAGTGCGCCGTGTACGTTGAGAAAAATATTATTTTTTATTCCACTTTAATTTGGTTTATTCATTATGAGTGATACATCCAGACGTGATAGAAAATGCAGAGGAGGCAGGCCGAAAAAACGCAAGTTTTTTGGCAATCAATTTAAGAAAAGCCAAAATGCGGAAGGTGAAACTTCGTCGTCCAAAAAAATGAAAAGTGCTAATTTATTTTATACGGTTACTTCTGATCTTGAATTTGAAATAATAAACTTTTTTGCTGTTTTTAATACTATTGCCTCACTCGTTATGTGTAAAGAATGTGGGGAAAGTGTCAAGTTTGAAAAATGTCTGTATCGCGGACTTGGTTTTCAAATTAAAATATCGTGTAATGCAGAGACAGATTTATTCACTCTTCTACTGCATCATTCGCAGGCAGTAATGTTATGTATGAAGTTAATTCAAAACTAATTGCAGTTATGAGATGTCTCGGGATCGGTTACAGTGGTTTAAAACTTTTTTGCGGACTTATGGATCTGCCCCAGCCCGTGGCTCGATGTACATATAATGTATTTGTAAAGCAAATGCGCAACGTCGCCGCGGCTATCGCTAAATTATTGATGACTTCAGCAATAACACAAGAAATTCATCTATCTGAAAATGCGGAAAGCTTAGTAGTTTCTGGAGACGGCACCTGGAGAAAACGAGGGTTTCAATCTTTACACGGCGTGGCATCTCTCATTGGATACTATACCGGAAAAGTCGTTGATGTTGTTATTAAATCAAGTTATTGTGCTGCCTGTAAACTTTGGGAATCTCGCAGTGGTACCGACGAATATATGGATTGGCTAGAGAATCATGTAGACGAGTGCCAAGCGAATCATGAAGGCTCTTCAGGCAAGATGGAAGTGGACGCGATTCTTGATATGTTTAAAAGATCCGAGGATAAATATGGTGTCAAATATAAATATTATATTGGAGACGGAGACTCCAAGACATTTAAAACAATTTTAGATGAAAAACCGTACGGCGAAGGCTTTCAAGTTATAAAAAAGGAGTGCGTGGGACACGTACAAAAAAGAATGGGCACTCGACTGCGTAACGTTAAAAAGAATACTAAAGGACTCGGTGGTAAAGGGAAATTGACGGACAAAGTTATCGGAGAGTTATCGAAATACTATGGCAATGCCATAAGAAATAATAATGAAAATGTTGAAAAAATGAAGAAGGCGATTATGGCTACTTTATATCATAAGTGCTCGACAGACGCTTATCCGCAACATCAGTTTTGTTCGGAAGGAGCAGATAGCTGGTGTACCTGGCAAAAAGCATAGGCCGAAAAAAAAATTAAACAATTACAAACATAAACCTGCACTTCCCGATGATGTTTTCAAAGTAATATTATCAATTTATAAAGACTTAAGCAACGAGGATCTACTCACGCGATGTATCGGCGGATATACGCAGAATACAAATGAAAGTTTTAACAACTTGATCTGGAAAATAACTCCAAAAACGGTATTCAGCGGGACCGAAATTGTGGAAATTGCAACATATTTGTCAATTTGTATATTTAATGAGGGCTCAAAATCATTATTATTATTTCTGGAGCATTTACACATGCAAGTTGGAAAGCGCGCTGAGGCAGCGTGCGCGGCGAACAACGAGCGACGGCTGCACGATGCTAAAAATGACACAAAAAGGAGGTCCAAAGAGAGCCGAATCAACAGAAGGATTGCTGAACAGCAACAGGCTGATGCTAATGAAGATCTGGAAACATCCTATTATGCTGCTGGAAATTTTTAAGCGAGATATGTAGTAGTTATTGTACTCAAAAGTTTTTCAAAACTTTAAACGCGTTTTTCTCGAAATCTTTTTTTCTCCTCGTTTTGCAGTGATTGAAAAAAGACGGAGGTTCAAATCGATTTGAAAAAAATTGAGCATATGTAAAACATGTCTAGTTAAGGCCTGAACCTACGCATAAGTCTGTAAAAATTTCTGTTTTGACAAAAAAAAATAAAATATAATAAAATAGCTCCTTCTTTTCAATGAAAAATCACGTTTTTTTACATTTGCAGCTGCTATTTCTTTAATTTTGATTTTTTTCCTTTTGAAATAGGTTCAGTGCAGAATGGGGTCTTATAGAGTGCCAAATTTTTCAGGATATTTTACAATTAAATTTTTTATGGCCAGGATCACTGCAAAACAACAGCGGCGCCAGGAAAACCGCCTATGCATTAGGAGGCTGTAGCGCCGTCATATATATATATATATATATATATTATTATTTAAAAAAATTTTTTTTACTGTTTATGGTACTAATAAAAATTACCTAAAAGTACTGGTCACAATTTGTATTCATTTCCTTGTAATTAATTCCCAAAAAAAATTCAATTTTTACCAAATCTGACTGTCCAGTCCCCTTAATAAGTCAGGCAATATCATAATTTTGCTCGAAAATTTGAATTGACTCAATTACTCGCGCGGCCGGGCCACTTAACGAGCCTACTAAATACTAATGTTTTTATACATTCGATAAATCGATATCATGTATCAAAGTTTTGAAAGTATCAGCATACCTCTTCCAATCCTCTATATTCCCATTGACTGTAGGCAATTTAATGGTCGGCAGCTTGACACGCGAATCGCGCGGCGTATTGGACAACGAGCTCATCCTTGCCAGCATCTCACCTTGCTTCTCTAAAATTCGTGCCAAAACTTCACTACTATTGTCACTCGAGCGTGCCGACAGCCGCTGGAATATATCATAAGTTGTTGCTCCAAAACTTGTGCTAATGTACTTTCAATGGTCTGGTTTCCGTCGCTAACTGTCGAAGCTTGCGATGATGGGTTTAATCTTTCGATATCGCATTGCGATAACGATCCTCTAATTGCAAAATATCTATCCTCAAACTCCTGATCTTCCGCTTAATTATACTCTTCCTCAGAGATAGCCGATAATTGTTGCGAGGTAGTCTGATATCTGGTGTATGCAACTTCTGTTAAATTTTCCAAACGCAACTCAATTTCTTCCTTCGTCATGCCTTCCAACTGCTCACTGACTTAACTCGCGAAATTCCTTGCAGTTGTTTATTTTGCTTTAATTGTTCCACGCTTTTGAGTAAGGAACGTTGCCGTTTAGCTTAAAATCATATCGCGCGCGAACGGTTGCCCGTTACCTGCTCCCACTACCGTCGATCGAGGAAGAGAGGGGGGCTGGAGGCCCGGCGAGCCTGCAACGAGGAGGAGAAGGGGCGGCGTGCCCGACATCTTGTGAAGTACGCGTGCACGGAATGGATCACGAGCTGCTATGACCGTATATTATCGTGACTGCACAGAGACGAAAAGACGAAATTAGCGATTACGGTGCCGAGGAAAAAACTTTGTGATTGAAGGAAGGAAGACGGCCACGAAACGAGGTTCGCGAATCTCTGGAGACGATGTGGTGACCGCGGTCGGCGGATCGCCGAGAGGACAACCCCCCACCTCCCTCGCTCTCTTGCACGTTGAGACAGCAACTGCGTTGTGACCCTCCAGGGCTCAGCAGCGCGGCAACTACGTGAGCTAAGTCCATGAACCATCTCAAAATTTCATGACGGTATCGATTTCGATTAATTAAAGCACAGTGTCGCGGTGCATTCGTTTTTCGGTCAACTAAACGAGTTCTTTCGTTATTTCAATAGTATTTCGTTTCGCAGACGCGCTGGACAATCCGGCCGTGCGTATACAGCATGTCTCGATACAATCGAGTCCTTTCGTTATTTCAATAGTATTTCGTTTCGCGGGCACGCCGGACGATCCGGATTTGCGTATAATTCTTGACTCGACTTGAGCGATTCGTTTCGCCACTTTCTTTGACTTACATATTTAACGATTGCGGACGATTCCGCTTATTTCTGACTCGATTATTACATGTTGTTTTATACTGTGTGTTTCATGATATATTTGACTTACATATTTAACAATTGCGGACGATTCCGCTTATTTCTGACTCGATTATTACATGTTGTTTTATACTGTGTAGTTTATGATATATTTGACTTACATGTTTAACGATCGCGGACGACTCTCATTTCTGACTCGATTATTACATGTGGTTTTATACTGTGTGTTTTATGATATCTTTGACTCATATGTTTAACGATTGCTGCCGATCTCACTTATTTCTGATACGATTCACATATTTTGTGCTATATTTTGTGTTGCATGATACATTTGCTTTATATGTGTAACGCCTGCGGACGATTCCGCGTTATTCTGATACGATTATTTTTGTTTCTGTTTTACTTTATATTCGATAATCCAATCGTTTTGTCCGTTTATCGATCGCGGACTAATTCTCGTCTTTCGGATGCAATTATTATACTCTGTTCTTACTTATCGTCGATAATACTTTTGATTTCTGTGTTTGACTATCGGGAGACTATTACTCTAACATCGGATTCTATTGTTATCCGTGGTTCATAACGTGTGATCGACTTTCCGTAACTCTTATTGGAATTCGCGCGGTGAACGAACCTCCTTTGATTATAATTTACTTTAACGCGGAAACACGTCAGACTATTTACGCTTCCGCCCGATATCAATTTGTGATTCTTTCCATCGGATTTATTGTCATCCATGAATGTCTTTCTACCGTTGTCCTTTCCCTTACTGAGACGGACAGCACGATGCTGTGTCTACGCCTTATTGGACGGTCAGCGCGACGCTGCGTCAATTTCTCGATTTGAGACGGACAGCACGAGGCTGTGTCATATTTCTGATAGAGATGGACAGCACGAAGCTGTGTCTTTGCCTTTTGGGACATCTAGCACGTTGCTGTGTCATACTACGGATTTGAATTCTCACTTTTGTATCCCGTCCGCTCCTTGTTTTCGATACTGATACTCTTTATCTTGGTCTAACTTTCCTTTCGCTTCCGAACTTAACCACAACTGGTGATCTCTTCGGCAATACACGCTATAGGTTTTGTAACACCTTAATAGAACTGCACTCCATAACTGAAACCTACGCTTATCTGCACATTGCCTGCTGGATCATTACTTGGATTACACCTGTCTTCGCGGGACGATCGAGCCTATTGGCGATTCATCCTATTGGACTCACATCCTACCAGAGACGTCATCTGTGCTGAATTATAATTGTTGGACTGTGGAAAGACAACAATAAACGTTGACGTTTTAGCACGAGTCGTGTTGATTATTTTTGACGCGAGTTTAACCAGAAGTTAACTCTACACACGCTGTCTTTTTAATTGTTGTTAAATCTTTAATAGTTCGATGCTCATTGCTAATTACTATACTCAACGATCAACCGTTAAATTTAAATTGAATTGCCCTTCAATGTGATCAGACAATAATGAAACGTATCGATGTAACGATAATGACCTTGATGATAAGATATTGTCCGTTACTCACTATTCCGAAGAGAATTCCGGATTCACTCGACCATGTCCATTTTCGAAAATGCGCTGACCATTGTCACAAATTGCATCCTCGATCTTGCTTTAATTGTCTTAATCGAACTTCTTATCCGATCCACCCATATGCGAAGTTCTGTCTATGGAATTATTTCACCAATCGCACACACGCGCGAATCCGGCATCGAAGGACCAAATAATGTTAATAGAAAGGAATTGATAACACGAATATCTGGATTAAATTACTTTACTCTTTATTAGTGGACTGTATCAGATTTGAAAATTAACGTTTCTACAAGTATGAATAACCTGGCTGTACTGCGAAATATCGACCGATTTCTTCGAACTAAACTATTCGACGGAGAGTATACGAGTGAGTTGTTCGTGTGATTGCTCGCATCTTATATATCGATAATGATCGTTGGTTTCCAATTTCTTAAACTACGCTTGCGCAGATACGTGCTCGCTTTTCTTAAATTTCGCACCTTCAATTATCATATCGTTTCTATACAATTGTCTTATCTTGGTCTCGTGCAACCCTACAACGAAGAAAGTAAACATCGAGTTGGTTACCGAACTTGGCTTGAAAAATAGTACAGCGATGATGAACTGCGTATAATTAAATGAAAAAAGCTTATTATCAATCAAATGGCCAACAAAAGTGAAAGTGAGAAGTACAACTGTAATGAAAAAAATTGTTAAGAAACTGAAAGAAACTGATTGGATGACTCACGTAGTTCAAATACATTCATTCGGAAGTAAGTTTTTATTATGTACTTAAAATTATAGTACATTTAATATATTTATTTATAAACTAATAATGAGTTTTATGTTTACAACATTATACAATTTTTATAACTGTTCGAGAATCAGCAACAACTATTCTTATCGCTTACCACGCCGCAGTGTTTCAAGTTTCAAAGCACCGGTGATAATTATTAAATCGAGTTGCATTTTAATTTGTGAGATGCTGCTCGCCGTTCCTGACCTTGCATCTATGAGCCACTCTTATGAGTCATGAACACCTGCGCGTGAATCATCTTCTTTCTATCGCTAAGCTTGCATGCCTTCTAAGAAGATTATTCTTAGGAGCTTGAATACCATAAAAGGCAAGAAGCTGGCACTTGTAAGGGCGAATGATTCACCTTCGAGACCAGGATTTGCCATGTAAAACCCCCCAGCGGACCTAACTCCGAGCTTTTTCGCCGTTATATCTCGCATAGTTAACATCGCTCTGTCATTAAAGCTTCCAACGGCGGGAGCCTCCGTGTCACGCGGATTACATATTTTCTAAATTACGTACAATCATGTCATATTGTAATCAGTTCTTTATTAAATTCGTATATTGTTAAGTGTCGTGTTGTGTGTCGTTTGATCAACGCTATCAGTGCCTAACTGCTGCCCCTCACTTGTCCTCTCCACGTCGCTCTACCGCGCGCTCTCGCTAGTGCGATGCGCATACAATAACCTTATAATATTTCTTTGAGATTTGTAATATACAATATAATTTTTATTATAAAATCAGTAACATATTTTCAATTAAATAAGATAAACATAATAAGACAAATTCAATATTAGTGCAGCTTTTTTTAATTTAACAAGAACAGGTTTAAGCTATATTTTTTTACTTCTTCATTGATTAATGTGAATTCAATTAAATCTTCAACAAAAGCTGCTCTGTAATATATGCTTAAAAAGTACCACAATATTTTAATTTATATCCATATATTTAAATATACATAATCATTTTATACTTTTAAGTTGAAAAGATATGACGCAAGCAGATGTGTTCCTTAGAACAGTAATAATATTAATCCATCCAAAAATGATAGAAAAGTTCTAATGAAGAAAATGTTAAATGGCATAAGTGTTTCTGTAAAGAATGAAACAAATATTTCCAAAGATAAACTAATGAAGGTTAATTGTACTAGTTATATCATTTATAATAATTGTATCATTTACATTTATATTTATTATTCATATTTATATTTTTATCATTTACATTTATTGTGTATATTTTTAGACTAAACAAGAAGTGGATAAAAAAATAGTTCCCAGCTAACCTTAAATATTTCTAAAACATTCATAACATATTCCAAAAATTCTAATATAACATTCCTAAAATGTTTCGGAATATTTCGAAATATTTATAGATTATAAAAGGAATATTCACATGATTGTGAAAACATTCAAATTATATCCATATTTGGGATCTTCTAGGAATATTTAAAGGACATGTATATAAAACGTTCAATACACATTGAAGAGATATTCCACAAATGTTTCAAAAAGATGTCTGTAATGTTTACATAGAATGTTATCAGGATGTTCAACATATGTTGCTATATATACACACACACATATATATATATATAAAATAAAAAATTTTTTTCAGAATTGTTTCACACTGAACGCTCTCACGTTCGCGCATTGAAAGTGCTATCACACATCTTCCACAAGCCCTTGTTGGAGTCCCAAGTGCTGCCGTTAGATCAGATTCAGTTGCTTTCTTCCAATTTGGACGAAATGCTGATGATACATTCGCATTTTAACCAAGCGATGAAACAGAAGAAGAAGGAGAATCCGTGCGTGAGCGACGTGAGCGAGCTTCTGTTAGAAATGTTCGACGGTGAGGCTGGAGAGGTATTCGAAAAGGCTGCGTCGACTTATTGTGCTAAGCAACAAGTTGTCTGCGCGATCGCCGACGTAAGGATTCCAAGCTGAATGGTTTTCTGTACGAGGTTGAAGCAAATCCATTGTGTCGCCGGCTTCAGTTGAAAGATCACATACTGGGATGTTGCGACTGACAAAATACCCGCTGCTCTTTCAAAACCTCGCTAAGTATACACCGGATAGTGATGAGAAAGAGAAAGCAGCCGTATTGCGCAACCTCGAGCGTAGCAAAGAGATCCTGAGTCGTGTGAATAGTAGGATATACAGGGTGAGTTTTAATGGATGAACCAGCTTTTTACCATGAGAGCTAAGATTACCGACTCTACTATACACACATGCTTATAATGACCGTTTGTGTGCTAAATGCCTAAGTGTGATATAAATATGTGTGTATAGTAGAGTCGGTAATCTTAGCTCTCATGGTAAAAAGCTGGTTCATCCATTAAAACTCACCCTGTATAGGACGGTTCTAACGCACCCTGGGTGGTCCTTTTGTTTATGAAATATGATATCTTTGTTTATATTTGTTAATATAAACAAACACGATAATAATGTAAACAAACATGATAATAGTGTAAATAAACATGATAATAATGTAAATAAACATGCTAATTACGTAAACAAACGTCGTGGGTGGTCCTCGGGAAGGGGTCCTCTTATCTTTGTTTATAAACATATCAGATAACAGCGGCATCAGATTACAACAGTATCAGATAACACCGGTATCAGATTACAGCAGTTCCAGGAAGAATCCTTTTGACATCGCCAATGTTTTGACTATCGTTGCTATGATGGAATATGCGCAGTACCCCCAATTTCTTGGAACTTTATCATTGTTTATAAACATATCAGAACATGCACAGACCTGCGCAGTACCCTCTCCACATAATTTCCAGGAAGAGTCTTTTGGTTATCAGTAACATGATAAATAGTGTTAGTTGTCAGCGATGTCGCTAGACATCGCATAAGACCATAAACTTTCTCGTAAGCAAAAAATCGCATGGAAACATATAAGTAACCCGGCAAAATAAATACAACCACAATCAAAATTGGAAACATAATGTAACCACAAACAAGTGTCTTGGTACTCATCATTTTCAAGAAGACTTTTAATAAGTAGTGGCTAAACGAATCTGACGAATAAAAAAAAAACGTGAAAATATCCTGTTGTCTCGATATTTCAGCATCAGTTCAATATGAGCTGTAGGAGAGAGAGAGCTAATATGGACAGCATAAAGGATTTTATGCTGCGAAAGAAAGAAGGAATTGAAGATTATGTTCATCGAAAATCGGTCAAGCGTCAAGGATATCGTTCTCCAAGGAGGCGTTCTCTAACGCCTCCAAATCCAACGCCGTCATCGTCAGCGTCGCGGCCATGGGAAAGAATGCAAGATTATGTTCGGAAATCCGGTGATTACAAACCCGTAATATCAACGAATCTCTTCGCACAACAGAAAGAAAGAATTCAAGATTTTGTTCAGCGAAAGAAAAAAGGAATTTAAGATTATGTTCATCGAAAGTGGTCGAGCGTCAAGGATATCATCCTCTGACTCCCCCAAATTCATCATCATTGGCATCGTCATCGTCGACATTATCAACAATATTGTCATCCTCAAAGTAATATGGTATGTATGTATTATTATTATTAATATTATTATTATTATTATTATTATTATTATTATTATTATTATTATCACATGTGCATAGCGAACAATAGAAAATAAAGTATTTTATTTGTAGAAAACACTGCAACCGTTGGATCATCCATCAGATCGCTCTGTCCAACCAAAGCTTAGTGTTACAGCATTATATAACTAATAGTTTTAAAATATAATTAGTTATAAAAAATATGAGAATTTAAATAAATAATGAGAATTTAAATAAATTATATATTAATAATTAATGTATTATTTATAAATCGGGGATACTCCATGAGAAGGATGCATAGATCATTATCCATGATGGAGGGGGAAAGCACGTTTAACTGCTGCGTCTTGAGTCCTACGCTCTCTTATTCTAACGCGTCAGAAGACCTACGTTCTCTGTCGCTTTCATGCGCCAACATCTTCATCTCTCTCGCACACATTCAATCCTGCGTACGCACATTCGTTCCAACACTTTAAAAAATATTCGCATCATTATCCACGCACGCACGCACGCACGCACGCACGCACGCACGCACGCACGCACGCACGCACGCACGCACGCACGCACGCACGCACGCACGCACGCACGCACGCACGCACGCACGCTAAGAACCTACCGAAAAAAAAGAAATATCTTGACAATTAGAACATACAAAGAAGAAAGAGTTAACAGCTTGCGAGTATCATACAATTATAACAATTATTACATTTTCAATTAACGGTCCAGATTTAAATCTGTACAGTATACCATAGATATATCTTTAAGAGCATGTTTATAACGGATAGTGAGCGCCGATTAAACAAATGTGGCTGCTATCAAAAATCGATGAACAGGCAGAAGCGTTGCAGATTCTTTCATACCTTTTTTTTCATAATGCAAGCATGAAATTGTGTTTTAAAAACTAAATTGATTAATAATAATTTAGAGAAATACAGGTAATGTAGAACAAGCATCAATGCATCAATGCTATATATATATATATATATATATATATATATATATATATATATATATATATATGTGTGTATGTATATAAAAGAGATAAAGATATGAACAAATAAAACGCAATTAAGAGATATGAGAAAATTTATTTTGATGCAAAGGATATTGACGATTCTCACATGTTCTTGATATGCTTTTTTAAATCTATATATATATATATGTTATTGATTTAAGGTGATGCTGGATACCGACATTACAGTTTCATATCTTTATTGTAATAATTCATCGAAATGCTTAACGGATTAAAAAATCCTTTTACAGAAATAAAGTACGTACTAAAACAATTTCTGCTGTACTCTTAAAATTACATAATTATATTAATTATTTATTGTGAGCTGTCAGCTCACAGAAACATTCACTTATATAAAGATTATATGAAGTTAGCACATAAATCGAGAGACCAGCAGAACTCGGACAGGAATAATTAACACTGTGGTAGCGATAAAAGTACGAGAAAATGTCTAATAAGAGAGATTTATTGCAGTAAAGCTCACTCACTTTATTCATATGCAGTGTACATGTGGAACAGTAAACAATGCACGACAGTAGTTCCGGAATTTTCTAGAAGATGGCATTGGCGTGTTGGTGTGACACTTCCTTGTGTTAGTAACTTAGCACAAGGAAGATTCACACGTATACACTACTACACACAATCCGAGTGCGTGAGGATACGCGCGTAGTAAAAACACGCGAACGTAAACGGAAAAAAGTTGCCCGAACTGTCAATGCGCGCGAATGCCTGTTCGCTCCGTGTATTTTGGAGTGTAATCGTGTATCGTACCGTGTCTCACGACAAAGACGGACAATGTCGTGATAATTAGTGATAGTCGTGATAATTAGAACAGCCCCGAGGGCAGCCCCGAGCGCGTCGGCCACCACGCGAGGAAGCAGCAGCGCTAGCAGAACGAGATCATGAAGTCGAGCAGCGTGGAGGACCGGCTGCTGATGAACGGATCGGACGAGGAGTCGACGCGGCGCAGCCGCGACTCGGACTCGAGCGAGGGCCGGTTCTCGAAGAACTCCGAGTCCGAGAGCCGGTCCTCGATACCGCGCTCCAGCTCGGTCGAGCGGTTCTCCATGCGGGCCAACTGACTCGTCGGACTTCTCGCGCGCCAACTCCACGTCGAACGAGCGCTTCCACTCGGACTTCTCGATCGCGATGGCGAGCCTTTAGAATCGTGAAATAACATAATTTCAAAGATTCTCAGTCTCGATTTCTAATGGTATGTACAATCAAAATCAGAAGCGTCTATTTTGACGGTACTGAGCATATAAAATTGATATATATAAAATTGCATGATTATATGTATTTACATATAAAAATCAGAAGCATCTATTTTGACGATACTGAATATATAAAATTGCATGATTATATGTATATTAAATATAAAAATCAGAAGCGTCTATTTTGACGATACTGAATATATAAGATTGCATGATTATATGTATATTACATATAAAAATCAGAAGCATCTATTTTGACGATACTGAGTATATAAAATTGCATGATTATATGTATATTACATATAAAAATCAGAAGCGTCTATTTTGACGATACTGAGTATATAAAATTGCATGATTATATGTATATTACATATAAAAATCAGAAGCGTCTATTTTGACGATACTGAGTATATAAGATTGCATGATTATATGTATATTACATATAAAAATCAGAAGCATCTATTTTGACGATACTGAGTATATAAAATTGATATATATAAAATTGCATGATTATATGTATATTACATATAAAAGTCAGAAGCGTCTATTTTGACTATACTGAGTATATAAAATTGCATAATTATATGTATATTACATATAAAAATTAGAAGCGTCTATATTGATGGTACTGAGTATATAAAATTGATATATATGTAAAACTGCATGATTATATATTACATATAAAAATCAGAAGCGTCTATTTTGATGGTACTGAGTATATAAAATTAAAGTATAAAACTGCATGATTATAAATTATGTATAAAAATCAGAGGCGTTTGTAATCTGACGGTACTGATTATAATAAAAATCAAAAGCGTGTATTTGACGGAACTGAGTATATAAAATTAAAATATAAAACTGCATGATTATATATTATATATGATTATATATTATATATAAAAGTCAGAGGCGTCTGTGATATGACGGTACTGATTTTAATAAAAACCAGAAGCATCTTGTTTTTAAAATAGTGCTGGTTATTACAAATATTTATAAATTTGATTCGGAGAGACGAGAAAAATTTATTTGTGCGTTCTCACGGGAATGAACGTTGGAGGGGCCCATCCACTGTTCCCAATATTTAAAATCATAGAATAATATAATTTTATATAATACTATAATTTTAGTCACACTACAAGATAAAATTAGTATTATACAAGTCATATAGTACAAATTATTAAATATATTTCTTTCATAAGATATAATAAAGTCGTTATATTATTATATATATTAAAATCATATGCAACTTTAATGTTTATTAAAATATTATCAGGATGAGGGGCCCACAATTTGTAGGGCGGCCCTGCAGTGCCTGGTAAAAGGAAATTCGAACGCTCTAGCCGTCTCAGAACATCGAGAATCTTGGCAACATCGAGATTCTTGGTAACAATGAGAGGAAAGGGACGAAAGACCATATATCTGTCCTGCTCGTATCGTAAACAATCGAGGCGGCAACATTGCACGCACAAGCGCGCAAAGTATACATGCTTGAGCTAGGATCAATAATATAGGAAATTTTTATATCATATTCTAGATTATCGACCTCGATCAAGTTTGGCCGTCATTCCAGCATCCCCTTAAAAAAGCATGTCAAGAACATGTGAGAATCGTCAATATCCTTTGCATCAAAATAAATTTTCTCATATCTCTTAATTGCGTTTTATTTGTTCATATCTTTATCTCTTTTTCATATTAAAAAATATGAAAGACAATGTACAATATTTCTTTATAATAAATAAATAAATAAATAAGAAATCAGTTGTAAATTATTGTATATATTTTTATATCTTTTTTTTCATATATTTCATATTTTACACATAATAAGGTACTATTAGAAATAAATTTGTTGATAGAAATATAATATACAGAGAACTGTTGTTGTA
The DNA here is from genome assembly GCA_928718305.1 of Tetramorium bicarinatum. Taxonomy (NCBI): domain Eukaryota; kingdom Metazoa; phylum Arthropoda; class Insecta; order Hymenoptera; family Formicidae; genus Tetramorium; species Tetramorium bicarinatum. Next base: position 16,907,906 of record OV788326.1, on the reverse strand, counting down.
ATAATAATAATATAATCCTTTAATTAAACGCATACATCGAATTAAAAAAAAAGCGTTCTAGCCGATATACATACATACATACATACATACACATAATAAAGTACTATTAGAAATAAATTTGTCGATAGAATTGTAATATACAGAGAACTGTTATAATAATATAATCCTTTAATTAAACGCATACATCGAATTAAAAAAGCGTTCTAGCCCGTATACATACATACATACATATATCAGGCTCCAGCGAGCCGAACGAATCCGGACGCAATCGAATATCCTCGAGCGGACCGAGGCGTCGATAATTCTATACCCCTTCGGTCAGTTTGATGGTGAAACCGAGTGCAGACAATTAGCAGGCCCAATTGCCCAGATAGAATTATTATTATTGAATAAAAATTCTATATCTAAATTTTAGACATCGAAATTTTATTATACATGTAATAGTAATTATGATGAAAGATGCAATAAATGCATAATTATTGCAAAAGTACTCTATCTAAATAGGGATATAAAACGACTTCGAATAAAGAGATTTCGTCACGATCCAGATCATCGATGAAATCACAGCTACTGAAGCACCATATAGCCGGGAAGTAGAGAGTTCTCTGCTGAGCATTCACGATTGGCACCTGGGGGAGAGGGGTAGAGCGAGTACTCCGGACGTTCTCAACCAACTCTCCTTCTCAGCTTCTACGAGTGCCGCACACTGATTAGCAATCGTGATGGTAGAGCGTACTCCATCTGTAAGTTCCATACCAAATATTATGAACTGAATTTCTTGCTTCGCATTTGAACCCTTTTTTAGTGGATAGTTCGAGGATAATAAGTTCCAACGCTATTATCATCAGCATGCACATCAATCTGATGATGCAAATGTTCACAAAAGACAATGTCATATTACCGAAAACATCATCATCTGATCCAAATGGATCAGGTGATGATCAAAATTCACAAAGGCATCGATGATATCATCATCATCTAATCCAAATGGATCGGATGATGATCAAATATTCACAAAGGCATCGATGATGCGAACGGATTAGATGATGTTAGTTTGAGAATAAACTTTACGCGGTATGTTATTTTTTTTAAATGATAGCACAAAATGATAGTACAAAATATTCACAGAGACATAGTCATGCTACTTCAGCATGATGAGGACAAGGATAATAACAATGACAATGACAATCTGGGGGAATTGCACACTGATGATAAGAGCGTTGAGGAATATCCCCGAGCCCACTGAAAAAATGGATAGAATATGAAGCAAGGAATTCAGTATAATCAATGTAAATTATATTTCAGGACAATCAGAAATATAATTCCATGATATTAAAATAAAAAACATTTTAATCCATGTAAATTAATTTCATGACAATCAGATGTACAGGGTGTCCGAAATAAAAGTGATCACACGAAAGTTGGTAGTAGATTGAGTCAAACCGTGAAGAAAAGTCATGTACCATTTTACAAAATTCGCAATAGTTGTCGAGTTATTAATGATAATGTCTAAGCGAATAAGCGCGCGGAAAATCGTGGGTAAAACGCGGCAAGCGACTGAGAGCGGCGGGAGGCGGGATCATCTAGCGACGGTGGGCGAGCGAGGAGAGGCGCGGGACGAACAGCGTGGCGAGCGGCGACCGGCGAGCGGAGAGTGACGCGCGACATATGACACCGCGCTAAAAATTCTCAAATCTTCACCGATTAATGAGAAAATTAACTTAAAGATAATTAATAAGAAAACGCTATCATTTCCTCACCACCTGGCGGTAGATAGTATGGCGCGTTTTTTTTATAGTGGTTTCCCCAATAGGCCTAATCCACTCTCATTATTTAATGCGTGAATTATTCGAAGTGCTGTCCTCTCTCGCGTATGCAGAGTTCGACTCTTCGTACAATATCGCGCGTCGCACGGCGCGCCATGTCCGGCGTAATGGTATCGAAGCCACAACAATAGCTTCACGTACTTCGTTTTGTCTACCATTACGCTGGTGCTCAATTAGATTTTTTTATATGTCCCCATATAAAAAAATCTAAGACATTTAAGTCTGGCGCGCAGGCCAGGAAATCGGGCCACCACGACCTATTCACCTATCTGGAAATCGCGCGTTTAACACTTCGCGGGCTTTGCGATGAAAATGAGCCGGTGCACCGTCGTGCTGTAAAATCAATTGTGCTCGCACATTAAGGGGCACATCCGCGAGAAGCACTGGCAATTCGTTTTCCAGAAAGTGTTTATAAATGTTTAGTCTTGGTGGAAAGAAATGTGGACCGATCTGAAAATAATAATGGAAATAATAGAAGGAAAAAGTTCACTTAAACAGTAGGAAAAAAATTATTTTTTTTCTACTTACCACTTGATTCCCGATTATTCCCGCCCATACGTTTATGGACCAACGATATTAGAACGATCCTTCACGAACTACGTGCAAGTTTTCGTCGGACCAATATAAAAAATTTCGTGAATTAAACACGCCGTTTGGCGTGAACGTTGCTTCGTCGGTCCACAAGATATTGTCGGGGAAAGAGAATTTCCGCGATTGCGCGAAGAACCTTGTTTTTTCAACAATTTCATATTATCTAAAATTATCGCGAATATGAAAAGACAATACCTTCACAGAAGTAGATCCATTGTTCTCGATCCTTCGGTAAAAGTTGTTGCACTCGCTGATAATGATACGGATGCAATTGATTATCGCGTAAAGTGCAATGCACATTATACCGAGAAAGATTAAGCTCGCTTGCCACACGACGTACACTGTTTCCCGGTTGATTATATAATGCATCGAGAACTCTCTCTTCGTCTCGAATACGACGATGCACTGCAATACCTTTCGTATTATGTACGAGACCCGATTCACGTAATTTTTGCACGACATGAAGAATTGTCTGGTACGTCGGATAGTGTGAACGTGCAGGAAATCGTTCAGCGAGCCGCAAGACGCGCATTTTCACCTGCTAGCCCATAGGCTATTATCATATCCGTATATTCTTGTGAGGTAAATCGCATTATCGCGGTCTATCACTATGACACTCACAAGATTGATACGCGACTGCAGAAGAAGTCGTCGTGTTCGCGAATCTAGACAAAACAGTAGACATTCCACGATTCGACAATAATGCCGAAACAGTTGACTTTCAGCATTTTGTACTGCTGATTGTTCCCTACAATTCGAGGTGACTCGAATTGTAGGTGACCAGAATTGTAAATCAAGTTAAAATAAATTGAAAGATGAAATAGATATTATCAATATTTTACACTGAAAGAAAAAAGAGAATGAAAGAGAGAGAGAGAGAGAAAGTAACGTAAAAGAAAGGTATTTAGAAGTATAAACATAAGATGAAAGAACGAAAAGATATAAAGAAAACGATAGCATGTAAAATTATAGAATTAACTAATAAAAGTTATTACTTGCCTTATTTATAAAATTTTTCTCCTTTTCTTTCTCTATTTTTTCCACTTTTTATTTTCTTTATTTTTTAAATAATTTGTTATTCTTTTAAATC
>OV788326.1:16785068-16903899 GCA_928718305.1 Tetramorium bicarinatum | reverse complement strand
GCCGTGTCTCGGCGCCTCGCTGCGCGTAACTTGGCGCGCGAGACACTACCGTGCCTCTTGATTAATAGGATAACATGATACAATATTAGATTGCTTTCTTTTGCAAGGTAAACTGAATTATTTATAAAACATTATAAATTAATCAAAATATATACAGTTCAACTTAGAAATCAAACAAGATAAATAATAAATATTAGTTATATATTTTAATTTTATTTTGGGATTTTATCTTTAGATTCAATTTTCAAAAATATTCGAAATAGAGGACTGATAATTAAACAACAGCAAGAATAAAATCAAATACGATAAAATCCTTTGCCAAACTCAATTTTATGTATTGCATCGACTAATTTGGTATTTTCTCCAGTACAAGGTACTTTCAGATAATTCACAATTCATACTTATTATTATTGTATAATTTTTGTTTATATAAATAATTAAGGTTAATTTTTTATATATTAATATTTCATTATTTAAAAATATTGACTATGATAACAATAATGATGATGATGATGATAATGATGATAATGATGACGATGATGTTAATGATGATGATAATGATAATAATGCTGCTGATGATGATAATGATGATGATGATGATAATGATGATAATGATGACGATGATGTTAATGATGATGATAATGATAATAATGCTGCTGATGATGATAATGATGATGATGATTTTTGTACAGATTTATATTTAAAATTAAAAAAATTAATTTTCATTAATTTATTTTACTCAATTATAATAAATATAATATATTTAATTGTGTTTTAACATAATATATATTTTTTTCATACGTATTTAAAATTTAAAAGATTGATTAAACTTTAATTTAATTTAATTTAATAGTTTAAATTTGAATATTTAATGTATAATTTTATTATAATTATAACATAATATTGTTTACATTACTACTACATTTCTTCTTATATACTTGCACTTAAAATTTTAAAGCTAAATTTCACTTTATGTATTGAATATTTAATATTTATTTTTGTTTTAATTAACGCAAAATATATATTTATATTTAATTCTTAAAAAATTAATAGTTATATTGTAAAAATTTGTTTAAATTTAATCATATGTATATAAATATGTATAATTTTACGGAAATTATATCGGTATGTGTATAATTATATATGGTATATATATATATATATATATATATATATATAGTGTTGCGCGCTGCGGCCGCCCGGTGTGTCTTGGCCGCGCGAGTCTGTTGACTTTCCGAACGGCCAGTTGTCAAGCGGTTGTTGATCTGCGCTCTGAAGGTGGATTCTTGCTGGACTCCTTCCGTGGAGGACACGTACGAGTATCTCTGTCGGCTTTTCCCTGTATTTACTGACATTACTAATAAAGCTGGTGTTCCTTACTTTCACGGTTCTCTTTCTTTCCGCGCGCTCGTCTCGCGAGTGAGTGAGTGCGTGCGAGGAAGGCATCTCGTTCTTTCGGAGACGAATATATATATATATATATATATATATATATATATATATATATAAGTATATATACCCAATTTTACTAGTATAACACATATTTACTTTTGAAAAATGCTAAGACGCGAAAAACAGTGTACTTTGGAAGAAGAAAAAAAATTTCAACAACAACGTAAAAGAAATGCAGAGAATCAACAACGTCGCCATATTGCAACAGAAATAAATAATATACAAAAATCCATAGATTACAGGAGTCATATTACTTGTGTTACTGGTACAATTATAATCGTGTAATAGAATTGGATAAAGAAATTACTGGGGAAAGTTCTAGAAATACTGTATGCCAACAAAATTTTATAGAATATCAATCTCATTATCGGTTGCGAAAAAAAATCAATCATCCTTTAAATTATAATAGTACAATGTAAATTAATGACGTAACTGAACATTATATTGGTGCCATGGATGTAAATTGTATTCACTGTAATGCAAAACATTTTGCAGCCGAAAAAGTATCTAATAGAGGAAATTCATTTCATGATTGTTGCAATCATGGAGCAGTATCACTTGAGTCTTTACCTGAATTGCCTCAATTTTTACATGATTTGTTTGATGGAAATCATGTAAAATCTAATAATTTCTTCCATCGTATTCGGAGTTACAATTCTTCATTTTCATTTGCATCATTTAACGCTAATTTAATTAATTTTCAAAGTAGACGACTTGGTTCATATTATTTTAAAATACAGGGACAAATATATTATCAAATTAATACAGCATTATACGCTACACCAAATGAAAATCCAACTTATGGTCAACTTTTTATAATAGATACAAACGAAGCAATAGATCATCGACTTAATGAAAATTTGAATCTAGATTTTGAAATCGTACAAAATCTTGAGCATGTTATGCGAGAATGCAATATATTTGCTAAATCATATTAAATGATGGGTGAAGCATTAGAAAATCAACGACAATTAACATCTAATGAATCATTACCAGAATTACAATTAGTATTCACCTTAAAACCAGGAATAGATCGACGTCGATATAATTTCCAACGAACGAATGAAGTTGCTGCTGTTTTTTCTACAACTGCTGATGGAGAAATTCCAGAATCATATGTTACAATACGTAACAAAAATATTACAAAGAGTTAGTACTATGGATTCAAATGTTGAACCATGGATATATCCATTATTTTATCCATATGATACTCAAAGATGGCATAGTAAGTTAAAGAAATTAAATAGTGACAGACGTATAACTAAAGCACAATATATTAAGTATCGCATGGCTATTCGTGAAAATTTTAATGTTTTCTTATTAGGACGACGTTTATTCCAACAATGGCTTGTAGATAATTATGTAAAAATTAAAAAAGATAGAACGGATTTCTGCAAAACTCATCAAAAAGAATTACGCTCGGAAACATATCAAAGTTTAATAGATTATATGCAAAATATGGCAAATAACTTAAATGGACGTTTTGGAAAAATGGTTATACTTCCTTCTACATTTATCGGATCACCACGTACCATGTTACAAAATTATCAAGATGCAGTGGCAGTTGTTGCTAAATTCGGTAAACCAGATCTTTTTATCACAATGACCTGTAATCCAAAATGGCGTGAAATCGAGAAAAATCTTTTGCCTGGTCATCAAGCTTCTGATAGACCTGATATTTATACTCGTATTTTTAATATTAAAAAAGATTATCTGATAAATTTAGTTACTAAACAAAAATTTTTTGGTAAAATAGCAGCATATGTATATGTCATTGAATTCCAAAAACGTGGTTTACCACATATCCATATGTTGATTACTTTGAAACACAATTTTAAAATAACTCCAGAAATTATCGATAAATCGATATATCTGCAGAAATTTCTGATCCATGTGAAAATCGTAATTTACATGATACAGTTATGAGACATATGATTCACGGACCTTGCGGTGATTGGTGTTTGATTGATGGAAAATGTTCCAAACATTATCCAAAAGGTTTTTTAGAAGAAACGAAAATGGATGAAGATGCTTATCCATATTATCGTCGACGAAACACTGGTAAAACTTATGAACGACCTGTAATTATATAGTTGATAATCGCAGTGTTGTTCCATATTGCTCTATATTATCAATTATATTTAATTGCCATATCAATGTCGAAATAGTTTCCAGTATTAAATCGGTAAAATATTTGTATAAATATATTTATAAAGGTCATGATGCTGCTGCTATAACAATTGAACCAACAACAGACAACACAATTATTGATCATGATGAGATACGTGATTATATCGAAGCTCGTTAGGTTGGACCTGTAGAAGCCAGCTGACGTATACTCGGTAAAAAATTACAAGATAAAAGTCATGCTATAATACGTTTACCAGTTCATCTACCTAATGAAGAAAATGTAACCATTGAAAATGAATTTATTGAAGATGCTGTGACTTCTGCTTAAATCAAGTTACTATGTTAATAGATTATTTTGCATTGAATTTACGCGATTTCGAAGCAAAAAAATATTTATACACAGAAATTCCACACTATTATACTTTAAAAAAAAAAAGTTAATGGAAGAAATGTATCACACTGGGCTAAACGAAGTAATTATTATAACTGCGTAGGTAGAATGTATTCTATTAGTCCAACACAAATAGAATTACTTCATTTATGGTTATTGTTACTTACTGTTAAAGGAGCCACAAGTTTTAATGATTTAAAAACTGTAAATGGAGAAACTTATCAAACATTTTCAGAAACATGTTTAGCTTTAGATCTGATTGAAGATGATGATGAATGGATAAGAGCTATGAATGAAGCTGTTGGTTGGATGATGCCACGACAACTTCGTAAATTATTTGTACGTATTTTATTACACTGTCAGCCACTACATCCTGAAGAACTTTGGGAAAGTTTTAAAGTAGCAATGTTGGAAGATTATGTACGACATTTTGGTATATTACAAGGATAAAAAAAGGCCTATGAACAAATTGGTGCTATACTTTTTACAGAAGGTAAAAGTTTTATTGATTTTCCACAAATGGAACAATTGATAGAGAATAATGAGACTGAAGAAGATTATGTAACACTTGAACAAGCTATGGAAATTGGGACTAGACAATATGATCAATTAAATGAAAAACAAAAGGAAATAGTTGACCTAATATTAAACACATTAGATAAAATTAATAATCATAATAATCATTGTTTCTATATTGATGGTCCAGGTGAATCTGGAAAAACGTTCATATACACTACTATTTATTACTTAGCAAAAATTCGAAATAAACGTATATGCACAATAGCTTTCACAGGCATTGCAGCAACATTACTTCTCGCTGGGAAAACAGTTCATAAAACTTTTAGATTACCAGTTCCATTATTTGCTAATTCATCATCTGGCATTAAAATTCAATCTAAAGAAGCTCAATATTTAAAAGAAATAGACATCTTCATTTGGGTCGAAGCACCGATGGCACCACGATATGCTTTAGATATTATGAATCAAGCATTACGTGATATTATGAATAATGATTTACCTTTTGATGGAAAAATTGTCATATTGGGTGGTGATTTCAGATAACTTCTTCCCGTTAAAGTACGAGGTACTCGAAGTGAAATTGTAAATCTTTCCATTAAGTTTAGTAACACTTGGAAATATTTTACAAATTTTTCTTTAACGCAAAAGATGTGAGTTTCCTCAGATGAAACTGAATTTGCAAAATTTTTATTAGACATGGGTGATGGGAAATTAAATGATTCACATGATAATATACAAATTCCTGAATGTTGTATTGCATCCTCTGATATGCAGATATAGTCAAAGACATATGGTATATAGCGACTTAATACGAAAAAAAGATTTCGATAAAGTAGCTAAATGTGCAATACTCTCAGCTAGGAATATTGATGTAGATGAAATTAATAAACAAGTTATCGAATTATTAAATATATCAGAAGAAAGAATTTATACAAGTATAGATAGTATAGATAGCTGTAAACTGTGGTAATAATGGAGATATTGTTGAATCTTTATTACCAGAATATTTAAATAGTTTATCTTCAACATCTCTTCCTCCTCATGAATTACGTTTAACACCGAATTGTATCATTATGTTAATACGAAATCTTAGTCAATGAAGGACTTTGCAATGGTACTAGATTAATGATTATAGAACTTGCAGATCATTTACTAAAATGCAAGATTAACAGGTGATAAAACTGGAGACATTATTTTCTTAAATCGTATAACATTACATTGCGAAAATGTGTACCCTTTTACATTTAAAAGAAGACAATTTCAATCAAAATAGCTTTTGCTATGACAATTAACAAATCACAAGGACAAACATTTGACAGAGTTGGATTAGATCTTCGCAAAGATGTTTTTAATCATAGACAACTTTATGTTGCTTTTTCGCGAGTTCGTTCTTGACAAGCAATAAAAGTTTATCTAGGAAATCAACGAGATAACAAAAATATTAAAAATTATGTATATAAAGAAATATATATAGTATAAAATATTATTTTGTGCACTGTAAACTCTTATGGGGTTGCCACTGCTTCTACTCAATATTTCATTAATTTTGACTATAAGCAAGGTAAGTTTTGACTAAAATTGAAGATAATTTATCTAATTTAACTTCCATGTTAGTCAAAATTAATGAAATATTGAGTAGGAGCTGTAGCGACCTATAGTTAAAAAGGATTCAAATTAAGTTTGAATTGACACTATTTAACAGTGTACTAAAATACAAGAAGAATTGAAGAAAGAATTTAAAAAGTTCAAAAGAATTGAAAAATAGGAAAGAATATATTAGAAAGAGATACAAATAAAATGTGGTATAATATGGCTCTAGGCGAAGGTCCACTCTAAAAAAACCTAACGCGCTATTAGTGGAACCTCATGGGTAGTGCGGAAGACCACTGTTAACTTTATTTTATTTGAAATTTAAAACCGTACTTAGACATATACAATGACAAAAAGTATATATAAATATTCTTTTCCCAAGAACTATGGCAATGTTTTACTTATCTATTACGATTTTTATATAGAATTGAAAAAACGATAAATGGCCCGCGCAATGTTTTGTTCTAATTAAAGTAAAAATCAATTATAATCAAATAATTCAAATTAAAACTAAATTATATTTGAATCAAATTAAAATAAAAAATTTAATTTGACAATTTAAATCAAATTAATTTTAATTTAATTATTCAAATTAAATCTATTTCAACTCAAATTATAACAAATTTAAATCTAAAAATTAAACTTAAAATTAATTTTGTCAATAATCCAAATCAGTGTTAATTTCAATTCAATAAATCAAATCCAATTTTAGTTAAACAATCCAATTCAAAGTAAATTTCAATTCAATAAAGCAAATCCAATTTTAGTTAAACAATCCAATTCCAAGCAAATTTCAATTCAATAAATCAAATCCAATTACAATCAAACAATCCAAATCAAAATCTATTCTAAATCAATAGTCTAAGTCGAAACTAATTTTAATCCAAATAAATCAAATTTAATTTCAATTAAACAATCCAAATGAAAACTAATTTTAATCCAATAATATAAATAAATATCAATTTTATTAATTAAAATAGAAATTAATTTTATTTCAATAAATTTAATTTAATTTAATTTAATAATTAAAATTCAAATTAATTTTTATCTAAAACAAAGTTAATTTTGATTGAGTAGTACAAATTAAAAGAAAATTCAAATTAAAAAAGTAAGATTAAAATTAATCTAATTATTAGAGTAATAGCCTTAATTATAATTTATTAATATAAACCTAAATTAATTTTAATTTAACAATTTAGATTAAAATCATAATTTTAATTCAATAATAAAAAATTAAGATTAATTATATATTATTGATCAAAGTCAATTTCAACTAAACAAAGTTATGATTATTACAATTTTTGCGAAATAGATTTCTCAATAGTTAATATTAGCGGAAGCTTCGTGGCAGGAAGAATGAATCAATTAAGATTGATGAGACAAAGAACAATGTTTATTCCATGAGCTTTTCTGGATCACTTCTTCAAGATGCTCATTATCTTCACTTGGTGTTTCAACTCTTGAGACTAATTTTGGCGTCAGTTCGATTATTCGGACGTCACGAGATACCATCACTCGTCGAGTACTTTTTTTCCACAGACGATAGGCATGGCTTCCAGATTCGTAGCCAACAAGTACCATTTCTCGGCACTTTTTTTCCATTTTTGTCCTCTTGGATTCATCGAGTAACATGAACACACGACTTCCATACACGCGTAAATGTTCGACACTCGGTTTGCGTCCAGTCCATATCTCGTACGGAGTTTTGCCATCTAAACGATCAAGTGGTATACGATTTCGAATATAACCAGCAGTTCTTGTCGCTTCACCTCAGAGTTCAAATGGAAGATCTGCCGATCCTAGCATCGCTCGAGCCATTTCGATTACAGTTCTATTTTGACGTTCGGCACGTCCATTTTGTTGAGGTACATACGGAGTCGAGAATTCGTGCTTGATTGAATGTTTACGCAGTATTTTCTTCATTTGGTCGCTATCGAATTCCTTTGCATTGTCTGAGCGTACGCGAACAATTTTGTGACCTGCAACATTAGCTTCTGTAATTAAATCTTGAAGTTTTTCATAGATTTCATCTTTCGTTTTTATCGGTGCCGTAAATACACAACCACTGCAGTCGTCAGTGAAAATTATTAGATATCTTGCATTACCATAGGATGACACACTCATTGGACCGCATATGTCGAAATGTACGAGCTCACCAGGACGTGCTGCACGCGACATGCACGGCTTGAACGGTTGCCGCGACATCTTCTCAAAGCCCTCACATTCCGCTCTTACACGAGCATCTTCATGAGTGTCCATCGGTGTTACTTTCATGCCACTGACCGCTGATCCCTTTGCCAATTTTTCAATGGTCTTGTAACTGGCGTGGCCGAATCGAACATGCCAGGTGTGTATCGAGGCTTCACTTGATGCGTAACTCGCAGTAGCCAAAATTGATTCAACTTCAAAATTCATTTTGTAAAGTTGATTAGAAATCTTAATACCTGTTGCAATTATCTGGTTATTTCTAATTAGTTGCAAATTATTTTTATCTAATTTAATACTTGCATCCATGTTGGCAGCTGCTCCGAAACTAAATAAATTTCTTGCAATTTTTGGAACAAATAGCACATTTGTTAATGTGTGTGTTAACTGCTTATTATTAACTCTCATCTTGACTATAATTGTACCATGACCTTTGGCGTACACAACCTCTTCATTTCCTACAATGATGGCCATAGAGTTATCCGTGATTGGCTCAAATGTCGTAAACCAATCCCTGCGTGCAGTCATGTGGTGACTGGTGCCATTATCAGCGAGCCAAAAATCACATGTGTTGGCAGCCATGCAATTACCAGCCGCGTATAAAAATGAACCGCCACTTTCCGTTGTTGCTTGTTGAGCTTGTGCAGATTGTTTGAATTTTAACTTAGGCGGCAGTCACGTTTAAGATGTCAAATTTTCTTGCAGTGATGACACTTTCGGGTTTCTTTACTCTGTTTACCATCTTTCGAGCGGTTAGCAACAAGCGCGTTTCCCGAGTCTGCGGCATCTGTCTTCTCGCTTCCAAAACTTGTCTCCACCAGTTGCAACTGATTTCGTAACCTTTCGAATGTCACTGTCACGCCGCTCGCTGCTTGAATTAGATAGGCTTGTCGGAAGTTGTCAAATTTTGCTGGCAAATCAGTAATCAATTTCGAGACCATGGCCGTGTCTGTAACCTCTTCTCCAGCCGTTTTCAGTCGCTGTACAAGCACAATTAGCTGAGAACAATAACCGGCTACTGTTTGACCATCTTCGAATTTTAATTGATGTAGTTTTTGCGGCAATAAATACTTATTTTCACCAGCTGTCGACTCGTAGAGAGACACTATCTTCCCGAATACTTCTTTAGCCGTCTTGCAATTGCGTATCGCTATGTGATCGTCGTCAGATAATCCATTGGTTAATGCTCGTCGTGCACGGCCGTCAGTCTTACGCCATTCCTTCTTCTTCTTTCCGTCATCTGTCAGGCACAGTTCCGTGCCGTCGACCACTTCGAGAGCCCCAATCGCCTGAAGTGCCGACTCTACTTCGTAGCGCCATCGCAGATAGGTCGCTTTCGACAACAGAGGAAGTCTAACAAGTGTACGCAAAAGGGCAATTTTAAAGATAATTGAACTTCAGCACTTTCTCTTGATAGGTAGCAGTTTATTAGATACAAGTTCGTAGTATCAGTCCGAAGCGATAATTAATGGCCGTTATGAATAGTTGCCTCAATTCTACACGTCTCTATGCTGTCGTTTAGTTTATACTATGAGGATGTCACACTTTTCCTGTACCAGAACACTCCACGAAGGAAAAGACTCACACAGTCTCTGCACACAGCTAACAGTCTTCACATCGATATCTCGTTATCTCTCTCCCTAATCTCTTCACGCGCTCATCGCTACTCGAGCTCTGCCCCGCCTGTCCCTTCCTCTCGCTCGTCACTCTCATTCGTCATCATATTCGCGGACAGCGCTCCTATATCTTTTACCCGAATTCTGCTATTCTGCTTTATCAACTACGAAATGTTTACAGCTTCGGCCATTCTGACAATTTCAGTTCGTCCCAAACTAGACAACATAAAATATACAAAAAGGAGAAAACGATTCATACATTAATCTTATACATAAATAGTAGCGTCGAAAAAGCTATTTTATAAAAAAAAGAAAACACAATCTTACTCTTACATCAGTACAACATAAAGCGAGAAATTATTTTTATTCTATTTATCGACTACGAAATGCTTACAGCTTCGGCCATTCTGGCAATTTCAGTTCGTCCCGAACTAGTCAACCTAAAATATACGAAAAAGGAGAAACACTTCATACATTAATCTTACACATAAATAGTAGCGTCAAAGGAGTTATTTTACAAACAAAATCTTATTCTAATATCAGCATACATGAGTTAAAATATAATATAAAGCGAGAAATCATTTTTATTCTGTTTAAACCAACATTCGCATTTCATATAATTTTTATTATAATCGTTTTACAAGATTTATTAGAATACAATTCTTTGGTTTTTTTTTCCATGATTCGACTGGTGCTTAAGAAGCTATTTCAGCCACTCTTATCCACGGCTTTATTTTGTCAGAGGATAATATCGTGTTTAAAGGTTTCTGTGTAATGTTGTACCCGGGAATGTCAGTTACCACAAATCTATTTTTCTTTAACACCCGTTTTATTAGATAGGGACCTTTAAATTTCGCAGCCAACTTTTGGTTTGTCCCCGGTTTATGTTGTAGCACCCTTATGAGTACATAGTCCCCTTCTTTATATTTTGTGGGCTTCTTATGCCGCTCATCATATCGTTGTTTATTGTATTCTTGAACCGCGCGATTCATTAATTTAGCCGTATCCCTTAACTCGCTTCTTTCCTGGTCGAGGTCTTTATCAATTGCAAGCAATTCATCGAAATATTGACGCAATTCCTTGTCCGAGCAACTTCTTTGATCATACCCCAGTAATAATTTATTAGGAGAAGTGTTAATCGATTTATGAAAAGTATTATTTATTATATATTGAACTTTTCCAAGTTTGTCCGTCCAGTCACTAGGATCGTTAACCATTTTAGATAGTGTCGACTTCAAAAATCTATTTATCCGTTCAACCGCCCCATTCGCCCAAGGAGATGATACAGCTGTCATAACATGCTTGATTTCGTTCTCCTTTATGAAGCTTGCAAAATTATTAGACGAAAACGCAGTACCCCGGTCACTTATAATTCTTTCTGGACAACCAAACAAATCGATTAATGACGAAAGATGTTTTATAACTTGATCAGTAGTAGTTGATTTGCATGAATACAACAAAACAAATTTTGTATATGCATCCACCACTACTAAGATGTATTTATTTTTATCAGCAGTTATTTGCAAAGGCCCAAAATGGTCTATATGCAAAATATGCAAAGGAATAGGCTCGATCTCCGATATTTCCATCTCCCCCTCCGTTTTTCCTGCTGCAATCGTATTGCTTAGACACTTTACGCAATTATCGATATACTGCCTTACTTTGATTTTAATCCCTGCGAACCAATAACGCTCCAGAATTCCATGAATTGTTTTATCGATTCCCACATGACCCACTTCATCATGAAAAATTCTAATGATGTTATTTATCATATTCTCCGGAATCACAAACAGTTGTCTGTCTTGGAACTTTCTAAAAACTAATCCATTAATTAATGAAAAATATTTATTTTCTTTTGATTCTAATTCTAACGCGATTTCCTTTATTTTATTATCGGCAAGCTGTTTAAACATAATTTCATCCTCTATTGACATATTATTAATTAACATTACATTGCGACTCAAACTGTCTACATGTATCATTTTATTCGAAATACGATGTATCAAGTCAAATTGATTTGCAGATAATTTTGCAGAAATAAGCTCCATCTCGCTATACGAGGGTTAATATTAATTTTTTTCATGGCCATTACCAAAGAATTGCAGTCCGTCACAATTTTAAATTTAATACCTTGCAGGTATACATGAAATCTTTTAATCGCCTTTACTATTGCCAATGTCTCTAGCTCAAAACTATGGTATCTTTTTTCACAGTCTGAAGTGGATTTACTGAAATATGCTATAGGACCAAAACTACCGTCCTTTTGTTTTTGTATTAGTATGGCCCCAAAGCATCGTCCGCTTGCATCGGTATGCAGTTCTGTGTCCGCTGTAGGATTATAAATTCGTAATACCGGTGGAGACGCTAATTCATTTTTTAGACGATCGAACGCATTTCTACAATTATCGTCAAAATTAAACGGTATATCCTTCTTTAATAAATTTTGCAATGGTTTCGACTTCATAATCTTTTATAAACCTGCGAAAATAATTACATAAGCCCAAAAATCCTTGCATTTCTCTTATATTATTAGGCGAAGGATAATCTAATACTGCCAATACGTGCCTCTTGCATAAAGTTATGCCTCTTTCAGTTATCAAATATCCCAGATACTCTATCTCGCGTCTTAAAAATAAGCATTTCGACATATTTAATTCTAAGTTATATTTTTTCAAAATTATTAGCACCTGTTTCAAGATGTTTAAATTCTCTTCGATACTCTCTGTGGCAATTAACAAATCGTCGATATACAAAACTTTGCTGTCTCTAATTAAATCCTGAAATATATTTATTATACGTTTCTGAAATTCCGCAGGCGCTTCAGAAAAACCGAAAGGTAATCGTAAATATTCATATTGCCCGCTAGGTGTTGCAAATGAGAAATACTTTGTGTGGTCCGGATGAATGGCTATTTGATGGAATCCGTCTTTAAGATCTAATTTAGTAAAATATTTTTTACCAAACAATTTGTCCAGTTGATCATCTATTATCGGAAATGGATATTTCTGTGGATAGATCCTTTGATTCAACGGTCTAAGGTCCACACACATTCTTTTCTTTCCATCTCTTTTTGGAACCAACAATACGCGAGCACAATACGGAGAAACACTCAGTTTTATTATTTTTCGCTTGAGCAAATCATCAGTTATGCAATCTAATTCATTTTTCTTACTTACAGACATTCTACGAGGAGCATATCGAAACAGAAAATCATCTTTTAAATAAACTTTGGCGCAATAACCGTCATCGATTGTTTCCACATTTAAACTATCCACCGATTCAAATGTATTTAACAATTGCTTTCTTACTGCAAAAGGCATGTCCGGCTCCAGACCTTCATTAATGCTATCATATTTTCCGTTCTTCCACTACGTCAATATTAAAAATTGTATACACAAATTCGTCTACATGTTTCGCCGTCTCGAATTTATATCCGCCATTGTGATAAATTAATTTTACATTAGCCTCTTGGAAGAACTGTCTACCCAACAATAGATCATAATTCATAGTACGGTCTTCAACCACTAAAATTTCTATATTTAGCCAAATATTTTCTAACCCTTCTAATCTAATTTTATCCTGCATTTTTCCCACAATTATTATAGCTGAGCCATTGACGCCTCTTAACTTTATATTATCATGAACTTCGGTCAACTCTTTATTCTTAAAATATTTATTATAAATCGAATTTCTCATTAAATTAACATAACTCCCAGTATTAATTAATGTTTCTAAAGCTACCGACAAATTATTAAAACTATGTACTTTAATACTAGCTCTGTCTCTTGTATGCGGATTTAACTCATTCACGAAGATAGCTGTGGAGGAGTTCCCACTTTCTTCTTCCTTTCCTGCGCCCTGTCTCTCAATCACGTGGCTATGCGAAGCAGCACCGGCTCTATTTTTTGGACACCTCGAGCTAATGTGACCTTCCTCTCTGCAATTGTAGCACACTCGCTTCCTTTGTCTCGTACAATCCCTGGCGATGTAACCAGCTTGTTTGCACGTGAAACAAACTTTCTCTGCCAAGTTCTGTCCTTGATCTTTCCCTGATCCGTTATTTTTGCTTTAGAAACGATTTTGTCCTCCAAACTGCGTATTTACATCATCTCTCCTTTGAAAGGTTGTGTCTTCTGTTATTCTTCGAACGTGATCAATAAAATCTGGAATGTTCGTTACCCAGGTACTGAGGACCAATCTTCTCAAAACGGGATCTCTCACTCCATCCGCTAATAATTCAATCTTTTCCTTTTCAGACAAAGATAGATTTTGCATTAAGTTGAGTTTGTCCTCCGCGTAATCCACAAATTTCTCCGTATAATTCTTCCATGTCCGCCGACTAATTTTTGCAAGAGTAGCCGTATACGATTCTTTCACCTCGAAATGTCGACGTATTTGAAATCTGAAATCTTCCCATGTCGCTACCAATTCCATGGCCTGTCTGTTGTACCAATCGTGAGCACGATTTTTTAACTGTGAAACTGCCGCCAAAACAACTACATCCTCTTTCAGTCTGTACATCCGTGCCACGCACGAAATTCTTTCCAGCCATTTCACTATATTCTCGTTGTCGTTTTCCGAAAATGTGGGGATCAACTTCGTAGCAAATTTTATTTGCTGCCAATTGATGGACGAAAGATTCACTTCTATTTCCGAATTTCTGTTCTCAGAACTAAGTGGCCAGCTTCTTACATCATATTGCGAATGGTGTCTTTCCTCCATAATTTGCACCACCTCACGCACTATGTCTTGTACATTTACGAGCGCATTTGTACCACCATTGTTAGTAATAGCCCGCACATTTTCCGATCGTCTCTCGCACTATTATTATTTAATCCTGCAGTCGAGGAACCAGCTTGTACATTCAAAAGATTTCCGGGTCCACCATCCACACCCATACTTTCCGAACGCTCCATCTGCACTTGCTCCGGCCAACCGTTTGTATTGTAAAAATTAATTATTCTCAGCAAAATTTCTGCACGAGAACCGGTAGTCCTCAAACGAAGGCTAGCAGCCAAAGCTCGCAATTGATTTATTTTCAAATCATTAATATTTGAGCAATCCACATCGATATCTCGTTATCTCTCTCTAATCTCTTCACGCGCTCATCGCTACTCGAGCTCTGCCCCGCCTGTCCCTTCCTCTCGCTCGTCACTCTCATTCGTCATCATATTCGCGGACAGCGCTCCTACATCTTTTACCCGAATTCTGCTATTCTGCTTTATCGACTACGAAATGCTTACACAAGTAACACAACTCAACGGTCAGAAATCGATTCGCCTGAAACTTTGCAGAAACTTAGCCAAAACATGTAACCTATAACTGTTTATAGCGGCCCAAAATCATTTTAACAATTATTAATAATAAAAAATTAATAATTACATAGCCATGTGAAATTGTGGCTTTCCAGCATTTGGAGTAAGCGTAGTCGTATTCGGGATAGTTTTGCAATCACAAGAAATGATTCTCAAGCCAACACAACTTATTCCAGTCATCATATGCAACAGACGCAATCACAGACGTCTGATTTGATTTCATATTAAACAGTTAACATATGTTACAATATTGGCACTGTTTTCAAGTATCTAATTCGGCAGATTCGATTTATATATCAAGATTTATCGTTAGTTTTTCTTATCATAAAATAATAACAGTTACATCATAGCCTTACACACATTCTCAACAGATATTCTCATCTTTTGGTAATCCTTTCCCGGCCATGATGGCGATGAATCCCCGCAATATTTTACGTTTATTGAGACAAAGCTTCGACGATTCAATACGATATTGAATCAGTCATCACTGTAGAGGAAAGATCTTTTGCACGGCAACTAGAAGATTTGATAAAGGATGCCGTACAAGCTAACTTATTCCTTGAGAGTCATAGCACTCTTTACTTTCATGATGACAAAGAAAATCAAGATGCACTTTTAGTTGAAGAGGATTTCGATGAGGATTTCGTTGAAAGCGTGAAAGATAATCAGCGAGTGAAAGTGATCTGTATTGATTTGGAGTACAAGCAAAAGGCGGTCGCATTTTGGCGTTCTGGAAAGGAAAGATGTAGGAAGTTTAAACAAGTTCAACACAGGTTCAAGCATGTCAAATGTGAGAGAATGCTTTACAAATGGGAGCAGCAGATCGCTGAAGGCGGTAGATTGGACAAACTGCAACGAATTTCGGAAAACGTCTTACAACATTTTCAGGACGCTTCGAAAAAATGTATTGCAATCCATGATCTTGATTTAAAGAGATGGGCATTGAGGGCGAGAGATGAAGTTGGTCTATCACAAACTTTGTTCAGGGCTTCGACGAAATGGATTTATAATTTCAAAGCCATCCATCATATTGTTTCAAGAAAAATTAACAAATTCGTTACTACAGCACAATTGACAAATAAAGAGGAACTGGTGACTTGGAAAAGCTGATAAATTCGTAAGTAGTATGCGTCGAGAGATTCTATTTTGTGACAAAGATAATATTTATAACTCGGATCAGTCAGGATTCAACTTTGAATCTCATGCTGGACGAAACATTGTCCTTTCAAGGAACCATGAAAGTTGAATGCTTAGCCCAATCACTCTACTCCATGACACACAGCTACACTATACAACCTCTAATATCTGCTGATGGAATCTTGAAATCTTCTTTACTATAATAATTATCTCTAATGCTTTCAAAACTGTGACGTGATACGCGATAAGACTAGTTGTTGCTTATTCTCAAACATCCCGCCCGCCTCGCCGGAAGCTTCGGCGAAATATTGCTGTAGTGATGAACTAGGTTCCTTGTCAATTGCAGACATAGTTACTGATTTTCCTGCGGTGATGAGGCTTGCTTTTCAATGTTGACGTCTGCGTTGCTGGTTGGTAGAAGGATGAGCTTAGCGATAGGACGCGTAAATTCAGAAGTAGCGGTGCGTACGGTAACTACGCGAATCTTTCCGTCTTCTCCGGGGTGTACTAGGATGATTCGAGCTAATGGCCATCGAGTTGGTGATGTATTTTCATTTCGTAGAAGGCAGAGTCGACCAACTTTAACTTGGTCAGTGGCAATCAGCCACTTTGAACATTGAAGAAGCGATTGAAGGTATTCGTGAGACCATCGATCCCAAAAGTGGTCCCGCATTTTTTGGAGAAGTTGCCAGCGAGTTAAGCGATCGTCGGGTGGCTCCAGAAGGCTTGGTTCAGGAATGGCGCAGAGTGACGATCCTATCAGGAAGTGTCCTGGTGTTAAAACTGCCGTGTCTTCTGGATTGTCAAATAAGGCTTGAAGCGGCCTTGAATTGAGGCAAGCTTCTACTTGGGCGAGAAGCGTGCTTATTTCCTCGAATGTCAGGGTTGTTTCACCTAGAACGACGAAGGTGGTGCTTGAAGGACTTGACGGCGGCCTCCCACAGACCGCCGAAATGTGACGCTGACGGCGGGTTAAAATGCTTGATTTGCTCATTAACAAGCTGATTGGCGATGCTGCGTTGTTCCTGATTGTTTGCAGCAAAGAAGGCTCGAAGCTGCTTATCAGCTCCGATAAAATTGGTGCCACAATCACTGTAGAGACAGTGGCACGAGCCCCGACGTGCGGTGAAAGGCCTTAATGCTGCCAAAAAGACCTCAGCAGTATAATCAGAAACGACTTCTAAGTGAACAGCCTTTGTGCTTAAACAAACAAAAACTGCAATGAATGCCTTGTGGGCGCGGTGCCCGCGGCCTTTCGTTGTTCTCAGCATGATGGGTCCGGCGTAGTCTACTAGCGTAGTCCAGTATGGAGGAAGGGCCTCGAAGGAGTAACTCGTGGTCGCGGTAGGTCGCTCATTAGCTGCTGAGGCGCTGCCGCCCGCCATCGCACGCAGGTGATGCAACGGTGTATGATAGCCTTAACCAGAGCGCGACCTCGAGGAATCCAGTATTGTTGGCGAATTACTCCGAGGGTGAGTTGCACTCCGCCGTGTAGCGTACGCTGATGGCATGCTTCGACGACGAGCTTCGTAAAGCGAGACGAGCTGGGCAGAATTATAGGATATTATATATGTTTCTCGTCGAATGACAGGAGAGAATGTCGTATTCGTCCTCCAACACGGATATGTATGCCCTGAGAATCAGTGAAAGGAGTTAGTTTGGCAAGTGGGCCTTTGCTTGGCGTACCTTTAGTGATAGCCTTTAATTCGTCCTTGTAACTTTCGCCCTGCATCACTCGAATCCATGCCCAGCGGGCATCGTCACATTCGGATGTGGCCAGAATGTCCTTGAAACGAAAGTTGTGATCAGCGGGTTTTGTTGACTGCTCAGTATGACGCAGTCGGAGCCAACGCCTGCACCAGGCGGTGACTCGCAGCAAGCGGATGAGCGATGAGAAGCGAACAAGTTCTTCGGGTTCCATTACAGGCTGTTTCAGAATGACAACAGCGTGTGTCCGAGAACGTTTCTTCGGTACCATGCTGTCCGGAGGTGTCTCGTTGGAGACTGGTCAGAAAGATGACTCCATGATGAGCCAAGGTGGCCCGTGCCAGAGTGGATGAGCAATCAGCTCACTTGGAGAGATTCCTCTTGATGCACAATCGGCTGGATTGTCTTTTCCTGGGAGGTGATGCCATTGCGCCTCCAGCAGGGAGGATTGGATTTCTGCGACTCTGTTCGCCACGTACGTTTGCCATCTGGTTGGATGACCTCGAATCCATGCCAAGGTGACAGTGAAATCGGATCACAGGTGTAACGGTGCCTACAATGCTCCGAGTGTCCGTTGGACATGAGCAGCGAGCCGTACGAGAAGTGTAGCTGCGCACAGTTCCAGGCGAGGCAAAGATACTTGCTTCAAAGGAGCCACTTTAGTTTTGGCAGTAATGATTGTTACCTGGCGATCTCCTCTATCGTTGTCTGATAACAAATAGATGACTGCCGCGTAAGCTCGCTCGGATGCATCACAGAAGCCATGAAGCTCGCTTAGAGCGTTTAGATGCAAACGTCAGGGAATGCGAATTTTCTCCAGCATAGGGAGGTCAGCCTGGAAGTCTCTCCAAAGCTTGACGCTATGAGCGTCCAAAGAAGTGTCCCAGTCGATGCCTTGAAGCCAAGTAGACTGAAACAAGATTTTTGCTCGAATTATTGCTGGCGCTAGCCAACCAAGAGGATCAAAAAGACGTGCTGTCAGCGACAGAACTGAGCGCTTGGTGATCGCTGGCACAGCGAACGCTCGGGTGGAGAATGAGAAGGAGTCAATGCTCGGATGCCATTAAACTCCGAGGGTGGCATGGCTCTCCTGCGCTTGCCAGGAACGCAAGTCGCGTTGCGCTCGGTGCTCAAACGGGATGTGAGCGAGCAGGTCGGCCTCGTTGGCTGACCACTTCCGGAGCGGAAACCCTCCCGCCATGCACAGCTCTGTTAGCTGCCGTTGAAGCTCTTTGGCGTCGGCGATGGAGGAAGCTCCCGTGAGGATGTCATCTATGTAAATGTCTTGCCGCAAGGCTGCAGCTCCTTGCGGAAATTGAGCCTCTTCGTCCTCAGCAAGTTGTCGAAGTGTCCGTATGGCCAGGAACGGAGCACACGCCAGACCATAGGTAACGGTGTTGAGCTGGTACTCTTGCACTTCCTCTTCACTGCTGTAACGTCAGACGATTCTTTGAAGGTGTCGATCTGCAGGGTCGACCAGAATTTGACGGTACATCTTTTCGATGTCAGCCGCCAACACATAACGATGAATGTGCCACCGCAGCAGCACATCTGCTAGGGCCGGCAGTAGATTCGGACCCACTAGCAAGTGATGATTCAAACTATCTCCGGAGGCCATGGCAGAAGAACCGTTGAAAACCACCCGAAGTTTTGTAGAAGAGCTCATCTCTCGAAGTATGGTGAGGGAGATAGCAAGTTGAGTCTGCTGTTGATTCCTCGCGTCTCACCGGAGTCATGTGCCCCAAATCTTCATATTGTTTCATGAAGTCGACGTAGAGATGATGCAAGCGATTGTCGCGAGCGAACCGGCCTTCCATGTGGAAAAGCAACCGCGTCGATGAGTGCCGAGTCCCCGATAAGTCAGGAAGGGGGATCTTCACCGGAAGTCGAACGACGTATCTGCCATCGGCAGTGTGAGAATGAATGTGAACGAAGAAGTCTTCGCACTCCTTTTCCTTCGCTGTGAGCGGATTGACAGAGGGTATCAGCTTCTCCTGCTGCCAGAATTGCTGCACCAAAGTGCAGAGGTCACTTGACGAGTGACTGTGGTATGAGTGGGCGTTGGCGCCTTCCCCGTGCTACTGACGGGGCCCGACAAGATCCATCCCAACGACGTTTGTTGGGCGACAGGTTCGTGAGGCCCTCCTCGACGGAGACCCTGTCGTAGGACAGCTGCGTAGATGTTGGCACCTAGAAGAAGTTCCACGGGATCAGAGGAAGAGACATCCGGGTCTGCGAGCTCCAGCCCGTCGAGATGCTTCCACGTTCGTTGGTCCGCATGGATCCCTCCGTCGTAGAGGGTGATTTTAGGGAGAACGAGCGCCGACACTGCAATCGGCGATCCCCCTTTCAGTGCTGAGAGCTTGAAGTCGACTATGCCTCATGCGACACCAGTCAGTTTCTCTCCAACTCCGTAGACTGACGTTGTCGTAGAAGATCTCTTCAGTTTCAACCGTTGCGCCAACGATTCCGATATGAGCGACGATTCTGAACCTTGGTCGACTAACGTGCGTGCGATATGAGAATTGCCGTACCGATCGGTGACGCGAACTCACGCGGTGGCCAAAAGCACTGCCACCGGAAGCTTCGAAGGTTGCCTTGAGAAGTCCAAGGTTTTTGCATCCTCGCTTGCACGGAGAGCATCGTGCATAGAAGCATTCGAGGTCTTTGCACCCTCGCTTGCACGGAGAGCATCGTGCAAGGAAGTATGATGTCGCGCGTTGCACGCGGAGCACGTCTTCTTCGAGACGCACTCATTCAACTTGTGTCTCCCTAGACAGTTGAAGCACAAGCCGTTAGCATAGACATGCTGTTTACGATCTTCAGCCATCTTGCTTAGATACGTATCACACAGCATGATGTAGTGATCTTGCTGCACATGGTGCACCGATTGCATATGTCTTCTTTCTGGCGAGCGTATATGGAACGTGTTTGACGTGCCAAAGTTGCACTTGATTTTGCGGGAGCTTCTGCCTTTGCTGACGGCAGAGATTCAAGAGTGTGTAAGCGTCGTTCCAGAAATTGCTGCAGCGCAGCGTATGACGGCGGCTCCGTTGTCTCATCAAAAGAGTTTTCCCATTCACGACGCGATCGTGGATCAAGCAGTTCTACGATGAGGAACACGAACAGATCTTCACTCTTTGTGACTGGTCTTCCAATACTGTCGAGTGCATCGACAGTGTTCACTATTCCGTGATACAGCCGCCGTAGATCGTTGGCGGATTTGCTCTTAAGTTTTGGCAGTGAAGTAAACTGCGAGAGATGAGAGCGCACGAGCAGCTGCTTATTCTCGTAATAATCGACGAGACTTTTCCACGCACGATTGAAATTCTCATCGGTGGTCGGCAAGTTGCGGATTAATAGTTCCGCTTCGCCCTTGAGGCATGATTTCAGATAGTGGAGTTTTTCCACAAGAGTTGTCGAAACATCCTTTCCAATGATGGAATGAAAGAGGTCTCGAAACGATGGCCATTCCTTGTACTTATCCGAGAACTGTGGCAGCTGGATGCGAGGCAAAGTCGTGCGTCGCACATGGGAAATCTCCTGTGAAGAAGCGGAGACGCTCTCATCAGCCTTGCCTCGGAGCTGGCGAAGGGCATCCAGGAACAGACCCCTTTGCGTCAGATAAGCCTCCTCAGTTAGCGTTTGAACATGATTTTTCGTGTAATCTTGACTTGCCAGATCCTTCCGGAATTTTGCGACTAAAGTGTCGTGCTGAGTTTGAAACTTCCGCCAGTTGTCTTCAAGAGCCATAAGACGCGCTTCCACCACACCGAGAGTGATGTTGGCGGAGCCTACTTTCCTCAGATTGTCGTAAGCGCGAGCGATGCGCGTATGCAAGTCGTTCTGCAGCTGCAGAAGACTGTCCATGTCCATACTCATTTTGATGCGGTAGGTGAAGAATGTCCGGAATGCACAGACAAATTCACTACCAAACTGCACTCACTCCGTCGGCGACGGATGCAGGGAAATCCGGCTCGAAGGACCAGCAAATGTATGCGAGGCGCGCTGGCAAGAGCGCGCGGTAAAGCGAAGTGGAGGGGACGAGTGAGTGAGTGAGGGGCAGCAGTTGGACACGAACAGCGTTGATCAAAAGACACACAACACGACACTTAACAATATGCGAATTTAATAAAGAACTGATTACAATGTAACATAATTGATGGAATTTAGAAAATATGTAATTCGCGTGACACGGAGACTGCCATCGTCGGAGGCTAAACGATGACAGAACGATGTTAACTGTACGATATAGTGGCAAAAAGGCCCCGAGCTCGGTCCGCTGGGAGTTTTTATACGTTGCAAATCCTCTGTCTTGATGGGGAATTACCCGCACTTGCAAGTGTCAGTTTCTTGCCTTATATGATATTCAAGCTCTAAAAATAATCTTCTTAGAAGGCATGCAAGCTTAGCGGTGGAAAAAAGATAATTCACGCGCAGGTGTTCGTGACTCATAAGTGGATCGATAGATACAAGGTCAAAAAAGCGAGCAGCATCTCGCAATTCAAGATGCAACTCGATATAATAATTATCTCTAATGCTTTCAAAACTGTGACGTGATACGCGATAAGACTAGTTGTTGCTTATTCTCGAACATTTACTAATTGTTCTTCAAGAGGTAAATGGATGTTTTGGACCGATTGTCGGAAGGAACTTGTATAGAGCTGAGAACATTTTTGTGCAAGCCTCCACCTCAGGTAAATTAACCTCGAATATTGCAATCAAATGGTTTCAGAATGTTTTTTTGCCTAACGTTAGAAAACATGCCATCTTATGTCTAAATTCATGGACAGACACAAGAAAAGTTTCAAAATATTGATAAAGATGGCAAAGATGTCAAAGTTCAAACTATCCCTGCAGGAGTGACAGGAATGATCCAACCACTAGTTGTGTATGGTTTTAGACCATGGAAGAATTTTTTGAAATACTTTTCAGATCTAATCATCCTTTACAACTACGATATCAACCTACATCTGCGAAACAATGTTTTAAAGATTCAATCTTTGATTCATAATCAGTTTTCTTGTCCACGGTTTAGGAACATGTTCAGCTACGCATGGTATAAGAGCGGCTATGTGGTCTCGAAACCATCTCAATTTCAGACACCTGTTGACTTCTGTTTCAAGCAATGCAACATGTTTTGTATGAAATGACAACATGGTGATAATACGATATGCTTGGTGCAAGGATTCTTTATGCATAGAACACTTTTTCGACCCTGCTTACGAGAATTCACCCCATTATGCGAGAAATATACTGTTTGAATTTAAAAAAAAGGTTAAAAGATTTGAAAAAAAATTTATAAACATTAATAAAAATTTACAAAAAAATTATAAAAAGAAAAAATAAAAAAAGAGAGAGAATAGGCACTCGCTACCTCCACGTGGTTATTCTTGGGTTCGGCTAAACGCGAGTAGAATGATAAGCCGAGAACTTCGACCCACACTCTGCATCTGCGTCTGAAAAATCTTCCAGAATTTTTTTTTTCTGGTTTCATACGCTTGACGTTTACGGTCAGGCCTAATTTCAGGGATTATGGATTCGGGGTTTATGGGTTTACGATTCATTTATCCATGTTTTCTAGACCAATGATTCAGAGGTTTGAGCTCCAAAGTTCATGTATACAGAGCATATAGTCCTAGGGTATATGGGATACGGGCTTATAGGCTTGGCGTATATGGGACTAGGGTTAATGGTCTGAAGGGCTGTCTTGAGAGTTTCAGGGTTCATTGGCTTGAGAATCATTTCTTGTGATTGCAAAACTATCCCGAATACGACTACGCTTACTCCAAATGCTGGAAAGCCACAATTTCACATGGCTATGTAATTATTAATTTTTTATTATTAATAATTGTTAAAATGATTTTGGGCCGCTATAAACAGTTATAGGTTACATGTTTTGGCTAACACTAAGTTTCTGCAAAGTTTCAGACGAATCGGTTTCTGACCGTTGGGTAGTGTTACTTGTAAGTTCTTCGTTCGTAATCATCTTCACGAAAAGAGTCACTCGTAGAAAAAAGAGTTAACCTGAATTCTCACTTTCCGTAGCAAATCTTTCACAAGTCTGGGCCCATAACCTGATAAGTTTTTAGGTTTGATTTGTAGACTTATAGCAAAACGTGGTTTCTTGCGTATGAAAATATATTTGAGTAAAATGAGAAATACATATAAAGTAAACCGTTGCAAACACGCGATGTATAACAAGACAAGATGGTAGCGCATCAGGATGCGATTGCAATGCCTCGGTCGGATATAAATCGTAGTGCAGAAAACGCCATCTAACGATGTCGAAGCGTTCCATTCAACACTATTGCGAACTGGTAAACCCGGAAGACCAAAGAAAGTCTATCAACGACGTGATGATGACATAAATCTTAATCCAAAAAATGCAACAGAAGCTATGAATCGAATGTGATCGATGTGCATGACTGACAGCAATGAATGCAGAATTCGAAACCTTACAAGAAAATAATACTTGGATATTGGTGCCAAAATCTAAAGGAAAGAAGATAATAGGAAGCAGATGGGTCTTTAAAATTAAACTCAAACAAAATGGAGAAATTGAGAAATACAAGGCAAGGTTGGTGGCTCAAGGCCATACACAACAAAAAGGGATAGATTATGAAGAGGTTTTTGCATCTGTTGCACGTTACGAATCGATTAGGGCGTTGCTGGCAGCTTCTATAAATGAAGAAATGTACGTAGACCAAATAAATGTCACTTCTGCGTACGTACAAGGAGACCTCTCAGATGAAATCTATATGGAACAGCCCGAAATGTTCATTGAAGAAAATAAACAAAATATGGTGTGCAAATTAAGAAAACCTCTCTACGATCTGAAGCAATCAGGACGTGAATGGTATCGAAAACTTGATAATTTTCTGTTAAATCACAGAGGGAAAAGAACCGAAGCAGACCCATGCGTTTATACTTTCAACCAAACGAAGATCGAGTGATTGTCATAGTATATGTCGACGATTTGATTATAGCTTCTAAAAAATATAAAGAGATTCGAAAGATTAAATCGACACTACAATCTACTTTCAAGATGGTGGATCTAGGATCAGTAAGCCATATTTTGAGTATGGACATCAATAGAGAAGGTGCAACCGGAAAAATTCACCTATCACAAGCAAAATATGTAAAGGATTTGATAAATAAATTCAACATGAGTGACGCAAAAGGCGTGGCAACTCCATTAAATGTTAATATAAAAATTACAAAGGACTTAGGTCCGCATGATGATGAAGAACGACTAGAAATGAGCGAAAAACCTTACCGAGAGCTTATTGGAGGTTTGATTTATCTAGCAAATGCTACACGTCCAGATATTGCTTTTGCTGCTAACTAGTTAAGTCGTTACAGTTCGAATCCAGGAAGGCCACATTGGCTTCTTGCAAAAAGAGTCCTAAGATACTTAAAAAATACCGTATATTACGGAATCACTTATGTAAAAAGTAATGAAAAACTTCTAGCTTTTACAGATTCAGATTGGAGGAGACATCGACGACCGAAAGTCTTGTACTGGCAATGTTGTAATGCTGGCTGATGGACCAATAAGTTGGCGTTCCAAGAAGCAAGCTTCAGTAGCATTATCAATCATGGAGGCGGTTATTGGCTGAGATATCCAAAGAAGTTGTATATTTAAGAAGATTATTGGACTATATGGGTTTCAACAAATATGTAAAATCTCCAATACGCGTATTCTGTGACAATCAAAGTACAATAGAGCTATCGAAAAACGCGGTTTTGCATAAAAGAAGTAAACACATCGATATAAGTTTTCATTGCACTAGAGAATTAGTACAAAGAAAAGAAATAGACATAATGTATTTGTAAACAAATCAAATGTTAGCAGATATTTTAACAAAGTCTCTGCCAAAGATAAAACATGAAAAATGTGTAACCATGTTAAATATATATTAGTAGTATATATCAAGTTCTGTAATATTTGTTTTTATGAATTTATGCGCACACTACGATAGGAGGAGTGTTGGAAATAGGCATCATAGGGTGCGCATTAGTTTTGTCTGTATGAGTAACGTAGTTCAGGAAGCGCTGCGATTATTTATTCTTTACTATATATATATATATATATATATATATATATATATATATATATATATATCCCTCTAGTTCGCTTTATGTCTCGCAATGCGACTCACCTCTTGTACGCTATACGCGAATCTTTATCCGTTTATATCAATACTATGATTAGTAAACGACTACGTTATACCAACTGTGTGTATGCTTTATTGCTTGCCACATCAAATAATTTTGTCAACATTGATGGTGCTAAGGCCAAAAAAATAAAATTTCTCAAGTATAATCACGGAACCTTTCCATACGAATTAGTTATTAGATCAAATACAATTATTAATAGTTTGGGAATCTTTGACATTAAAAAAACTATTAATATAGTGAAACCAAAATCAATAAAATTGGAGGAAATTCCAGATTATTACAATAAATATATAAGTTAAAACAACCTCGCTTCCCGCGACGGCCTTGTCGGATGGTTCGTGGGAGAAGGTTTCAAGCACGACAGTGTTTTGATGTAGAAAATAGTAAAATTTATTAGATATCAGAAGCTATATTACAAAAGAATTTTAGAATAGAAGATATACTGAATACGCACTATAAGTATTGATCAAAGTGTAGGTGCAGTGTACCTCGCGATAGAACCGCATACGCGAAGGGTGGATATATGCGCGCAGGATATAGATGAGTGAGATTACGCGTGTAGAATTAGCTCGCGTTACATATGAATATTATGGTGTCGTAGCGATTGCGCGGGGCTTTTACAGGTGTGATTTGGGCTTGCCGCTTACTATGCTCGCTCGGTACGTTCTGGCGGCGCGTTCGGCGCAAGGGCGTATGTAGCGGACGGCGCGAGTCGCGGTGACAGCGGGTCGCGGTTACAATTCGTGGCTTTGACGGATAAGATCCACGTGGATCGTATGCGGCCGTGTGCAACTTTGCTTTGACTGGGTTTTGAGCACGGTCGTCAAGGCGACGGAGGGAGGCGATGCCTGCCCCGGTTCGTGCTTGTACGTGACGGTGGGACCAAAAGAAAGTATAGTCGGTATTATCGATGGAAGTAAGCGGAAGCTTACCCCAGGTCCTATACTTGCACTGAATATTGGAAGCGGGAGCACGGTCGGTAGCCCGGCGGGGTGAAACGTAGCCTCCCCGGTTTCGTGCAGGTCGGGATCTCAAAAGGAGTATAGCCGGTATTACCGGTGGAAGTGAGCGGATGCTCACCCCGGGTCCTATACTCGTGCAGGAGTTTCGGAATGGTAGCGGTAACACGGATAACTCTCCGTGGTGGTAGAGCACGCTCTACCTGGGTCTTCGGGATGTGGAGTCCGAGTCGACTCGCCCGAGAATCGTCTCTGCTCTCGGATCGGGCCTCTTTTTATACCCCGGTTCGGAAGTGCGGGTGCCCCGGGGGCCGGTGGCGGTTTTTGGAGGCGCGCGCATCTCCCCGCCGGGGAGCACTCGGCCCCGCTCGGCGCCGCTCGATGCGCCGCGCCAGGCGCTTTCAGCTTCCCTGAAGTTTTCGTGATGTGGAGGAGAATTAAAAGTTTTGGGGCGACGTACGCCCCACATCCCCGCCGACGGATGGTCGGTCGGCGGGAGCCAGCTGGTGGTCGTCGGCTAGTAACGGTGCCCGGAGGCATCGTTACAAAGTAAGATACTTAAATATAGTATAAAAATTACACTTATAATTAAAGTGTGCGTATACGTGTGCTTGTGCCGGTTTGGGTGTGGTGTATGTGTGAGTACGCATGTATGTGCGTGTATGCGTGTACGCACATGTGTATATTGTTAGTTATAATAAAATAATTTTGTCTTTCTTTTTAGTTATACGGGCATTTATTAAAACTAATTTTAATACATTCTCTAATACTTTTCAAACCTATGGATGCGATTCTGTAACTGATGGAAATTATAAATTAGAAATACAAATAACTAAATTTGAAAACAATAATTTTTTCGAAAAAGGACAAAAAATCGAACTTAATGGATACGTAAAACTTGCAAGTTAGTAACAGTAATAATAATAATAATAACAATAACAATAGTAATAAAAATTGATACATTAATTTTGAATAACGTTTTAAATTAATTTATATATTTTCTCAATGTAGAAAAAATGTCAGACTTCAAGATAATTGAAGGAAGTAAAAAAACTGTCTTTTTTACATTGTTTACAAGGTACAAAAATTCTTTAAAAAATACATAATGACATTACTTATGAAGAAGCAACTCCAACAAAAATTCCGCGGATTTAAAATAAAAAACTATTATGTTATCATATTAAATTTCAAATGTTTCTTTTCTATATATTTATTTTTGTTCTTACTAATTGCAATATGTTATAATATGTTGTAATGTTACAATAAGTTATAAGTTACAATATATTACTATATGTTACGTGTTACTATATATTATGTGTTATAATTCAATTTTTTTAACTTATTTTAATTTTTATTTTAATTCTAGGAATTTTATACAGAGTGTCCGAAATAAAAGTTCTCACACGAATGTTGATGGTAGATCGAGTCAAACCGAGAAGAAAAGTCCTATACTATTTTCTAAAATTCATAATATTTATCGAGTTATTAATTGTTAAAAATCGGAAGAAGGAATAGACAGCGCGTTGCGCGAGACGTGAGAGCGGCAATGGCAGCGAGAGCAGCAAGCCCCCGCCCACGTCTGGAATCCAAGAATGTGGATTAAACCACATTCCACCACATAAACCACATAAACCACACGTGGATAGCTAGAAGAGCAGAGAAAGATTATTATTGCAATCTTTTTTTGGAGTTACAATTAGAAGATCCAGACAAGTGTCGCAAAGAAATATGAAATCATCGTTTCTTTTGTGTATAAGTTACAATCAACAGAATATAAAAATGTATTCGTTAAATAAATTTCTAATCATTTTCAGTAACTAATACTAAGTTTTTGTTCTGTCAGATTCTGTCTTCGTAAAAGACAAGATACACATCTTCGTAAAAGTATCTCAAGTGCAGAAAGACTTGCTATGACATTACGTCATATGGCAACAGGTTGTTGAACAAGTTTATTTTAAGCAAGCTAATTTTTATAACTTTTTTTTATCATATTACAATTTTATTATTTGTAGGTGAAAGTCAAGCGTCATTATCTTATAGTTTTCGTCTTGAACAAAGCACAATATCTGAAATTATAAAGAATACTTGTGCTCTTGTTTCCATTTTGCAAGAAAAACATCTTAAATTTCCCGACAATGAATTAAGTTGGAAAATAATTGCCAATGATTAAATGGAAAGATGGAAGTTTCTGAACTGCTTGAGTGCCATGGATGGTAAACATTGTCAGATAGATCCTCCACTTTAGTCTGGTTCCTGGTATTATAACTACAAGGAAACATAAACAGTATTGTGCTTTTGGAACTTGTGGATGTTCAACTCAGATTTATATACGTTGATGTGGGAACAAATGGACGAGTATCTGACAAAGGAATATGGAATAAATGCATTAAAACATCATTTACAGAAAAATGATATTAATATATCTCCACCAAGCCCGCTACCGGGTACTGAACAAACTTTTCCTTACGTAATCATAGGGGATGAAGGTTTTGCTCTGACCACAAGTGTGCTCATACCTTATTCCAAGGAACAATGTGTAAACAAAAAGGAAAGGAGAATTTATAACTATAGGTAAGTAAAAATAAAATAATATCTATTTTTTTTATAAATCAATATTAATTGAATTCTATATTGAATAATTGCAGATTATCTGCAGCGAGACGATGTGCTGAAAATGCATTTGGAGTCATGGTCAGCAGATTTAATATACTCAGATCTCCTATGAGATATGATACAGATGATGCTCGTGGCATAGTATTAGCTATTTGTTGTCCACACAACACGTTGAGATCTGGCAGTATAGATCGTAAAATGTATACTCCACCAGGATACATTGATATGGAAGATGAAATGACGGGTCAAATACAATATAAAAGATTGGCGAAACGATCAAGGACTAGGTTTATTAACATCAAGGTTAAGAATACAACATCAAGGAGGGAACTGTCATGCTTCTACTGCAATAGAAATGCGAGAAACTTTATGTCAATATTTTAATAATATTTGACAAATAACATAGCATGATCAGGCAGTCAGTGACGAACAAAATTTATTTTCATAGAACTTCTCTCTACCTTATGTTTTACACGAATAAAATATGTTAAACTAAACAGTGTTTACATTTTTTAACAAAAGAATTTTTTCTAATACAATCATTCTTTCTAATACAAACAATCTTTTACAATCTTCTTTCTAATACAAATCAATCATTTTTTCTAATACAAACATAAACGCATATAATATTATAAAGAAAATATCATATATATTAAAACTCGGACTGTAGTTTTAGTATCTCATTTTTACATAGTTTACGCTAATCAGGTGTCATTTCACGTAGTCTTACCGCAATAAACAACCCTAATATAACCAGCAGAATCAATAGATACAAATAAGTTAAGCTGTACTGGAGTAATTGGATATGATTGGCACGAAGTTTTAATAGCATTAAATGCTTCTTCCATAAAAATATCAATCTTTCTTTTAGCAGGTCCTCATTTAACATATATCTGATTATCAATATCATGTATTTTGGGAGCAGAAGAAGTAGGTACAGGCTTTATTGATGCTGCTGAATTGGGAACATTTATATTTTTCAAAGGGAACATTTATATTTTCCTGTAAAACAGGAGTAGACATAAGCAGAGATTCAAATATATGAGATGCAGGCTGTAAATACGGAAGAAAAGATTAATATTTTATATGTTTATATAATATCAACAACACGTTTCAACTTACTGTGCTTGCAAAACTTTCAGATGATACTGATAAATCTATAGAATTATCAGACGATTCTTCCATTGATTGAAGCATAAATTTCTACAACAAATTTTATGAGTTAAATTTGATACATATTACAAATTATTTTATTGTAATTATTCATTATATAAAATCCCAGATAGCAAACACACATGATTTTAAACGTCAAACTCTGGTCAGTTTCGACCAAAAGTGACATTAAATAATGACGTGATATGTTCAAATATTGTCAAAACATTAGTTTAATAATCTTACCTTTATAGTTATCATAATACACTTTAAGAACTACTGGTTCTTGAGTCATAACTTCTTTAACTTGTCCTTAATTAGCTGTACATAATATCCATAGTGTCGATAATTCATTTAAACTCTGCTCTATTTGTGATATCAAATCATCAATATTTTCTTCCAAGGAAATAGTAAGATTTGAAATGGAACCAGTCTGAATTAGTGTCTTCTGTAAAAACATTAACCCTTTCGTGCCTGAGTCTTTTCTAAGAATAGTTTATTTCGAACTTGTATACTACTAGAGATTTTGGAGGTTGTTGATGACAAAAATTAAGTTTAAATTAAAAAATTCAAAATAGCGGATTCAAGACAGTGGACCAAACCAAAATGTAAAGTTTGTTCACATTTGAATGAAAATCATTTATTAGAGATTGCTGCAGCATAAAATTGTCTAATTATTATTATGTATTCAAATAATACGTAGTAAGAAATTCTTTTTACTTTTTATTTTTTACACAACTTTGCGTCATTATTTTGTCAATATTTAGAACTTATAATTGTAAAATTCTATTTCAGCAAAAGATATATTTTACAGATTCATCTTATGACAATTTGACAAAGGAGAACCAATTTGACCGGTTAGAGCTTTCTATCATTATTTGATTTATTCATATACGGTCTTATTATTATTAATTATTATTATTATTTTAATATTATACACAGGTGTATTCAAAAATTGTATAAAGTCAAGGGATACTATATTATCGTATGTACTAGCTATTGAAAATAATCCCGACGTTTTTCCTTTATATTATAATACATACAATTTACCTGAAAAATTAGATCCTAAGGAACGAGTTACTTTTTCCCAACCCGCATCTTTCAAATCACACTCACTTGCTGAATGCGTATATAACTGGTTTTATGACAAAGCTAAATATTGGCCAAAAACGATGAAATTGGAACTTATAACATAGTTCTTATTTTTAAAACATCTATTTAATTATATTTGGTTGCCAATTTTAAATTTATTATCTAAAAGATTCTTAAAAATATATTGAAGTAATTAAAGTTAGTAGATAACAAAAAGAATTTAATTCTTTTATATAGTTCAGAAGTACAATCCCAAAGGATAGGGCTGCACTCTACTAAATCAATTAAAAGAAATTCTGCACTTTTTGAAAATATTTCCGATTTTTTCGGTGGCATAATTAATTGATTTCACGTTTGCACATTTCACATTTTCGTTCCAATATGAATATAGGGTTAGTGTACTATTGTAGTCACTACTTCATTACTAGATTCCACAGTTTTCGAATTATTTAGTTTATGCTTCTTGTTAACCTTACAAAGTAGATAAATTTTGTTTTTACAGTATTTCTGCAGATCACACTCACTTGCTGAATGCGTGTATAATTGGTTTTATGACAAAGCTAAATACTGGCTAAAAACGATGAAATTGGAACTTATAACATAATTGTTATTTTTAAAACATCTATTTAATTATATTTGGTTGCCAATTTTAAATTTATTATCTAAAAGATTCTTAAGAATATATTAAAATAATTAAAGTTATTAGATAACGAAAAGAATTTAATTAAAACGATGATGAAAAATAGACAGACGGCTAAATGGGAATCGCGGATCGCAATCGCCAGCAGCTCTTTTCTCATTGGTCAAGAGACAATCGTAAACGCAAACGCAACGCAGACGCAGTCGCCAATCGCTAGTGTGATTCGAGCATTACGTTATCTTACGATCGTATAAATACAATCTCTTAAATTTATTTAATTAATACATAAATTTCTTAAATCTTTATTATATGTTTCTTATAAAAATTATTTTAAAGGTTTTTATTTTTATTTTCTTTTTAGTTAGATGAATTTATACACATTTATGTACTTAAAATTAAAATAAATACCTTTCTAATAAAAATCTAATAAATATCTTAATAAATGTTTAATTTTTTTAACCTTTATTAATATTAAAAAGAATAACCTTTTAAATTAGCTATAACTTCTAAAGTCATAAAGAAATAACCAAATTATCATTATTGAAATTTTTTATAAATTAATTTTAAAACATTTTATTTATGTTTTTAAATTAAATTTGTTATGACTCATTTTTTTATCATTTTAATTTCTAATTCTTTTTCCAATCTCTAATAACATTTTAATTAAAAAAAAATAGTTTCTTATTTTTAATAATAATTTTATTTACAATCTCTTTAAATTTATTTAATTAATACATAAATTTCTTAAATCTTTATTATATGTTTCTTATAAAAATTATTTTAAAGGTTTTTATTTTTATTTTTTTTTTTTAGCTAGATGAATTTATACATATTTATGTACTTAAAATTAAAATAAATACCTTTCTAATAAAAATCTAATAAATATCTTAATAAATGTTTAATTTTTTTAACCTTTATTAATATTAAAAAGAATAACCTTTTAAATTAGCTATAACTTCTAAAGTCATAAAGAAATAACCAAATTATCATTATTGAAATTTTTTATAAATTAATTTTAAAACATTTTATTTATGTTTTTAAATTAAATTTGTTATGACTCATTTTTTTATCATTTTAATTTCTAATTCTTTTTCCAATCTCTAATAACATTTTAATTAAAAAAAAATAGTTTCTTATTTTTAATAATAATTTTATTTACAATCTCTTTAAATTTATTTAATTAATACATAAATTTCTTAAATCTTTATTATATGTTTCTTATAAAAATTATTTTAAAGGTTTTTATTTTTATTTTTTTTTTTAGCTAGATGAATTTATACATATTTATGTACTTAAAATTAAAATAAATACCTTTCTAATAAAAATCTAATAAATATCTTAATAAATGTTTAATTTTTTTAACCTTTATTAATATTAAAAAGAATAACCTTTTAAATTAGCTATAACTTCTAAAGTCATAAAGAAATAACCAAATTATCATTATTGAAATTTTTTATAAATTAATTTTAAAACATTTTATTTACGTTTTTAAATTAAATTTGTTATGACTCATTTTTTATCATTTTAATTTCTAATTCTTTTTCCAATCTCTAATAACATTTTAATTAAAAAAAAATAGTTTCTTATTTTTAATAATAATTTTATTTACAATCTCTTTAAATTTATTTAATTAATGATTTTATTTACAATCTCTTTAAATTTATTTAATTAATACATAAATTTCTTAAATCTTTATTAGTAAGTAAAGTTTATTGTTTCCCTTTCGGGGTACAAAGGGACTCCCAATCCCTTTACAATTTTTCCATAACTTTCCATTCCTTTCCTTGCTCGCACCTCCTCGCTCCTCTCTCTCTCTTCCCTCTCTCCCGCCTCTTACTTCTCACTTCCTCACCTTTCCCCCCACGTTTATCCTCCACTCTCCGTTTTACTCCTCCTTCTCTCTCTCTCTCTCCCTCTCATACTTCTTCCCTCCACTCTCTCTCTCACTCCACCTAACTCTATCCTACCATCTACCTCCAATTTACATTCTTCTCTCTCTACCTCTCATCGCATTACATTCCATCTTATCACGCTCTTTTACAGTCTCATCTCCTCCTCTCTTCTCTTTATCACTTACATCCATGTTCCTCCTATCTCTTACCACACCTCTCCCTTTTCCCATTCCTCTCCTCTCACTCATCCTCGCACTATCACATCCACCCAAACCACACACACTCCACCCATCTTCCAACTCTCGCTACCATTCATCCTTTTCCTCTCCCCCTCTCATCCATACTCATCACCCACTCTTCCACTCTTACTTTAGAGTTTACCTTTTCTTTCCAATATCCGCTCTCATCTCGCTCTCACACTCTTCTATTTACATTTTGCATTTTCTTTACAATATCCACACTCATCACCCACTCTCACATTCTTCCATTTACATTTTACATTTTCTTTACAACATCCCCACTCACCGCCCACTCTCACATTCTTACATTTATTTTACATTTTCTTTATCATTACATATACATATACATTTTCCATTCCCCGCTCCTTTCTGCGCATATTCTCTTTCCTTCCTTCATCCTTTCTCTACCTCCGTTATCAGTACCCACTTTCCTGCCACTCCCCTTCCTTCCCCCACTTTCTCCATGTCCACTTTCCCTCCCGGAACGCCCTTCACCACCCTCCGCACATACGCTCTTTTTTCCTCCTTGTCCTCCTCCACTAGGCCCCTCCACACCACCCTTCTTCACACCTCACTCTCTTCTTTCTTCTCTCCTCCTCCACCCTTTCCCTCGCCTCCTTCTCTTCCCTCTCCTCCCTCTCTCCCCGGGCCCTCTTCTCCTTCCTCTTCTTCTCTTCCTCCAGCTTCTTCTTCTCCTCCTTTCCAGCTCCTTCCCTCGTCATCCTCCACCAGTCTACCATTTCTTCTTCCACCTTCTCCTCCTCCTTCCATTTTCTCTGCTCTTCCTGCCATCTCGTCTCTCTTTTTCCCTGTCACTGCTCTCTCTCTCTTCCTCCTCCTCTCTCTCTCGACCTTTACCTCACCCTGCCTTCCTCGTCTCCACCATCTCCACTTCACTCGTCCCCTCCGTCTTTGCATACTCCATTCCATCCTTTCCTCTCTCCTCTTCTCCTCCACATCCTTCTCTTCTTCCTCCATCTGTTCCTCCGTGCCTTTCCCTCCTTCGCTTTGCCTTTTCTTCCTTGTCTTCTCCTTTCCTCTTTCCTCTCCTTCTTGCATTCTCCCTTCGTTCCGTTGACTTTCTCTTCCTTGCTCTTCCTTCTCCCGTTCGTCTCTCTCCTCTCCTCATTTATTTCCTTCTCTCTATCTTTCTCTCCCTCTTCCTCACCTTCCTCTCTTTCTCCTTTCACCGCCGCCTTCTCCCTCGTCCATCTCCATATCTCCTCCACCCATCCTCTCCTCTCTCTCAGCTCCCTCCTATATTCCTTCACTTCCTCCTTCAGCTCTCCCATCTCTCTTTCCATCCTCCGCCACTCCTCCCTTCTCACCGCTGCCTTCACCATTCTTGCCTCTCGCACCGTTCTCTAAGTCTCTCCACACTTCCTTCTCTCCACATGCTCTCTAACCTCTTCCCCCTTTCGCCTTTCCCTTCTTGTGATCATCAAAAGGTCGCGCTATCGATCGACTCTCGATCGATCCGTCGATCTTATCCTCTGTCTCGCGCCTGCGTCGACTACCTGCTCCCGTCACCGCGTGGCCTGTTTGACCGACTCTCCCGTCTTCCATATTGCCAAATCATCCTCTTGGCCTTTTCTCACCTCTTCTCTGTTCCGACTTTGAGACTTCCTCACATCTTCCTCCTTCGCTCCTCCACCTTTTCTTCAATCACACACCTTCCTCTCCTTATCCTCCACCGTTCCATCACAATTCACTCCTCTTAACTTCATTTCCACCCTCTCCTTACTCCTTTTTACCCGGGCTCCTCTAACAGCCTATCCTCACACTCCGCCATCTTTCCCCTTCCCTTAAATTTTTTTTATATATTTCTTACAAAAATTATTTTAAAGGTTTTTATTTTTATTAGCTGAATTTATAAACTCCTTTATGTATTATTAGATGAATTTATACACTCCTTTATGTATTTAAAAATTCTAATAAATGCCTTTTTAATAAAAATCTAATAAATATCTTAATAAATGTTTAATTTTTTTAACCTATATTAATATTAAAAAGAATATCCTTTTAAATTAGCTTTATCTTTTAAAGTCATAAAGAGATAACAAAATTATCATTATTTAAATTTGTGACGATACGCCTCCCCTCCTCATCACTAGCCGACAAGCCGCCCACGCACAGCGCTCCGGCCCACGCGATTTCCCCCACCATGCCAGCACCTGCCGAGTATAAAAGGGGGCCGCCGCGGCAAGAGAGAATCATTCCTCGCGGTCAGGAGCTACTGACCGCATCCCCTGCACAGCGTCACGGTGTCACCGTGCGCAGCCGGGTACTACCGGTGTGTAGACTTCCTCCTCCGGGTGCTACTGGAGGCTTTATACCTGTCCGACTCCTGTCCGCGCTGGGTGCTACCAGCTTATCTGCACAGCGTAACGGTGTTTCCGTTACGCATCCGGAGTGCAACCAGTCCCCTCCTCGGGAGCTCCCGAGGAGAGAGCGTACCTGTCTTGTTCCTCTGCCGAGTGCCACCGAGGCACTACGTTGAATCGTCCGTTTCGTGCTCTGACACGACCCGGGTCCGCGAATCACGCGTCGCGCCGTTTATATTATAAGTCGCGCCATCCATATTGTAAGCCGCGCTCCGTTTATGTATAAGTCGCGCCATCTAAGCCGCGCTCCGTTTATATTGTAAGTCGCGCCGTTCTGTTGTAAGCCGCGCTCCGTTTATGTTAACTACCATAGTATATAAGTACACACACATCGAAATAATCGACACTCGCGACACTACACACATACACATATCACTCTGTACAATCCATTTCTTTATGTTATTTACATTCTAATAAACGTTGTTATTACTTCTTTATCAAAACCAGAGCAGTGTCTTTCTCCTTTTCCACCCTCGACCCCGGCGAGCTATTAGATATACCGCGTGTGATAAAAGCGTACCGTTACAATTACAAATACCGTTTGTATAAATTAATTTTAAAACATTTTATTTATTGTTTTTAAATTAGCTATGACTTCTGAACTATTTATAAAAAAAGTGTCATAAATTATCATCATTTAAATATCAAGAATAGTTTTAAAAATTTTATCAATGAATTTAATGTTTAAATATAATATAATATTGATATTTTAATATAATATAATATAATATTGATATTTATATTTGTATATTTATTATAATATGTTTATTTACATGGTATATTTTCATAGTCAAGAACCATTTAATTTCACATTGGAAAATAAAATGGATCATTTAGAAAAAAAGACGTCGTCGTCACAATTAAATTTAACAAATTCGCCTACGTAAGTAAATTTCTATTAATTGAATCAAATTTAAATTCAACAATAATATCAATTTATTGAATTTATAAAGTTTTTATTCTGTATATACATTATAAATATAAAAAATTGTAAAATAAAATATATAAAATTTGTATCACATAATTTTTAGATCTTTTCAATAAAATTGATTTTTATTTTTATTTTAAATGGAGTAAATAATAAATAAAAAATTAATTTAACAATAATTTAACATTAATTTAACAATATGTAATTAACATTTCTTTTAAAATAATTATGTAAGTAAAGTAATTAAAATAATAATTTATGCTTTAAATAATCATGTAAACTTTTTTCAAAAAATTTATAGAAAAATTATTGGCTTTATCGATGAAATTGAAGGTTGTTGGTAAAGCCCAACATTATAAATAACATTATGCAATAATTTCTATTAAATAATCATGTAAACTTTTTTCAAAAAATTTATAGAAAAATTATTGGCTTTATCGATGAAATTGAAGGTTGTTGGTAAAGCCCAACATTATAAATAACATTATGCAATAATTTCTATTAAATAAAATTATTGTATTTTTATTTAGATAATGTTGCCGTGCCTTCGTCTTTCACAGCCGCACTGACTTTATTTGCTGAATTATGCCGTTTGTGGACGGGAAATGCAGTAAGAATGCTCTTCACGTTGGTGTTTATACAAAATTTATTAACGTGGTACAATTAGATAGTCGCCAAATGTGAGGGCAACGGAACGTAACTGACAACAGATTCGTCGAATTTAAGCTTCCTGCGAGAATTAGGCGAAGACTCGCTCGTTCGTGGAAAGCTCGTTCTATTTATAATCTTGAAAGGACTCCAATTTAAGATCAGCTAGCCAATCAAGAATCGACACCGATCTGTTGTGCTCGAAAGTGAAAGCTGACGATCATCAAAGACTCGAAAATAATAGGCGAAGTAAATATGTTATTTGTCTCTCGGACGAAACACCTCGTACGAAAGAACTTCCGATTTCGCTTCAACAGCCTTGAACTAGCCTTACGAAAACGAGCCTATCGTAAACAGATAATTTTAATAAAATTTTCATTTGTATATTTCACAGATTACACAGGTTTACAAGGTTTTTATCACAAAAGAAGTAAGACATTAACCAGAAGGAATTCGATGGGCTGAATTCAAATCTGGATTCAGAATGGCGCCATCACGTCAGGATTTTGAGATATTCTAACCTAAAAGTGCAAAAATGGCTGTTTTAGGGCATTATTGGGGTTCACTCCTAGTTGCAGAGAATTTTACCGACAAAAACTAAATAAAATACCGTAAAGTACAAGTCTTGCCCTTTAATTTCCATTTTGAAACATCCAAATAGGTTTTTTTTTCACCGAGATGCAGCAGATTTAAGTTTTACTGCATACAGAAAATAAAATAAAGCGATGATGTTAATTTATTTGAAATACCTTAACTCTTTTGGTTTTGAGCAATTCTGGGAAAAAGTGTGTAGTTCAAAGAGTCCCGAGGGTCGCTGCTCACGAATCTGGCACTCAGATTTCCACAATTAAACATGACGGATCCAATATTGCGGACGATGATCCAAAAAATTTAAAATTAGAAAAAAAATTGGCGTACTCTGCATAAAATTTCAAATATAAAAGGTGTCTTGCGATTTTTCGCTAGAATGCGTTATTTCTGACAAGGGAACATCGCGAAGTGTCAAATTCAGAAAATTATGACACTTGGCATAAATGTAGAGGGGGGGTGAACACATGAATTTAGCAATTTTTAATTGGTGCTATAAAACGGTCTGAAGGGGTGAAACCACGCTTCAAAAGTTGAGACATTTTTGCTTTTCTCGATATATCTCGTAAACTAAACAAAATATAAAAAAATGTTTTATATAAAAGTTTTATAAAAAATTTTTACAGTATAAATACCTCTATTTAACTACGCTAGTCATTTTTTGAAAAAAAAATGTTTTTTCAAAAATTCACCTTTTATACTGATTATTTATTGCATTAAAATTCCAATTTTAATGAAACTTGGCATAAATGTAGAGAGGGTAAATACATGAATTTAGAAATTTTTAGTTGGTGTTATAAAAATAGTTGGTTTGAAGGGGTGAAACCACCCTTTAAAGGTGGAGACATTTTTGCCTTTTTTCGATATATCTCATAAACTAAACAAAATATAAAAAAATGTTTTATATAAAAGTTTTAAAAATATCTCTATTTAACTACGCTATTCATTTTTTGAAAAAAAAAAATTTTGAGTTGGTGTCATAAAACGGTTTGAAGGGGTGAAATCACCCTTCAAGGGTAGAGACATTTTTGCCTTTTTTCGATATGTCTCGTAAACTGAACGATATATGAAGGTGTTTTATAATACAAAATTTTACATTTTCTTTTACATTTTAAATATCTATTTAATCACTGTTTATTTATTAAAAAATTTCTTTAATGTTACATCTTTATACTTAAGATTCATAATTCTTAAACAGTATTATAATGCTGTATATATTGACAATTTACTTATTAGAGGATATGTTGATACAAATAAAATAACATATAATAAATATTTTATTAAAAATTTTTTATATATTTATATAATATTATAATATATTTATATATACAGGGTGTCCTAAAAATCGCCTACTCCACTTTGGGAGGTGATTTGGGACCCAAAAACAAGCAAAAAGTTCATACAAACATAGGTCCGGAAATGAGCCGTTTCCGAATTATAACCACTTTTATGTTCAAAAATCGTAATTTAGAATCCGCTTGGCATCCCTCTTTCTTAATTATTTCTTAAATTAAAAATTTTTATTTTTTTATTTTTATTTATTATTTTTATTTTTACCGTTGTCGGTTTTTATTTACCGTTGTCGGTTTAAATCTGAAGCATCTAATGCACCACCTTTCAAGCTTCTCTTCTGCCACTTAAGGGCCAAAATTTATTCCGTATTGCATGTAGAA
Organism: Tetramorium bicarinatum; assembly: GCA_928718305.1. Lineage (NCBI taxonomy): Eukaryota > Metazoa > Arthropoda > Insecta > Hymenoptera > Formicidae > Tetramorium > Tetramorium bicarinatum. The sequence goes on along the minus strand of OV788326.1, from coordinate 16,862,845 downwards.
GCTGCTCGAGCGGACAGTGCTGAAGCTTGATGTGTTCTTCTCGCATAATGAGGCAAGTAACATGGTGTCTTGACGGCAAAACAATCTGATGTTTCTGATTGATGGGAATCTCGGCATGCTGAAGACGGCCTCCTACACGAATGAGTCCATCTTGATCAATGAAAGGTTTCAATGCTGTTAAAGGGCTCTTCTTGGGCAATCGAAGTTGATTCTTGAGGCAACGTAGTTCCTGGGGAAATGCCTCCGCTTGTATCCATCGAGCAATGGTCTTTTCTGCTCTTGTCAATTCTTCGGGCTTTAGTGGACCTATCTCCTTGTACGAAGTTAAATTACGTATAAAGCGATGACAATATGCAACGACTCGACACAATTTAGAGTATGAGGAATATCGCTGTAAAATGTAAACATCAGTAACTGTCAACATTGAAATAGAGGTCGTTTTTACTTTTGGAAGATCGACTGCTGGTAATTTCGAATGTGAAGGGCACTGATTTTCTTCAACCAGCCAATGTGGTCCATACCACCAGAGATCATTGTTCTGGATGCAGTCGGCTGTTATTCCGCGTGAAAGAATGTCTGCCGGATTTTCCTCCGAGAGTACACTAGGTGAGACCTTCAGTCAATTCTTGTATCTTCGCGACTCTGTTCGCAACAAACGTTTTAAGTCTTTGAGACTCTGCTTGAATCCAACTTAACACAATAGTGCTATCACTCCATAGTTTAACCTGACTGATTCTACCTTCACAGGCCGTTTTAACAGTGTTATAAAGCTGCAAAAGTAAAAGAGCTGCTTCTAGCTCCAACTTAGGAAGAGAAAGTGTTTTGAGCGGAGCAACTCTCGACTTTGAACATAAGAGGTGTGAATGAAGACTTCCATCGTTATCTCTATAGACTGCATATAAACAAGCCCCATACGCGCGTTGTAATGCATCACCAAATCCAAAAATAGCGAATCGATTGGATTTGTTTTCGGGATTTACGTTTCTAGATATGGCTAATCCGTTTAATTGAGATAGAGACTGGTAATAATTTTCCCAAACTACTAATTGCTCTTGAGGCAGTGATTGATCCCATCCGATCTTACTTAACCACATCTGTTGCATAAACATTTTTCCTTGAATTAAGACTGGACCTATGAGTCCCAATGGATCGAAAATCTGTGATAGTCGTGATAAAATGGCTTTTTTTAAATTAGCAGAACCACTCGGTAACGTTACTTAATACTGAAGATAATCTTGAGCCGAGTTCCAGAAGAGACCCAATGTCTTCACGGTCTCCTCCTTGTCGAGGATAAGTAATGAATCGGTTTCAGATTGCTCCGTTAGCTGAGCTAAGACTCGAGGATTATTCGATCTTCACTTTCTTAATGGAAACTGGCCGCACATCAATAGTAGTTGGCGTAGTTCTTGCAGTAATTGAATAGCTTCTTGCACTGAATCAGTACCGGTGAGGACATCGTCCATATAAAAGTCGTTTTCGACTGCTTGAGCTGCCAGAGGATACACGTCTCTGTACAGTGCCGCTAATTCTCGAAGACATCTCATCGCGTGATACGGAGCACAGACAGTTTCGTACGTAACCGTGTGCAATTGAAATGTTTGAACTGGCTTGTCTGGGTCCTTTCTCCAGAGTATAAGCTGAAGATTTCTATCTTGAGGGTCGACGATTATTTGCCGAAACATCTTGGTAACGTCTGCGGTCAAAACGAAGGCGTGCGTACGAAACCTTAGTAAAATCTTGAGAAGATCCCTTTGAAGATTAGGACCTGGAATTAATTTGTCATTCAGGGAAGTGCCTAGCGTAGTTTTTGCTAAACCGTAAAAAACCACTTGACCACCACTCGAAACTTAGTCGAGATACTATCAGGCCTAAGGACAGCTTGATGCGGAATGTAGTAGATTTCTTGTGATTCCAAGGACTTCGTATCCTATATCAATGATGCTGTGTTTCAAGATATTCATCCATGAATTTCTGATACGCTTGTTGGAGAACTGGGATTGCGCTTGAATTTTCTCTCTAATGCTTCAAGTCTCTTTTGTGCTTGATCTATCGAATTACCTAAGATCATGTTCGCTCGAATAGGCAAACGTACGATGAACCTGTCGTCTTGTTCTCTTCGTACTGTTTCGACAAAGTATTTTTCGCAAGCTTTTTCTTCTTGTGTAAGATAACGAGTTTCCGGAATCGCCTCTTGCTTCCAAACTCTTTCTGTTAACTTAATTGATTGTTAGTAACAGTTAAACACGTTGATGTTTGAGAGATGGACTTCTTACTCGTCAGTTCCCTTCCAACGATCCATTCTAATTGCGTGTTTTGCAACGCTGGTTGTCCTTCTTCACAGTTACATGGTGGACCGAGTAAAATTTTCCAATAAAGGCCCGCTCCAAGGAGCATGTCGTTTCTTCCAGGCTCATGAAATGCTGGATCTGCAAGTTTCGCTTCTTTTGGAACGATGACGTGATTCATGTTAATCGTGGTTTGTGGCAACTGATGATAAGAGAATGCACTCTATTTCTGCACTGAACCTGTTATTTCTTGCTTTGAGCGTAACCCTGGCGATTTTTCTCGATTCTGCTTTACTTCGATTAATTCCGACAACTGATCTTGTTTCGTCATGGAGAGTTATCTTGAGTCTTCGAGCCAATTCCATTGTCATGAAGTTAACCTGTGATCCTGGATCCAATAATGCTCTGCACAGAATAGATCTGCCAGTTGAATCGTCGATAATTACTTGTGCTGTTGACAGGATAACCTGTGACGTAGATTTGCCTGCATAGAAAACGTTTGTTGGAGCATATGAGCTCGTAGCACTTGCGCAATGAGTAGTAACCGGTGCCACTGACTCACTATTCGTTCCTGATTGATGTATCTCTTTGTGTGAGACCGTATTGTGTCGTTCTCCGCATTTTTTGCACGTAGAACTCTTGCAGTCTCTTGCTTGATGTCCCAGATTTAAGCAGTTGATACAAAGCTTCTTTTCCATAATGAATGGTTTTCTTTCTTCAGGTTTAAGTTTCAGCAGCTCCTCGCATCGATACGTGGGGTGGTCTCCCTTGCAAGTTTTACAAATTACTGTCGTAGATGCAAGTGAAACCTTTCTCTCTGATCTCTTATCGATCTTCTTTTCGATCTTTTGCGCTGGTTGCTTTTCCTTCGTCGCTTTAATTTTATTTTGATTTAACATTATCAACGTGTGACAGCGTTGTGTGAGAAAAGTAATAAACTCTTCAAGTCTGAGCATGTTATGTTGTGTCCGATTTTTGACAATTTTGCCAATCTTTCTGCTCTGTGAAGTCTAGCTTCTTTCTTGCTTGATGAATGATTAATGTATCCCAGTATTCCACGGGTTGTGACAATGTTTTGAGCGAGGACATATGCGTCTGAATGTGCCAAACCAATTGTTTAATCGAGTCGGCGTTATCCTCCTTTGGTATTGACGGAAAATCGAGCAGCTCGTCGAGATGAGTTTCGATTATCATTATTTCGTTGTCGTATGTGCTTTTCAAGAGATTCCAGGCACTTTCGTAGTTCTCGTTGCTGATGGAATGACGTGAATTCTTCAATCACTTTGAGTGCTTCGCTTTTCAGTATGCCGATCAAATACTGATGTTTCTGCATATTCGTTAGCTCTTCGTCGTTATGAATTACTGTCTCGAAGTTATTCTTAAAAAATAACCATCTTGTAAATTCTCCACTAAATTCAGCGAGTTTTATATCCGGTAATTTCGGTTTCTTACGTCTCTCTTGAATAACGATTGGAGCATTGTTGCTTGCTTGAGCTAGTTCTCGTTCTATTCCGTCTTCTGTCTTCTTATCTTCGATGATTGTCTGCATCTGCGCAGCCAATTCGTAGTATCTTGCTTCAAATATTTACCTTTCTGCATCTTGCTCTGCAAGAAACGTTTCTGCTGCAGCTTCTACCTCAGGTGCATTGTCTTCGATGTCTTCTTGGACTGTTTCATATGAAGTCCACAAACTCTCGAGTTTTGTCAACCTAACCTTAACATCGGCAACTGATACTTGCGGATTGTCGTGTAAAAAATTCTGTATACGTGTCATCTGAGCTTTAAGGGGATCCTAAAGTGACGCTCGAACTTGATCGAGGTCGATAATGTAGGCGCGAGGAAATGTCGGTATTATCGACATTTCTAATTCCGCGTTCTGTCTATGACTTATCTGAGGAGCGAGAATGTATACGTGGAATATGTACGTGGAACTCACACTAAAGAGGCGGCGGGCGCACGCCATGTGCGTGTGCGCTCGCCGCCACGCTATTTTTAGAGTAGAAGAGGACAGATGCTTTGTTGTTCTGTCCTTCTCGCTCCTAATGTATGATTTCTCGACGATCCGAGATGGCTCGAGCGACTGAATTTCGTTTCATTACCCAGTGTAGGGCCGCCCATACGAATTGTGGACCCCACTCAAGTGGTGTTCACTTACTTATATGAGCGACCCTGTATTGGCAATGTTATTATATAAATATATATATATATATATATATATATATGTATGTATGTATATATATATATATATATATATATATATATATATGTATGTGTATGTGTGTATATATATATATACACACATATATATATATATAAATATATATATGTATGTATGTGTGTAACGTATGTATATATATATATATATATATATATATATATATATATATATATATATATATGTCAATTGACTATTTTGACGACATCGGCAAACCATGATATTTTATCGCATACAAAGGAGTACATTGATACCCTCACGTATACATCACATCTATTTTTCAGATAAAATACACACATGCGTATGTATAAGGAATTTTCTATAGATCGATTAGTATAACGACAGAACAATGTATATACAAATACATTCTATAAATTGATTATTATGACGACTGTTTTTAATTGAATAAGAATTTTAACCTTTAAACGTAGCTGGGAGTGTATGACACTCCAGCAAAAATGGTTTATTAAAGTAAACCATCTGTTGAGTATATCTGTACAAGCATATTTTTAAAATATCAAAAATAAAAAGTTAGAATTTTTTAGTCATTTTTTGAGTATATTTAAATTAATTTTTTTACTATGTTTAATTCAAAATTACTTGTTGAAATTGTTTGATTATTCTTTTAAAGTTACAAAATATTTTTTTTTTTCGAATTTTAAAACGTCATAGTTTACGAATTGCAGCCGAAAAACATGCTGGGGTGTCATACACCCTGGGCTGTGACAACGTAATTTTTAGGAGGTGCTACGTTTAAGGGTTAATGACATTTGAAAGATATGCGGTTTCAATGTATGCATGTATGTGTTTCAACGTTAACACGTTATTATGTTTGAAATCAAGCATCATGATACAATAAAAATATTTATAATAAAGAAATACATAGCTATTAAATAAAAAAAAGCTTTATTTTTCTGTCTTTGTTTTATCTTCATATTAGAGAAGTTCAAACGTATGATTTAACTATTAATTAGCTTATCAAGAAATTGGGAAAACCACCCTTTAGTGTACACACGCGGTCATTACATCGCCTGGACATTGTAAAGTTGACGGGTTTTGGAACACATCCGAAACGCGTGCGACTTCTAAGCATTCGTGTATCATGAGTTATGATAAACTTCTTTCTTTTTTAATTTAATAGCTCCTGTTCTTTAGCACAGACGAGGTACTTTTAAAGACAGCCAACCTTGGGTTTTCGAATTTATTGTATTATATAAGAATTTAGTATTTAATAATTTTTTTAAAGGTAATGTTTCCCAAAAGTTAAACATAAAATATATTAAAATAAGCAGTTTTATTATTAAAATTTTTATTCGCATTTTACAAGACTAAAAAAATATATAAAAGTTCCAGACGAGAATCGAACTCGGGCCGGCGGCTCGACAGTCCGTTGCCGCAGTTGCTGCGCTGCGCCGACTCGTCGAAAATAGACATTTACAAACCGGTACATTTTTCGCTCGCTTATTTTTAAAGTCACTTTTCTCGAAAACAGTTGAGAAGTGGGTCCTAATATTTCCCCATATTAAACTATTAGTGCAGGACTTTCATGAAACTAAGTTTCGTTCAAATCCGTATCCCGGTTCTCGCACTCTCTCCTTGTGAGTGTAAGGTCAGTATTCATAGTCAGTTTTTATATTTAAGACCGATATTTATAATTCTTCAGTTCTTATTTCAAGACCGTCTAAAGTAATGTCTTAGCCCGATATTCATAGTCAGTTTTTATTTCAAGACCGTCTTGACTAATGTCTTAGGCCGACTTCACACCTTGGCAGAAAAGCAGAAGCAGAAAAGCAGAAGCCCAATCAAAACTCTCACTCATAGTAAGCAGTAGTGTAGTGGTATATACCAATACATACTGTCTACTATGAGTGAGAGTTTTGATTGGACTTCTGCTTTTCTGCTTCTGCTTTTCTGCCAAGGTGTGAAGTCGGCCTTAGGCTTCACACCTTAGCAGAAAAGCAGAAGCCCAATCATTCACTCATAAGCCCGTATTCATAGTCAGTTCTTATTTTAAGACCGTCTTAAGTAACGTCTTAAGATGCTAAATCGGCTCTGTGATTGGTTTAGAACCATATAAAACTTAAGATGATCTTAAATATAAGAACTGACTATGACTACGTTTACACGGCATCGTTAATTGGGTTTAATAACATCCGTAGTTGTCAGGTAGACCAATCGTAACCATTTTTCAGAAGAATGGGATAGCTGTGATTAATCTGCCTTACAACTACGGATGTTATTAAACCCGATTAAGGTGCCGTGTAAACGTAGTCTATGAATATGGGCTATAGTAAACAGTATGTAATAGTATATTCCAATACATATTGTCTGTGTGAGTTCTGATTTGCCTCTGCTTTTCTGTTTTATACTTTTCTGTTAAAGTGCGAAGCCGGCCTGAAGATGCTAATACGGCTCTGTCATTGGTTTAGAACCACATAAGACTGTACTTAAGATGATCTTAAATATAAGAATCGACAATGAATACCGCCCTTAAAGTGTTAATTCGGCTCTGTGATTAGTTTACAACATCTTAAGACTGTACTTAAGATGACCTTAAATATAAGAACTGTACATGAATATCGGTCGAAGATTATTTTAAGTACAGTTTTAAAATGGTCTAAACGAATTGCAGAGCCGTATTAGCATCTTAAGACATTACTTAAGGCGGCCTTAAAATAAGAACTGATTATGGATGCCGGCTTAAAAGTATAAGCAACGCGAACAATTATGTCTATGGCCGGTATTTATAGTCAGTTTTTATTTGAAGACCGTCTTAAGTAATGTCTTAAGATGCTAATACTGCTCTGTGATTGGTTTAGAACAACATAAGACTGTACTTAAGATGATCTTAAATGTAAGAACTGACTAGGATATCGGTCTATGATCATCTCTAAGGCCGGTATTCATAGTCAGTTTTAAGGTGCGATTTCATTGACGCTAGAAACCAGCGGCAAATGGGGGTCACGTGACTTTTGTCGTCAAGAAAATGGGGGGACAAAAAGTTCAGACCATCTCAGCTTTTTCAGCGTGCCGCAAAATTCAAAGGTTATACAATTACAGTTATACAATAAATGACAACAAGAATGAAGTAAGTAATATATTAATATTATATGGTAGATTTGGAATATTTTGATTATTTGTACATAAATATGCTGCTTTTTAGGGTATTAATAAGTTATAATATAGACGAGAGGCAAATATAGTCACGTGACTAAATTGGTTATAACGTTTTATGTTATTTATTTCTCAAGTAAAGCCTCAGACATAATGCCAGGCAACAGGCAATAGGAAAAGGAATAAGGAATCCAATTGATCGAAACAGAATTTTCAACCAATTAGATTCCTTATTTCTATTTCTATTGTCTATTGCCTAGCTTTGTGCCTGAGCCCTAACGCTTCTGATTGGTTACGCGCTTACGCGTTTGTATATTATCAAAAACGTATTGTATGTACGTATTATCAAAAAATTCTACCAAGACATACATTTTGTAAAGCTAAACAAAATCGATTTATTATATAAAACTGAAGAACGTATCTATTTTCTCAAGTAGAAACCTTCAAGGAAGTTTGAAACAATCTGAGAAAGCAATAGGTTTAGGGCAGGTCTACATAGGAATGCATAAATGGGTGCATTTAGAAATACGGCCGCTCAAAGCCATCACACGTATATCATAGACATAGGAATAGATAGACAGAGCATTAACTACCGATTAGGGCGAGAAGGAGCTTGAGATTCGCGGTGAAGGGATAGTCTATGAACTTCGATCGAATTCGACTACGCTCGATAATGTTCGATTCTGCTCGTATAGTATGACTATAAGTTAAAACGAGAGAAAGTATGTTTGTTTCATTTCAACTTATTGCACTAGTGCAGTAGTGCAGCGAAAAAGAACAGGTCTAGATATATGTTGTGAGATTGTTGGCGAACATAATCGAACACTGACGGAATTAACCGAAGTTCATGTACTCTCATGAGCGCTCATAGACTATGTTTACACGACAGCCTAAGGCCGGCTTCACACCTCGGCAGAAAAGCAGAAGCAGAAAAGCAGAAATCCAATTGGAACTCTCACTCATAGTAGACAGTATGTATTGTATATACCACTACACTACTGCTTACTATGAGTGAGAATTCTGATTGGGCTTCTGCTTTTCTGCTTCTGTTTTTCTGCCAAAGTGTGAAGCCGGCCTTAGGCTGTCGTGTAAACATAGTCCATGAGCGCTCAGTGAGCTTTCGCATCTCATTGGCGTATTCCTCTAGATCTAAAAATGTGCACCAATCAGACGCGAGAACTCATCGAGCGCTCAGTAAGGGTGAAATCACATGGTACGGGAATCAGCGTGCGGGACAGAGGATGCGTGATTCAAACAGCCAATCATGCGAGATAGAAAAATGCGGAAAAGCGCTGATTGGCTGTTCGAATCACGCATCCTCTGTCCCGCACGCTGATTCCCGTATCGTGTGATTTCACCTTAAGCGGTCGTACTTCTGAATACACCCATTTATGCATTCCTATGTAGATCCGCCCTAACCCTATTGCTTTCCCAGACTGTTTCAAACTTCCTCGATTTCGGTACTACATTCGGTTTCTACTTGAGAAAATAGATACGTTCTACAGTTTCATATAATAAATCAATTTCGTTTAGTTTTACAACATGTATGCCTTGGTAAAATTTTTTGATAACATACAATACATATGTAATTCTAAAAACATTAGTGTTAAAAAGGACGTAACAAAAGCAAAGTATAGTGATGGACGTATCCAGCAAATATTATAGCAAAAAACGGTGAGTAAAATATTTTGTATCTTTGATTGTTATTTTACTGCGTTATGTAAATCTATATTTATATTAAATTAAAAATAAGTTATGTTACATAATAAACATTCATATAATTAATTTTACATTTTTGTATTTATATTTTCTGTACATTTAGCGTTATCTGTGCTTTGATTTAAAATTCTATTTGCCTTATCAAAGTATTTACCCAACAAAAACAGTACGTGAAATCCACATTATTGTCACGTAAGATCCATGTGCAAACATGTATTCCATCTGGTAATAATGTGGATTTCACGTACTGTTTCTGTCGAGTAGTTATTTCAGCTTAAAATGAGGACTTATAAATATGTCAATCAGTATCTTTCTTTAACATTACAGATAATAAAAAATTATTACAACAGATATTACAAAACATAAATAATGGTTTACCATATATTATATGTAGTACACGCAAAAGATTGAATGTAAAAAGCATTAGAAAAGCAAGAATTAATGTTATACATAAAAGTGCTACTATTTATACGGCTGCTACAGAGAACTCGAGTTGTAATAATCACATAAACAAAAGTAATTCGCAAAAGAAAGACTACAGTGATAAAAAAATTATTAATGTTTTAAAATCTGGTACGTGTATCCTGATAATTATAAAGTGTTTCGAGGTATTATTACTCTATTATATCCGTGATCTATTTCTAAAATTTCAATATAAAATAATAACAAGAGAAATCATATAAGAAATAGAGAAATTATAAAATTAATACATCAAAAGAATATTGTGTATGAATGTATGATCCAAAAAGATTATATTTATTGAGTAAATGTTAATATGTATTTCTTCTAGTACATATAATATTCTTTTTTAGTAATAATGCTATATATCAATATTTATTTAGATACGTTATTTAATATTTCATACTTTATTGATCAAAATTAAATTTATTTCTACTTTTTTATATTAGATGATAACAAAAGCGAAAATAAGACTGATATACGAAACAATGATTGTGATTGTCTGAAGAAGACAGATATTCCATTAGTTTGTGGTAAGCTTTCTATTATTAACTTTTTTGTACATGGTTTTATTGTTTCATGTAGTGATTCATCTATATTAGAAAATAATATTTTATATTTTATTAATCAAAATGAAATTTACTTTTATTGTTTTATGTTAGATTATAATAAACTTATAGACTGCGTTGAAAACAAAAATGAAAACAAGATTGATACGCAAAATGATGACTGTGATGATTTAGGGACAGATGTTACAATAGGCTGTGGTGAGTTTTTCTTGATATTATCAACTTTTTAAAATACGGTTTTGTTATATGTACCTTATATAATGATTTATATTTATTTTTCTTTATTAGATATTATACTTCATATCTAAAGATATCATATCTAAAGATACTTTCCTGATCAAAATAAAATTTATTTATTTTTATTGTTTTATGTTAGATTGTAATGAATCTATAAACTGCGTTGATGCAAGCCAAACTGAAAGTAAGACTGAAACACAAAATGACTACTATGATTATCTGGAGAAGACAGATATTCCATTAGTTTGTGGTAAGTTTCCTCTTAATATTACATACTTTTTTATATATGATCTTATTGTGACTGCGTTTCGATATTCACTGCCACTACTGCAAATTTATAGTTTATGTCATGCACATTATAGATTTCTAGTACTGGCAGTGAATTTCGGAACACAGCCTATATGTTATATATAGTTTTACTCTTTCATCTCCTTATATATCTTTACTCTTTCATCTTATATATCTTTTATTTATCACTTATTTATCTTTATCTTTTTCATTTATTTCTTTTATTTCTTTATATATATTTTACTACATAAAGATGTATTACTATTTTTTGTGTTAGATATTGCACTTTATACTTTATTAAATAAAGTAAAATTTATTTAATTTTATTGTTTTATGTTGTATTTAGATTTTAATGAAACTATAGACTGTGTTAATAAAAACAGAAATAAGAGTATGACGGATATACAAAATGATGAATGTGATTATCTAGAGAAGACACATTCTCTAATATTATACAGTAAGTTTTCTCTCAATATTATCAATATCTTATAATATCTCATATAGTTTTATATTAAAAACATTAATAGTATTTTATTTTATTTTCCTACATTAAATAATAATACTTTTTGTTTTATTGACAAAAATGTAATTTTTATTTATTAATTTTATATATTTTATTGATAAAAAGATAATTTATTGATTTCTCTTGTTTTATATTAGATAAACAAACAAACTATATTGATAATAATAAATGTGGAAGTAAGATTGATACAGAAAACGGTGACTGTGATTATCTGAAGATAACAGATATTCCAATTGTCTTTGGTTAGTTTCTTCTTAATATTATAAAGTTGTTAAAATAAGGTTTTGTTATATGTATCTTGTATGATTTATTTTTATTTTTCTATAATAGATATTATATACTTCATACTTTCTTAATCAAAATGAAATTTATTTATTTCTATCGTTTTATGTTAGATTGTAATGAATCTATAAATTGCGTTAATAAAAACCAAAATGAAAATAAGACTGAAACACAAAATAACGACTACGATTATCTGGGGAAGACAGATATTCCATTAGTTTGTGGTACGTTTCCTCTTAATATCACATACTTTTTTTATATATGATCTTACTGTGACTACGTTTCGATATTTGCCAGTACTGCAAATTTATAGTTTATGTCATGCACATTATAGATTTCTAGTACTGGCAGTGAATTTCGGAACACAGCCTATATGTTACATATAGTTTTACTCTTTCATCTCCTTATATATCTTTACTCTTTCATCTTTTTATATATCTTTTATTTATTTCTTATTTATCTTTATCTTTTTTATTTATTTCTTTTATTTCTTTATACATATTTTACTATATAAAGATATATTACTATTTTTTGTGTTAGATATGGTACTTTACACTTTATTAATCAAAGTAAAAATTTATTTATTTTTATTACTTTATGTTGTATTTCGATTACTAAAAACGAAAATAGTATTAAAACACACACAAGATAAAGATACCGTTTATTAAGGAAATTCTGATGTTTTAATATTTTTTGTGAATATATTTTTGATATTATGTCTTGATATTATCAAATATTACTGTAAATACTTCGGTAATAAAAAAAATTGTCTCTTTCCAGAAAATACACACGATTCAACACAAATTAACAATATTGAGATAATTGATGGTGTAAATACATGTGATGTGATGACAAATGATATAATAGAAAACGATAATATTCTAATTGCAGACATGGATGTTTCTGTATCCTGTATGTTATTACTTAATATTATTTTAGAAGTTTTGTGTTGTATATTTTGTAGCTTATATCACTACTCGACATTGAAACATGCGCGGTAAAGATAATGAGTTCTTTGATTTTTCTTCTATTATTGTAATATTTTCCTTCATCAATCAGATAAACATCAGACAGATCAGCCATTTAGAGAAGAATGATATAAAAATAAAAGAGAATTCCTTTACCTTACTATATATAATTTAGTGTCAAGTAGTATATAATTATTTCAAATGTACAACTTATATGAAGAACGTATAATTATTGGAATGTTATGTAAAAAAGCATAGATTTGATCGTATTTATTTTACTTATATTTTTTATTTATTTGTAGATTTACATAATGAGTTTGTTCCAACTACTGTGCAGAATTGCGTTAAGAAATTAAGTTTTAGCAATATTGGTATGTACAAATCAAATATAAGTATTATGTGAATATTTTTATAATCTTAATGCTGTCCTTAATACTGTTTTATAAATCTTAATAGTTATCAAAAAAATATTAAGTTTTATTTAGTTATAAATAAAAAAATTAGAGATAGTAAAAAAATTAACTGTTAGATAAAACATGTTAATATTATCAAAATATTAAAAGTTATTTAGTATAGTTTTCAATGTAAAATATTCATCTTTTAAATTTTATTTTGTAATGAAAAATTAATGAGACATAAATGCTCCTTTTAGTCTTTTAATCTAACATTTCTTTAAATATTATTGACTTAGATCTATTTTAAGACTTTAGATTTATATTGCACGGAGATGTTGATTTACATTTTATAATAAATATTTTGATGTAAAGAGATACATATCATATATATATATATATATATATATATATATATATATATATATATATATATATAATGTAAAAGAGATACATGTATATCATATATATTTGGTTTAAAAAATTAATCGACTGATATATATACATTCATTTCATCTTGTTAACTTTTCTTTATAACTGACAGAAACATTAAATGATCTAATATGTTATTCAAGTATAGTTTGTATAGATTTTAATGATTTTATAACGCGCTTGAATATATCACAGTATTCATAAATTTTATATAATTTTTACTTTCATTATTTTCCAGAATTTTGTCTATTGTATAGTTTGCATATTAAATATGTATATGTATAAATATGTATATTTGTTAGGTGCATAAAAGATTATAAAAAGTAGTAAATATAAAAGTGTCGAATGCTCATTTCAACATTTAAATAAGTAAATTTAACAAATAATTGTATAATAAAATATTAATACATGTTCATTAATACTTGTATGTAACCTATAGTAAAATTAAGTTCAAAGATACTCTTAATATAAAAATGTATCGCATTGCTATCATTTTTGTTTAATATTAACACTAAATATAAATTATTTAAAAAATAATTACTATATATTTACATTTTAAAAAGTAATCTAACCTTATCTAGTGATACTTAAATTATTTTCTTTTATGTCTGACACTAGATAACGATAATGATGATGAATCGGAATATATGCCTTCAGAGAATGAATGCACATCATCAGATAATAATGAAAGTCTACACAAGGAATCAACTGTAAAAAATTCTCTATCTTCACAATCCAGTTTAAATAACTCAAAAAAAAGTATAATCGGTACATCATGCAATGACGAAGAAATGCGTGTTAACAGAAGCAATGTTAAATCTAAACAGAACTGTTGTGTTTTCTGCTTAAAACTACAATCTCAACTCGCACGTCATTTAGTAACAGTGCACCGAGATGAACCCGAAGTACAAAAATTCGCTAATTTACCCAAAAAAAATGAAGAAAGGAAGAAAATAATAGATATCCTTCGAAAATGAGGTAATTTTAAATTCAATACAGACGAAAACATAAATACTGGGCAGTTAATTGTATCTAGACGGCCCAATGTAAATTCTACTAAGACTGCCATGGACTTTATTGCTTGTTCGAAATGCAGAGGATTTTTTGCTAAAAGTACTATACGTTATCATTCACATAATTGTCATAAAAAGAATTTTAACAAAAATAGATGTATTATGATCATGGGAAGAAGAGTAACAAGCAGACTGCATCATTTAGCAAATGATTCATTAAAAATAGTGTTTCCTGTAATGAGAGACGATGATGTCACACGTATAATCAGATACGACGAATTATTGATTATTTATGCAAATAAACTGTGCACAAAATATAAACCCCAACACCAGCATGATATGGTACGAGGCTAGATTACGTCTTCTCGGACGTTTTTTATTGGCATTGAAGAAAATTAATAACGATATCGACAACTTCCAATCAATCTATCATCCTAAACATTATGATCACTGCATCTCTGCAATTAATATAATTGCATGTTATAATAACGAAGAAAAAACCTATAAAGCACAGGCAGTAGCATCTACGTTAGCAACATTAATTAAACAAGTAGGAAACATCTTTATTGCAGAATGCATAAAGAAACAAGAGGCAGAAAAAAAGAAATTAGCCAAAGATTTTTTGAAATTGTTAACTGTTGACATTGGAACAAGTGTGAACAATACTGTGTTGGAAACGCAAAGAACCCAGAGAAGACATAAAAAAGTCATCCTTCCATCACTAGAAGATATTAGTTGTTTATACAAGCATTTAAAAGAAAAGAGAACAGAAGCTTACATGGCATTACAAAAATCTTTCTCTTATTTTAATTGGCTTTCTTTAGCAAAAGTTACGTTGACATCTATTCATGTATTTAACCGACGACGAGCAGGAGAGATAGAGAGGACACTAATTGAAGATTTTAAAACTTACGAAAAAGTTAATAAGGATATGAATAGCGATATTTACAATACATTATCAATAGAAGATAGAAAAATTGCAGAAAATTATGTCAGATTCTGCATACGCGGAAAATTGGGACGTACTGTGCCAGTCTTATTAACAAATGAATTATTCGAATGTATTACCTTAATTTTGAAATGGCGAAAAGAAGCTAATGTATCAAGTAAAAATCCATATATTTTTGGACTACCCGGTCTTAACAAACATAGACATAGGTATCTTCGAGCTTGCGTTTTAATGCGCAAATTTGCGAAAGAATGCAATGCAAGTTCTTCTACAACTTTACGTGGCACAATGCTGAGAAAACATGTCGCAACGTATTGTATTCAGTTGAATTTAAATGATGTTGAAGTTTCGGAGTTAGCTACATTTATGGGTCACGCAGATAAGATACATAAGGAGCATTACAGACAGCCACAAGCAAGTAGAGATATTTTAAAAATTTCTCGATATTTAGAAGCGGTCCAAGGTGTTGCAGATACAAATAACGATTCATCAAACAGTGAAACTGAAGATCTTGATAATACTTTTAACATCAGTAATGACGTCAGCTATAGTAATACTATAAAAGGTAAAAATAAATGATATTTTAATTATTATATTAATTAATATATTATACAAAAGTGATCTAACTAAATATATAATAATTTTATTTTATATAGACACACATAGCAATAAAGTCCACATTTTGTATATCTTTTGTTTCTATCAGTTTGTGTATTTATTCTTAGATACTCTTTTAAATCGTGATATTAATAACATATTTCAGATGTATCACCATGTATCACAGAAGAAGCTTCTACATCAATATTACCTCAAAAAAATGAGCATGACAATAATAAAAAACGGAAAAGATCTAGTGAGTATATTATTTTTCACTGCATATAAAAGTGGGTGCTATTATAAGTTTATAATATTAATAAGTTTAAAATATTTTAAACTTATTATTTTATTAGTTAAAATTATTAGTTATTAGTTAAAATTTTGCTCGAATAATATATATGTATTATTATAACGTGTGATTAGAAAAATATTTTCCTAACTTTTATATTATGTAAACTCCCTGGTGAAAATTTTTCTTTGAATTTTTCATATTATTTTTAAAAATTTGTATATAAATTTTAGAATTTTTCAGTTTTTCTCAATAATTCTGTAATTTTTTTAGAAAATGTCTCAGATGTTTAAAAATTGATACACTTAAAAGTAGTATACTATTTAAGAGCGTTGCAAAAGTCTACATCTTTTCTAATTTCATATATATATATTTATATATATATATATATTTATATATTATATATATATTTATTATATATATATATATATCATATATATACATATATTTATATATTATACACAGTGTACCCAAGCACTGTATCAATCGCTCATGAGATGGTAGAGGGGATCAAGATAAGCAAAAATGTCTACTACTATTTTGCGAAATTCGTAATAATTATCGAATTATTAATTTTAAAAATCGGAAGAAGGGATAGACAACGCGGTGCGCAAGATATGAGAGCGGCAATGGCAGCACGAACAGCGAGCCCCCGCTCACATCTTGCGCACTGCCATGTCTATCCCTTCTTCCGATTTTTAACAATTAACTCGATAATTGTTATGAATTTCGTAAAATGATAGAGAACATTTTTGTTTATCTCGTTCCCCTCTACCTTCTCATGAGGAATTGATACAATGCTCAGGGACACCATGTATATAAATTCTGAAATATCTGAGACTTTTAAGATTTGTTATTTTAATTTCAGACGTAATTTTACAAAATTTGAAAAAGTTTAAGGTATTTTTTTAAATTGTAAAATGAGAAAGAAAAAATCTTGCAAATCTTAGAATATTGCAGAATTTATATATAAAAAATTTTAAAAAAAAGATGTAGATTTTCTCAATATTTCTGAAAGTTTTCAATTTGTAAAATATTTTGAAAAAATTTTCATTGAAGATTGCATTGAGCATATATCATTTAATGTTACTAGTGATGGTGGGATAAGCGCTTTGTGCTTGCTATTATTCATTATTGTTACAATTTAAGATTTAAGAGTTACAAAAATTTTAATTTTTGAAATCTTTTTCGATACTTGAACTGTAAAACTATCGCAATAAAAAAAATCACAATACACACATCTCCGCGCTGATAACAATGTGAAGTGAGCCAAGCAAGAGATCCAATCAGCATCGTAAGAAAGAGGCAACAATATTTCGAGACTTTCGGCTATTGATTTAACACGCCTTTTTTAAAAGTATAGATTTTCTTATTCTTTCGTTTACAGTGTGTATTGTCGCAATTAAAAACTTATCACATTATGCACATATGATGTATTATATTTTAATATTATTCTTTTTAGCATCGCCTTATGGAAAAACTAAAAGAGTGCGTTGGACTGAAAGAGAAAAGGAAGCAGTACTTGAAGCATTTGCTAAACATATGGAAAATCTCATTCTACCTTCTTTGAGAGAGATTCAAGAAATAAAAAAAAAATACACTTTATTGGCTCATCGAACATCACCTCAAATTAAAATGACTTCATAATAAACAGAAAACTTTGAAACGTATGTAAGTATTTTATTTATATACACATTGACTTATTCGTTTAAATAATAGAAGGAATTTAAGAAAATATTTTATTTTATTTTACAGTGTCTAATAATTATTAAATTTGGCTTTACTTTAATCAATCTTCCTTTTTCATTGATCATAATCATAAAAGTTACGTCGTCAAGGAACAGTGAAAGCAAAATGGAACCTGTGAAGCTTATAATCTTACTAGCGTTGAACTACTCTTCTTTACTCTGAATATAACTCAAATCTGTTATCCGCGTATGCCAAAGAATTAAGACGTAAATTATTTTTTTAGTTTAATAGTACGTTAATGCCTCGTTTACAGTTGTATACCTTCATAGTTAAGACATTATATAACATTATTAGTTTAAATATTATTATAAACTTTACACGAGTAGACATTAATAGAATCTAATTTTTGTTATAAAAAAGAGAAAAATAAGAATACGATTAATATAAATGATGCAAAAATATTATATTTATTAAATATGATAAAAAATAATATAATTTTAAAAAATTTTACTTTTGTATTCAACGTGCAATACGATTTCTGTTTGAGAGTCTTTAGAATTTTTCCTTTATTTGTAAGAGATAACGTAAGGTAAAAAAGATATTTTGCATCAACCTGCTATATTAGTATATATGTTTAATATAAGTACAATAACATTTTATTTTTACAAATATGATCTCATCTCATTTATTTAAATAAGAATAAATACATAAAAAATAATAAACATAGCTTAAGTTTTAAAGATAGTAATTTCCTGGTACAATCATAAAAACTTAGTCGATCATATGCATACATATTTAAATGTAGAACAAAAAACAATAGAATCGCTAGACATAATATAATATGATAAGATATAATATGATAAACATAACGTGCTTCAAAAAGAAAAGTTTATATATGTAGTGATTTATACGTGCGTATATCTTAATAATCTTAATTTATGCTGTCGCATATATATTGTACTTAACATTTAGTAATATGGTGTACACACACGCACACGCATACACACACGCACACGCACAAACAATTGCAATATTGAAACTTTAAACGAAGTATTTAATTAGTACTTAAGTATTTTTCGAAATTATTTGATAGTATATTCACTAGAACTGCTTTGCATCTAATCTGTATTAAGTCACATAATATACTTGATCCGCTAGAACTGCTTTGCATCTAATCTGTATTAAATTGCGTAACATACTTGCATTATATGCGTTCAAAGATTGAGATTAAATCAAATTTGACCAATCAATTTGACTAAGATAAATAATATTCACTTTTTTCGTTTTAATCGATTTTGTACAGTTTAACCTGTAATGCATAGTCTAATACATACTTTACATATTATAAGATGTGAAAAATATTTTATGCATTTACTTTTAGCCTATGATGTATGTTTAATATTAATTTAGTGTTTCTGTTTCTATACATAAGAATGTAAAAACTTTGTACTTTCCTTAATGTAAATCATATTGTGTTTTAATATTCTACTAATATAATTAGAGCATCAAGAGGCACGGTAGTGTCTCGCGCGCCAAGTTACGCGCAGCGAGGCGCCGAGACACGGCCGTGCCTCTTTTACGCGAAACGTCGTATTGAGAAATCCTTCGATTATCGGATCTCATTAATGACTGAACCGATCGAATTCTAAGTAGGCTTAATCGAAAGCTTAGGATCGAATTATATAATGAAAGTATTATTATTTTTATTTTACGTGAACTACGAGCAGAGATATCGCGATGTAAAGTTTAAAAAAGTTGAAAATGGGTAATTTTCATCAAGAGGCACGGTAGTGTCTCGCGCGCCAAGTTACGCGAACGGAGCGCCGAGACACGGCCGTGCCTCTTTTACGCGAGACGTCGTTATGAGAAATCCTTCGATTATCGGATCTCATTAACGACGGAACCGATCAAATTCTAAGTAGGCTTAATCGAAAGCTTGGGGTCAAATCATATAATGAAAGTGTTTTTATTTTTATTTTACGTGAACCACGAGCGGAGATATCGCGATGTAAAATTTAAAATCATATAAAATGGGCAATTTTCACTTAAGAAACGTCATCGTCGCCCCAGCGAAAAATGTCCAGTTCGCTTTTTCGACGTAAGAGCGCCACTGTTATGCGGCGTCTGCACTGACTCAGCTGCACTGCTGAACTAGTGCAACTCAGGATAGTTATAATAAAGAGAACCGACCCATAATCTCAATGTGTTATTAAACGGATTTGGCGGCACCGGAGCACGCGTAGGGACCATGCCAGACGACTCCCGTCAACCGGAATGTCCGGGTCGCGAAGATCGCAACACAGAGATGCGCCACGAGAACCAATGGGTTTGGTGGCACCGGGACACGCGTACGGACCGTGCCAAACGACTCCCGTCAACCGGGATGTCCGGGTCGCGAAGATCGCAACACAGAGATGCGCCACGAGAACCAATGTGTTCGGCGGCACCGGGGTACGCGTAGGGACCATGCCAGACGACTCCCGTCAACTGGGATGTCCGGGTCGCGAAGATCGCAACACAGAGATGCGCCACGAGAACCAATGGGTTTGGTGGCACCGGGGTACGCGTAGGGACTGTGCCAGGCGATTCCCGTCAACCGGGATGTCCGGGTCGCGAAGATCACGACACAGAGGTGCACCACGAGAACCAATGGGTTTGGCGGCATCAGGACACGCGTACGGACCGTGCCAGACAACTCCCGTCAACCGGGATGTCCGGGTCGCGAAGATCGCAACACAGACATGCGCCACGAGAACCAATGGGTTTGGTGGCACCGGGACACGCGTACGGACCGTGCCAAACGACTCCCGTCAACCGGGATGTCCGGGTCGCGAAGATCGCAACACAGAGATGCGCCACGAGAACCAATGTGTTCGGCGGTACCGGGGTACGCGTAGGGACCATGCCAGACGACTCCCGTCAATCGGGATGTCCGGGTCGCGAAGATCGCAACACAGACATGCGCCATGAGAACCAATGTGTTCGGCGGCACCGCGATACACGTAGGGATCGTGCCAGGCGACTCCCGTCAACCGGGATGTCCGGGTCGCGAAGATCGCAACACAGAGATGCGCCACGAGAACCAATGAGTTCGACGGCACCGGGGCACGCATAGGGACCGTGCCAGACAACCCCCGTCTACCATAATACGGAACAGAATCAGAATCGTACACATACGCGTTATCTTTCAGCCCAAACGTGTACGTTGGCTATGTAGTTCATGTGCACGTTTTCGTGGTATTAATGTTTTTGTCGCCAATTATCAGATTCATGAATTCATATTTTAAATAGAATTATTATTTATAATATTAACAAATCCTATTTTGACATGAAAAGTAGACGTAGCGAAATTTTTTTTAAATAATATTTTGTAAAAACATAGAAACATCGAAATAATCGACGTCGAGATTCTTTCAAATCGCACGAAAAATCTACGTCTCAAAAAAGATATAATTATTACTACAAAATGTGTGAAATCCTAACAAAATTACCTTTTCAAAAAAAGGTACAAAAATGCGCCAAGTATACGCGCTCAAAAAACGCCTAAAAAATTACGCTTCAAAAAAGAATCTTTCTACAAAAGTACGCCTAAAAAAAGAACTCTTGTATTAATTACCTTTGTACAAAAAAGATTTTTCCTACAAAAAATGTGATATCAAGGAAATGCGCCAACTATAAAAATGGATAGTTCATAATACTCTTTGGTTAATGTTTATAGTCTGTAAGAAATAAAAAAGATAATATAAAGCAAACAAATAAGTATTTTTATACAAATAATTATTTTAATACAAATAAATATTTTAATATATAAATATTTCAATACTATACATAAATCTTTTATAAATAAATATTTGATCGCACGCACGCATGCACGCACGCACGCAGTGAGAAAGAGAAAGAGAGAGTTAGGCAATTAAGATATTTATTCGGTATGAAAGATAATAATTTTAACACATAATTATTTGAGTACAAATAAATTTTTTTTTAAATACTTGGCGCCGCCAAACCGAATAAATGTCTTAGTTGCTTTAATATGTTAATAATCATTTCTTACTAAATTACATACTAACTTATCAACTATGATAACAATAATTTATACATATACGCAGGAGGAGGAAAATACGAAAGACACACATACACGCACACGCAAACGCACACGCACACACACACACACACATATCTGCGCACGCACAAACACATTAAGAGAAAAAAGTTAGACAATTAATTTAATCGGTTTGGCGGCGCCAAGTATTTAAAAAAAAATTTATTTGTACTCAAATAATTATGTGTTAAAATTATTATCTTTCATACCGAATAAATATCTTAATTGCCTAACTCTCTCTTTCTCTTTCTCACTGCGTGCGTGCGTGCGTGCGTGCGATTTAAGAAACGTCGTCGTCGTCTCCTCCGCCCCGGCTAGTGGTGGGGAAATGTCCAGGTTCGCTTTTTTACCGCAAGAGCGCCACTGTTACGCGGCATCTGCACTGCCTGAACTGCATTGCTGAACTAGTGCAACTCAGTGCAGTTATAGCGAGAATCGATCCATAATCTCAATGTATTATCCAACGGATTTGGCGGCACCGGAGCACGCGTAGGGACCGTGCCAGACGACTCCCGTCAACCGGGATGTCCGGGTCGCGAAGATCGCAACACAGATATGCGCCACGAGAACCAATGTGTTCGGCGGCACCGGGGTACGCGTAGGGACTGTGCCAGGCGATTCCCGTCAACCGGGATGTCCGGGTCGCGAAGATCACGACACAGAGGTGCGCCACGAGAACCGACGGGTTCGGCGGCACCGGGGCACGCGTAGGGACCGTGCCAGACGACTCCCGTCAACCGGGATATCCTGGTCGCGAAGATCGCAACACAGAGATACGCCACGAGAACCAATGGATTCGGCGGCACCGGGGTACGCGTAGGGACCGTGCCAGGCGATTCCCGTCAACCGGGATGTCCGGGTCGCGAAGATCATGACACAGAGATGCGCCACGAGAACCAATGGGTTCGGCGGCACCGGGGTACGCGTAGGGATCGTGCCAGGCGATTCTCGTCAACCGGGATGTCCGGGTCGCGAAGATCACGACACAGAGGTGCGCCACGAGAACCGATGGGTTCGGCGGCACCGGGGTACGCGTAGTGACCGTGCCAGGCGATTCCCGTCAACCGGGATGTCCGGGTCGCGAAGATCATGATACAGTGGTGCGCCACGAGAACCGACGGATTCGGCGGCACCGGGGTACGCGTAGGGACCGTGCCAGGCGATTCCCGTCAACCGGGATGTCCGGGTCGCGAAGATCGCGACACAGAGATGCGCCACGAGAACCAATGGGTTCGGCGGCACCGGGGTACGCGTAGGGACCGTGCCAGACGATTCCCGTCAACCGGGATGTCCGGGTCGCGAAGATCACGACACAGAGATGCGCCACGAGAACCAATGGGTTCGGCGGCACCGGGGTACGCGTAGGGACCGTGCCAGGCGATTCCCGTCAACCGGGATGTCCGGGTCGCGAAGATCGCACACAGAGATGCGCCACGAGAACCAATGAGTTCGGCGGCACCGGGGTACGCGTAGGGACCGTGCCAGACGACTCCCGTCAACCGGGATGTCCGGGTCGCGAAGATCGCAACACAGAGATGCGCCACGAGAACCAATGGGTTCGGCGGCACCGGGGTACGCGTAGGGACCGTGCCAGGCGATTCCCGTCAACCGGGATGTCCGGGTCGCGAAGATCATGACACAGAGATGCGCCACGAGAACCAATGGGTTCGGCGGCAACGGGGTACGCGTAGGGATCGTGCCAGGCGATTCCCGTCAACTGGGATGTCCGGGTCGCGAAGATCATGATACAGTGGTGCGCCACGAGAACCGACGGATTCGGCGGAATCGGGGTACGCGTAGGGACCGTGCCAGACGACTCCCGTCAACCGGGATGTCCGGGTCGCGAAGATCACGACACAGAGGTGCGCCACGAGAACCGACGGGTTCGGCGGCACCGGGGCACGCGTAGGGACCGTGCCAGACGACTCCCGTCAACCGGGATGTCCGGGTCGCGAAGATCGCAACACAGAGATGCGCCACGAGAACCAATGGGTTCGGCGGCACCGGGGTACGCGTAGTGACCGTGCCAGACGATTCCCGTCAACCGGGATGTCCGGGTCGCGAAGATCACAATACAGAGGTGCGCCACGAGAACCGACGGATTCGGCGGCACCGGGGTACGCGTAGGGACCGTGCCAGACGACTCCCGTCAACCGGGAAGTCCGGGTCGCGAAGATCACGACACAGAGGTGCGCCACGAGAACCGATGGGTTCGGCGGCACCGGGGCACGCGTAGGGATCGTGCCAGACGACTCCCGTCAACCGGGATGTCCGGGTCGCGAAGATCGCAACACAGAGATGCGCCACGAGAACCAATTGATTCGGCGGCACCGGGGTACGCGTAGTGACTGTGCCAGGCGATTCCCGTCAACCAGGATGTCCGGGTCGCGAAGATCACGATACAGAAGTGCGCCACGAGAACCGATGGATTCGGCGGCACCGGGGTACGCGTAGGGACCGTGCCAGACGACTCCCGTCAACCGGGATGTCCGGGTCGCGAAGATCACGACACAGAGGTGCGCCACGAGAACCGACGGGTTCGGCGGCACCGGGGTACGCGTAGGGACCGTGCCAGACGACTCCCGTCAACCGGGATGTCCGGGTCGCGAAGATCACGCGCGCCAAGTGTATGCGCAGCGTAGGGAGTCGAGTGTCTTCTGTGTCCGAGACTGACGAATCTCTTTTACGCGAGACGTCGTATTGACGGATCCTTCGATTATTGGATCTCAAAAACGAGTGAACCGACAAAATTTTAAATAGGCTCAATGAATAGCTTGAATTTAAGTTATATAACGAAAGTTTATTAATAGTAACAGTTTCCTTTTTCTCCAAGAGAAGATTATAATAAAAAATGTCAATTTTATAATTATACGAGAGAGATGAATTAAATTGGAAGTGTCATATCAAAGGTCATTAAATATTCTATTAAATTTTTTCAGATATATTAATCTTATTTTATTAAAAGAATCAAGTATATATTTGTTTAATATGTTTAATAAATAATATTTTAGATGATTGTATAGTAGCAATAAATTTTATAAAATTACGCCTCAAAAAGGTAGTAATTACTACAAAATGTGTGAAATCTTAACAAAATTACCTTTTCAAAAAAAGGTAAAAAAATGCGCCAAGTATACGCGCTCAAAAACGCCCAAAAAATTACGCCTCAAAAAAGAATCCTTCTACAAAACTACGCCTAAAAAAGAACTCTTGTATTAATTACCTTTGTACAAAAAAGGTTTTTCCTACAAAAAATGTGATATCAAGAAAGTGCGCCAACTATACAATTGGATAGTTTCATAATACTCTTTGGTTAGTGTTTATAGTCTGATTTTATATATAAAATTGTAAAAAGTACTTTTATACAAATAATTATTTTAATACAAATAAATATTTTAATATATTTTTACATATAAATATTTAAATACTATATACAAATCTTTTATAAATAAATATTTTATTGCACGCACGCACGCACGCAGTGAGAGAGAGAGAGAAAGAGAGTTAGGCAATTAAGATATTTATTCGGTATGAAAGATAATAATTTTAACACATAATTATTTGAATACAAATAAATTTTTTTTCAAAATACTTGGCGCCGCCAAACCGAATAAATTAATTGTGTAACCTTTTCTCTCTTATACATATTAAAGCAATTAAGATATTTATTCGGTTTGGCGGCGCCAAGTATTTTGAAAAAAAATTTATTTGTATTCAAATAATTATGTATTAAAATTATTATCTTTCATACCGAATAAATATCTTAATTGCCTAACTCTCTTTCTCTCTCTCACTGCGTGCGTGCGTGCGTGCGATAAAATATTTATTTATAAAAGATTTGTGTATAGTATTTAAATATTTATATGTAAAAATATATTAAAATATTTATTTGTATTAAAATAATTATTTGTATAAAAGTACTTTTTACAATTTTATATATAAAATCAGACTATAAACACTAACCAAAGAGTATTATGAAACTATCCAATTGTATAGTTGGCGCACTTTCTTGATATCACATTTTTTGTAGGAAAAACCTTTTTTTGTACAAAGGTAATTAATACAAGAGTTCTTTTTTAGGCGTATAATATAATACAGATATATACATGTTAGTAAAATAAATATTAAATATATACGAGTATATGTTATAATTAAAATATATAAAATTTTATATACATTATCTGCAAATTGGCATCTGTTTTTTGTTGCTGTATTGGACAGTACTAAAATTTTATTGTTTTTGCTTTTACTAAACTTTAAATTTATATCCATTTTATAGTATATCATTTTAAAAGTACGAGTATATATTAGTTTAGCCACAAAAAACAATCTTATAATGAAATCTATTTATTTTTAATTGAACTTCTCGCCCATTTTATTAAAGCTCCTTTTCTTCTTTCTAACGTATTTGATTTATATATTTGAATTCCTTGGTTGCGATTAGATTAATCGGAGCTTAATAAAAGAAAATTTTATCATTAATAAGAAAATGAATACCCCAGTTATCAAAGCAACAATTAAAAAATTCTATTTTTTACCACTGTCAATTACCATCTTCAGTTTAAATAGAGCATTAGGTATCCTATATATGTATTCATATATATGTATACATACAGCACAAATAGGATCACAGCCACATAATGAAGATTTTTCAGGAATACAGTTCAGGAATACACTTTTCTTGGAAAAGGGTTCCGAGGGACGTTCCAGAAACAAAAACATTCTTAGGAACATAAAATTACGTATTACGTAAATCAATAGCGACTTTATGGTTATGTATTGATCCATGTCTTATGGTCTTATAGGGTTCGATTCTCGAACTCGTACAAAAATTTTTCGTACACGAAAGTGACACTGAGCCTTTACTGATTGGTATATATTTTTTAGATTTCAAATTATATACCAATCAGTGAAAACGCATTGTCACTTTCGTATGTGAAATTTTTTCGTATAAGGTCGAGAATCAGGCTCTTGTTCTTATTGACATAAGAATGATCCTACTTGTGTTATATTAGAGAGAATAGTATAGATGGGCAAAAATTACTGAAATTGATTCAAACATCCCAATCCAAAAAATTTCTGATTAGTAATAGGTTAAAGGCGACTTTTATTAATCTCCGATTAACCTAATCGCCGGTTAATTTCGTTATGACTAGCATAGTTATTGGCTAATACTGTAAAATTAATTAATGGCTTATGCTAATCATAATAGAATTAACCAGCGATTGGGTTAACTGGAGCTTGGTAAAAGTCATTCTAATACTTATTTCTACCAATACAGATTAACTTCAATCATGGTTTAACTTACTTTCTATTTTCTCTAATTCTAAGAATTGGAAAAAGATATAAGTTAAATCGAGATTAAAGTTAATCTACATTAGTAAAAATGAACATAAATCAAAGATGATAAATTTATTGAATCATACATTAATTTATGTCATATTCATAATAATTTGTTCAAGAAATGTTAAAATATTAAAAATTGTTTTATAGGTTAGATACTAAAGTTAGGGCTCAGACACAATGGCCGGTATTCATACAGTCAGTTCTAATATTTAAGATCATTTTAAGTACAATCTTATGTGATTCTAAACCAATCACAGGCCGGTATTCATAGTCAGTTCTTATTTCAAGACCGTCTTAAGCCTCGTCTACAATGAATTGTAGTCGTAAGATCATAAGCAAATCGACTAACCACAATCAAGTTTTCTTATATATTCTTGACTGTCGTTGGTCGATTTGCTGTACAACCTTACCACTACGACTCATTGTAAATTTCCGGTCATTAACTCGGATCTACAATAAATGTAGTACAGACGGGGTCATTAATGCCTGGACATCGTAAAGATGACAGGTTTTGGAACACATCTGAAACACGTACGATTTCTAAGCATTCGTGTGTCATGAGTCATGATACACTTTTTTCTTCTTTAATTTAATGGCTCCTGGTCTTATAAGACTCAATCCGGCCAAGTCATGATACACGGAATGCTTAGAAATTGCACGCGTTTCGGACGTGTTCCAAAACCCGTGTAGCTCCGATGTCCAATTAATGACCTCGTCTGTACGTTTTAAGCCTTAAAAAATTAACCAATCACAGACGAAGATGAAGAGAATAATTGATTATCATTGGTCAATTTCTTACAGCTTAAAGCTTACTACACCTATTGTAGATTTGGGGTTAAGTAATATCTTAAGATGCTAATACGGCTCTGTGATTGCTTTAGAACCACATAAGACTGTACTTAAGATGAGCTTAAGGCCATTCTACAATTGCGTAAATGTAGTTGTAATTGTAAAGCTGTAAGAAAATGACCAATCATAGTCGATTATTCTTCGATCATAAGAAGAATATTCGACTATGATTGGTCATTTTTTTACATCCTTACATTTACAACTACATTTACGCAATTGTAGAATGGCCTTGCTACACTTTGCAGGCAGCATTCCTCCTCCAAGTATATATGCTCTAAGTAAATAGTTAACTTAGGCCGAAACTGTAAAGTTTCGACTAATCACGTTATTTGATTCCGTTGTACGTAACCACGCATCAAAATTTTACAGTTTCGGCATATAATAGTTTACAGCCTCTATAAATCCGAATTAATTGATCAGTCTAAAGTCAGTATCAAACCGTAGTTGATTATTGGTTGACGGTTCTATTTCTGCCAATCACGATGCAGCAAGTCTCGATTAGCTGCATCATAATTGGCGAAAATAGAACTATCAGTTGATAATCGTAACTGGCAACCCGTAGTCTGATATGGCTTAAGACAGGTTTCACAATCAGTCGTATGTCGCTGTCGAATGTCGTAATTGTAAGATTATAACTAATCACAGTTAAGCCTTATGAGAATGCTTTGATTGGGATTGATTACAACCTTGTGATTACGACATTCGACAGCGACATACGACTGATTGTGGAATTGGCGTAAAGCTAGTCACACACTTTCCATAGAATGTAACAGTAGGGCTTCGACCAATCGCGTTGCTTGATTTGGGCGTTCGTAATCGTAACAGTAAGAATTAAGCAGCGCAATTGGTCGAATCCTTACTGTTACGTTCTACGGAAAGTGAGTATGATTAACTTAAAGCCCATTCTACAATTGCGTAAGCGTTGTTGTAAACGTGAGGTTGTAAGAAAATGACCAATCGTAGTCAAATATTCTTCTTATGATCGAAGAATAATCGACTATGATTGGTCAAATTCTTACAGCCTTACGTTTACAACGACGCTTAAGCAATTGTAGAATGGCCTTAAAGGCCATATCACACGTACATTTCCGTAACCGTAATCGTAAGATTTTGACCAATCAAGCGTCGTCTACAATGAGCGTAGTAATAAGTTCGTAAGCAAATCAACCAATCACAATCAAGTTTTCTTACAAATTCTTGACTGTCAATTTGCTTACAACCTTACTGCTACGGCCATTATAGACGATCCTTGACATTATTCAATTCGCCGTCCGTAACCGTAACCGGTCGAATCGACCAATCGTTTTACTCAATTTCTTACAATTACGATTACGGATGTACGTGTGATGGCCTTCAGGGTCAGAGCACAGACTTCTGTATAATGCATAACGCATAATACGTGGTCTATAATGGCCTAGTTTACACCGTATGAGTTTAGTACGCATCAAGTAGTAAGTCCTAAATAATTAACCAAATTCATTTTATAAAAAAAAACCTATTTGACGTGAACTAAACACGTTCGGTGTAAAGTAAGGTAATAGCAGTAAGAGTAGTGGATTAAGGCTGTAAGACATTTGAGACTAAGGCTGGCTTCACACCTTGGCAGAAAAGCAGAAACAGAAAAACAGAAGTCCAATCAGAATTCTCACTCATAGTAGACAGTATGTATTGGTATATACCACTACACTACTGCTTACTATGAGTGAGAGTTCTAATTGGGCTTCTGCTTTTCTGCTAAGATGTGAAGCCGGCCTAAGGTCGTAAGCCGTAGAGTAAGGCCGTATTGAAAATGGGTTTGAACCATTTCGTTTACGGCCTTAAGGCCGCGACACAAACTTTTGCATAACGCATAAAGGTACTTTTTCATGCTGACGCTCAACGCCACTGAAATATAGTAATACTGGAACGGACACTGGCGTGCTAAGCCCGTGTACGGAAAGCGAGGTAAGGATAGATAGATTTTGTGATCAACCTCTCCGGGCATGCGCAGACCGCTGTAGTACAGGCAAAGTAAAAAGTTAAGCCTGCAGACAACTTGCATTGAATATCGAAACGTAACCTTCGTAGATTAAGCGAATACTTTTGAGCGTTACTGTACAAAAAGGACAGGCTACTCGCAAAATTGCCCCTTTCTGTCGTATCGCATCTAGCGCGCCAGTGCGCGTTCCAGTATTACTATATTTCAGTGCTCAACGCTCATTTTTAGCGTCAAAAAACGTCACGTGACCAAAAATGATGAATCGGTATATTTATTTTTAATCACGTGACGTCTTTTGACGCTAAAAACGAGCATCGAGCGTCAGCGTGAAAAGAACCCTTAATACATAACGCATAAGGAAATTAACCAATCAGAGTTCTTTATTTCCTACCTGAAGAGAGAAATGGAGAACTTTGATTGGTTGATCTCCTTATGCGTTATGTATTATGCGTTATGCAAAAGTTTGTGTCGCGGCCTTTACTCTACGCTTTATTAGTCGAAAACAACGGTTTACTCAAATGTCTTACAGCTTTTATTGACTACTTTTACCGCTATTGTAGACCACGTATAAGAGGAGAAATCAATCAAAATTTTTATTTTCATTGAAGAGAGAAATAAAGGACTCTGATTAGTTTGTTCTTTTATGCATTATGTATTATGCGTTATGCAGAAGTCTATATTCCCGTCTTAAAGGCCACGACACGGACTTTAGGCTCTTCCGTAAAGCGTTAAGGTGGAAGCACATAAAATTGCAGAAGCCATAAGCAGAGTGCAGATACCATAGCGCATGCGTATGGTATCTGAATTTCTAATCTACATAAAAATACATAAGCATAGCCACAAGCATAATTCATTGTAGCCGATTAGTGCATTAAAAGAAATTTGAATTGCATTGAAAAAAATTTAGAACAAGTTTATTGATTAACAGTAAGTATTCTCACTATTTATTTATTAATATAATGAAAATTTAAACTGACAATGACGTATTTAATTACTCGTGTAAATTGTCTTCGTTTCGAAAATATAGTATTTTGAGGTTAGTTTTTGTACGTAGATTTTTCAAATTGTAATTTATTGCAAAATAAACGCATCTTAAAATTTTTATTTATATTTCATGTATAGATATAAAAATTTATTATTGAAACATTCTCTTGATTTATTTTCCTGAATAGTATTTCATTATTTTATGTATACTCATTGAATATTCTTTATTTATTTTGATATTTGATGTTCGTGCTGTTTGATCTTTTTTTACGTTTTTGCATTCAATAAATGTAATTTTTATTTGAGAAAACTGTATTGAAGTGAATTATATTAATCTGTTAACAGAAATGGATGATTTCGATTTATTGTTAATTGCTCTCGTCAACATGGAAGCACTTTTGGTGCAACGTCGTAGAGACAGAATCAACCGAGAACGTCGTCATCATAGACGTGTCTGGGTACGACCAATTAACAAAAAGAGACGACTGCAAGGAGCTTTTTACAATCTTTTTCAGGAATTAAAAACAGATGAGCAAATGTTCCATAAGTATACACGTATGACATTGCCAACATTCCATCACTTGATGGACATTGTTAATCCAAATTTAATAAAACGAAGTCCACGGGCACTTGAACCAGAGCAACGAGTTGCTTTAACATTGCGGTACGTATGTTCAATACTCGCAATTTAACAATATATGTAAAAACAATCAATTAATATTATAAAAATGATGTTACAGATTTCTGATTGGAGACAAAGTTCCAGCAATTGCTTTTGCCTATCGTGTTGGTCTATCAACTGTACATAAAATAATTAAAGAAACGTGTGACATATTTGGAAGACTTCTTGGTTCTACCTATCTACAACCTCCTTCAAAAGAAGAATATTTACAAATCGCTGAGGGTTTTTGGAAATTATGGAATTTTCCACATTGCTTGGGGGCAATTGATGGTAAACATGTCGATGCTCAATGCCCCCCGAATTCTGGTTCCCTATATTTCAATTATCACAAACGATACAGCATCGTACTTATGGCTGTATGTGATTATAACTATAAATTCACTTTGGTTGATATTGGTTCTATGGGAAAGAACTGTGATGCGGGAATTTATGAAAACAGCGACTTGAATCCAAAAAATGGGATGCTGAACATTCCAGAAGGAACCAGTTGCTTAAACAGAACCGATACACAAGTGCCTTATTTTTTTGTTGGGGATGAAGGATTTCCCCTTGGAAAGCATTTAATGCGGCCATATTCTGGAAAATATCTGGAGGAACGCAAAAACATATTCAATTATAGACTTTCGCGAGCCCGGCGTATAATAGAAAATACATTCGGAATTTTAACAAAAAAGTGGAGTATTTATAACAGACCGATCGCTGCGATTCCTGAAAATATTAATAAATATATTTTGGCAACTGTATGTTTGCATAATTTCTTACGAAACGAAGAAGGTACTGTTATACAGTTTGAAAACAATGATGAAATTATTGAAAATAACGGAATTGGTGCAGTATTTGCGACGCACATTAGAGACAGTCTTTGCAATTATTTTATGACTCCAAATGGAATAGTCGAGTGGCAGTTTGATTATGTAAATAGAGGACAAAATCAAGACATTATTTAAACGTAACCTGCATTTGATCATTGATTGCACACGTGTTATATTGTAAAATGAAATGCTATTGTAATATGTATTTCTTATGTGAATGTAAAATAAAAGTACAAGATTTTTTAAAAATATTAGTATTATATTATTATTATTATACGAGTATTTTATTATAATACTTATCACATCTTTTATTATAATACTTATTATCACATATTTTATTATAAAACTTATTATCACACATTTTATTATAAAACTTATTATCATAATATTCTTAAAGCATAAACGTTATATATACGTATGAATACAATATATTTACTTTATCATTAAAATCATCTTACTCACTCTTTTCCTTTCTCCACAAAATTTGCATGATTTCTTGTTTTTTGATCTGTTTTACATGATCATCCAATTGCTTCAATTCCGCTAAAACTAAATTGCAAAATAAAGTGTCTGGATCATTTTGCATTTGATCACCATCTTTCTTATAATTTAAATGCTTTAGAACTGCTTCATTAAAATTAATAAAAGACGTTTCAAAATTATCCTTTTCAGATTTTTTACTATTATCGTCTTTTTTAATTAATATATTTGGATTAAATTTTCCCTTTATATATGGCTTTTTGAAACTGTAGCTAGATTTTACGCTAGTTGGAGAAAGAAGTGAAGAGTTATTCGTGACGGGTGACGATGAACGAGCTGATAATTGATCTACGAAATCGTTTGTATTATTGTCTGACGTCGAAGAAAAAGATGCGCACGACGTATCATCAAAATTAGTGGTAATAAGTGATGTTTCCGGTACTGGAGATTTTTTTATTGGTGAAAATGTATTTGCATCAATTTGTTCCAATGCAGTTCTTTCTCTTTCCAAAGTCCGTTTGCCATATTGCATCCAATTCGAAATTTCGTCATTTAAATTCTTGTCTTTCGAACAATTAGAAATATCAGATTTTTTTTGGAATTCAATGTTGGACATCGAACTAAAATCATATTATATTTGATTAAATTTGCGGATTAATAAGAATACAGTAAAACATGTCAATTAATTTTCCTTGATAAACACAAGTAATCAAGAAAAATTAAAATATAAATATAATAAATGTACTTCTAAAAATTATGAATTTTAATTCTATTACAAATTATAGTGAAATGTAAATTTCTTTAAAATTTTAATTATTTACTATATACTATCTTGTTAATAAAATCACAGAATCAAAAGTAATAAATTCTTACTTTCTAGTTTTGACAAATTTGTCAATAAATTTCATAGACTCAAAGTATACAAATCCTCGTCTTGTAGAGGCTCCACTTCCACTTCTCATTTCATTTTGTCTTTTCTTTTTTTCTTTAGAGAAAGATTCTCTTAGACGAGTCCACCGATTGCAGCAAATATCCGCTGAAATATATGTTAAATATACAAATTTAATAATCGATTAATTGATTGAATTCAGTTTTAGTACAAATGATGTAATGAATAGTTTATTATTATTATTATAGTTAAACATTAAAAAATAAAACTTACGAGTCGTGTCCAAAATTTTAGATATCTCCATCCAAGAGTTTTCTTTTTTTATTACATCGCGATAATCTTTGCAACTACTGTCATATAAGTGTGGATAGCTCTTCACAATATTTATTAAAAGGTCATCGAAATTTCTGTCATCTTGTAACGTTACTTCAGGATTCAGATTTTCATTTCCTTCTTCAGATAAGTTTATATGACAATAATCCATGTGATCATTAGCCATGAGGATCGATTCTATAAATTTAAAGCATTAAACATGAAACATACTGAAAATTATGAGAAAATGTGTTCATTGCAATAAATTACAATATGAAAAATCTGCGTACAAAAACTAACCTCAAAATACTATATTTTCGAAACGGAGATAATTTACATGATTAATTAAATACGTTATTGTCAGTTTAAATTTTCATTATATTAATAAATAAATAGTGAGAATACTTACTGTTAATCAATAAACTTGTTCTAAATTTTTTTCAATGCAATTCAAATTTCTTTTAATGCACTAATCGGCTACAATGAATTATGCTTGTGGCTATGCTTATGTATTTTTATGTAGATTAGAAATTCAGATACCATACGCATGCGCTATGGTATCTGCACTCTGCTTATGGCTTCTGCAATTTTATGTGCTTCCACCTTTAGAGCCTAAACAGAATGGCTGAGTTATTATTTCAAGATTTGTTTTATGATTTAAAGCCGGATTTATAGAGGCCATAAACTGTTAACTTGGGCCGATACTGTAAAGTTCCAACCAATCACGTCATTCGATTCCATTGTGCTCAATACACATTGATCGAAATTTTACAGTTTCGGCATAAGTTAATAGTTTACGGTTCTTATAAATTCAGTTTAAGTCTTTGTTTTAAAGTAAAGGCCATTACATGTACATTTCCGTAACCGTAATCGTAAGAATTGAATAATGTGATTGGTCGAAATCTTACGATTACGGTTACGTACGGAAATGTATGTGTGATGGCTATAACACACGAATTTCCGTAAAGATGTAACAGTAAGATTCAACCAATCGCATTGCTTAATTCAACCGTATATAACCATAACAGTAAGAATCAAGCAACGCGATTGGTTGATTCTTATTGTTTTCTTGATTCTTACATCTTACGGAAATTCGTGTGTTATAGTCATCACACATACATTTCCGTACGTAACCGTAATCGTAAGATTTCGACCAATCACATTATTCAATTCTTACGATTACGGTTACGGAAATGTACATGTAATGGCCTTTACTTTAAAACAAAGACTTAAGCCGAATTTATAAGGGCCGTAAACTATTAACTTATGCCGAAACTGTAAAATTTCGATCAATGTGTATTGCGCACAATGGAATCGAATGACGTGATTGGTTAGGTAACTTTACAATATCGGCCCAAGTTAACAGTTTATGGCCTGTATAAATCCGGCTTTAAATCATATAACAAATCTTGAAATAATAAAGGCCGCGACACAGACTTTTGCATAACGCATAATACATAACGCATAAGGAGATCAACCAATCGAAGTTCTCCATTGCTCTCTCCAGGTAGGAAATAAAGAACTCTGATTGGTTAATTTCCTTATGCGTTATGTATTATGCGTTATGCAAAAGTCTGTGCTCCCCGCTTAACTCAGCCATTCTGTTTAGGCCCTAACGCTTTACGGAAGAGCCTAAAAGTCGTGGCTTTTAAGACGGGAATATAGACTTCTGCATAACGCATAATACATAATCCATAAAAGAACAAACTAATCAGAGTCCTTTATTTCTCTCTTGAAATTTATAGCCTGTATTATAGCCTTAATGGCTTTAAAGGCTGATTTATGGAGGTCGTAAACTGTTAACTTATACCAAAGCTATAAAATTACGACCAATGCGTGGTTACGCACAACAGAATCGTGATTAGTCAAAATTTCATAGTTTCGGTATAAGTTAACAGTTTACGGCCTCTATAAATTAGCCTTAAAGGTACTTCTACATCTATCGTAATCGTAAGGTCGTAAGCAAATCAATCAATTATAATTAAGGTTTAATAAGAAAACTTAACTGCAATTGGTCGATTTGCTTACGATAGATGTAGATGTACCTTTAAGGTGGATTTATAAAGATTGTAAACTGTTAGAGTGCATTTCGATGGATAGAGAAATAGCGGAACGGAACAGTAACGGAAAAGAGACATGATGGGAGATCAACCAATCAGAGTAATTCCGTTTTAATTCCGTTGCGTATTTTATTGACTGGGTTCCCCATGGTAAACATTTTAACGGAACCTAGCAAAAACGGAATCATTCTGATTGGTTAGCCTTTCATAATTTAGAGAGCTAACCAATCAGAATGATTCCGTTTTTGTTCCGTTCCGTTAAAATGTTTGCCATGGGGAACCCAGTCACTAAAATACGGAACGAAATTAAAACGGAATTACTCTGATTGGTTGATCTCTCATCATGTCTCTTTTCCGTTACTGCTCCGTTTCGCTATTTCTCTATCCATCGGGATGCACCCTTAATAAATTAACATAAATGCCGAAACCGTAAAATTTCGACCAGTGCGTATTTATGCGCAACGGAATCGGAAGATGTGATTGGTCAAAACTTTAAGGTTTCGGCCTAAGATAACAGTTTACGGCCTGCATAAATCCGGCTTAACACATGAATTTCCGTAAACTGTAACAGTCAAAGAGGAAAAAGATACAGGAGGGAATGTATCGGTAGTGGGGGGCAATGCTACAATAGCCGTAGCAGTAAGGTTGTCAAGCAAATTGACCAATGACAGTCAAGAATTTGTAAGAAAACTTGATTGTGATTGGTCGATTTGCTTACGAATTTACTAGTACGCTCATTGTAGACGACGCTTTAAGGCCGCGACACAGACTTTTGCATAACGCATAATATATTACGCATAAGGAAATTAACCAATCAGAGTTCTTTATTTCCTACCTGGAGAGAAATGGAGAACTTTGATTGGTTGATCTCCTTACGCTTTATGTATTATGTGTTATGCAAAGTCTATGTCACGGCCTTTACACTGTGTTCCACTGCGATTACGTTTACATGACACCGTTAACCCATTACTTCCCAAGCGGACATTTTATAGTCGATTGGTTTTCGGCTCAGAAAAGTGATGAAATCATATGAAAACTTATAACGAAATATGTTTTCCTACGTAAAAAGAGTTGCTCTTTCAGATTCCGGGGTCAAAATTCCAAAATTTTCTATCGGAAATTAAATATGGCGGCTCAAAGTTGATATAATTTTTTCATCGATTATTGACTTTTTATAGATGAGAACTTCGAAAAATTTTGTCTGTAACTGTTGTAGACGAATGAAGTGACAGATTTTGGCTCTTTAAAGTATAAACTATGATTATTAATTGACTTCTTCAAGTAATTCAAGATGATAGATGCAATATGGCGTCCAAATATATGAAAATCATATTTCATTGTGATATATGTGTGTGAGTAGTCATTTCTCATGTTTTCGAGGTCATTGAGTACGAATCTTTGGTCATTTATCCATTTTTCAAAATGGCGGATACAATATGGCGTCCGCGTACC
Source organism: Tetramorium bicarinatum (assembly GCA_928718305.1). Taxonomy (NCBI): domain Eukaryota; kingdom Metazoa; phylum Arthropoda; class Insecta; order Hymenoptera; family Formicidae; genus Tetramorium; species Tetramorium bicarinatum. The sequence continues at coordinate 16,824,879 of OV788326.1, read as the reverse complement.
ACGAAAATCATACTTTATTGAAAACTATGCGTCCGAGTACTCATTTTATATGTTTGTGAGGTCGCTGAAAACATACTTTGGGTCTGTTTTTCGTTTTTCAAAATGGTGGATGCAATATGGGATCCAAATACACGAAAATCATACTTTATTGCGAACTATATATGTGGGTACTCATTTTATATGTTTTCGATAATGATCCAGATTCTGGACGAATTGGAGGAATTCATCCGGTTGGATGACAGAGAGTTCTGGCGACTCTTCGACCTGCGTTTCCCCCCAGATCCTCTCCCCTATAATATAACCCCGATACTCCGCCACCGACACCCCCGTCTCCTCCTCTTCCTCCTCTCCCGCACGACGACAGGGCACCTATACGGCCCCCTAGCCCTCCTTCCGAAGAGTCCGAGAGTGACTCCGACCCTGAACAAGCGGACCCCGAGGTGGAGTTTCCCGACTCTCCCGAGGTCATCGAGGAATGTCCTCCCGGAGCTGAGCCTCTTCCCGAGGACGAAAAGCTCTTTGGCGAACCGCCTGCCAAGCGGAGAGCTCCGTACCATTAGACAAGAACTCTTCTTCCTCTCTCAAGTCCATCTACACATTCTTGTTGTCACCCCCCACACACACACACACACACACACACACACACACACACACACACACACACACGCACACACGCATACACACGCACACTGTTCGAGAGGGAGTGGTGCAAAGTCAGGCAGACGATCACAAGTAACGGTAAAGCAAAAGGTCGCGAAAAGCACAATATATTTACAGAATATTTACAATTATGTACAATGACGCGCACAGCATAAGTATCGAAAGCGCGGTTAGGCAATCGAAAGCGCGGGCAAGCGATTCGGATAGAATTAGAAAGCGCAGGCAAAAGCAAAGATAGCATGCGAGTAAGCAACTCTAAAGCAAACGCAGCGACTAATGCGATAGCACGGCAATTAGCGACTGAGGACGATCGGCCGCGCCGGCGGTCTTTTAAAGTATCGAGGGGCCTTCGTCTTCGGCAATGACCCTCTCGATGGTAAGACACCGAGAGCTGTGTTGACAAAAACAGTCGAAAACAGCACATATCCCGCAAGGCCGAGTCAATACGCTATCGGACAGAAAAACAGCGCGCCTTTGTCTGCCGCCTTCTCGAAAAGACCGTAAACACGTACCTTTTCGAGAAGGTTCCGCGAAATGGATCGAAAATAATCCTCGGGAATTCCCTCGCGACAAATTTAGCAGGTTCACGAGCCAAATGCAGAAATTATAATGCGCTTCGATCACACGATCCCGCCCGCCTCGTCACATGCAGTGATGACGATGTTTAAAAGATGTTTGACGGATTGCGGAATTCCCGAGCGCGGACAAAGCGTGTGAATGCAGACGGAAGATACGATAGAAGATAACAGAATAGGTGACGCGCTTGCTACGCGAGATTCTAGCTCGCGAACGCGAAAGGGCAGCGTCGACTTCAAGGGATTCAGCGGTCGCTCGCGTCGTTGACGGGAAGGATGACCAGCTTCCCGATGGGTCGCTTGAGCGTGGTTGCCGCCGTCCGAACCGTCACTACCCGAACTCGTCCGTCCTCGCCTGGATGCACCTCCATGACCCTCGCCAGTGGCCATTGACTCGGAGGCGTGAGCTCTCCTCGAATGAGGCAGAGTGTCCCCGCCTGGACGTCGGTCTGTTTCGTCCACCATTTGGAGCGCACCTGGGATGTGCAAGTATTCCTTGGCCCAGCGTTGCCAGAAATGGTCCCTCATCTGCTGCCAGCGGGTGAGACGGTTCGAGGCGACCTGCAACAAGGAAGGCTCTGGAACAGCGTTAAGCGCGGTTCCGATTAAAAGTGACCCGGAGTTAGCGCCGCTAAGTCCTCCGGATCGTCGCTTAGTGCCTGGAGTGGGCACGCTTCGATCTGTGCCAGTAAGGTGGCCATCTCCTCATATGTGAGGGTGGCATCGCCGACCACTCTGCGCAGGTGGTGCTTTGTCGACTTCACGGCGGCCTCCCAGATGCCTCCCATGTGCGGCGCCGCAGGGGGATTGAATTTCCAGCGGATTCCCTCGCCTGCGAGGAAGTTAGCCCAATGCGCGCTATCCTGGATGGCGGCCCTGAAGACGGCGCGCAATTCGCGGTCGGCGCCCACGAAGTTCGTGCCGCGGTCGCTGTAGAGCGTCTCGCAACGATCCCGGCGGAACACGAAGCGTCTGAAGGCCGCCAGGAAGGCCTCCGTGGTGAGGTCTGATACGACCTCCAGGTGCATCGCTCTCGTGCTTAGGCACACGAAGATGGCAAAGAAGCCCTTGTAAGCCCTGTGTCCTCGGCCTTTGGTTGTACGCAATGAAATAGGTCCCGCGTAGTCCACTCCGGTGTGCGAGAAGGCCCTCGATGCTGTGACCCTGGGGGGAGGCAAGCTGCTCATCAGGTGCTGCGGGGCTGCCGCCCGCCATCGCACGCAAGTCACGCAGCGATGGATACACCTCCGCACCAAGGCTCGTCCATCCGGAATCCAGAAGCGCTGACGGAGGGAGGCGAGTGTGAGCTGTACGCCCCAATGCAGCGTGTTCCGGTGGTAGGCGTTAACCACCAGCGTGGTCAGCCAGGATTTCCTTGGCAGGATTGCCGGATGCCTCTCGTCACGGCTGAGTACCGCGTGCTTCAGCCGTCCTCCCACGCGCAGGATGCCATCGTCGATGGTCGGCGTGAGGCGAAGGAGGTCACTTCGTTTCGGCAGTGGCTCGCCCCGTGAAAGTGCCCTCAGCTCGGCGGGGCACCAAATGGCTTGGACGTTGCGGACCCAACACCATAACGCGTCCTCCAGCTCCTGTTGGCTCAAGGTCGAACCTGTAGCATAATCGGTGAAACGAAGCACTCGCAGTCACCGCCTGCACCGCGCGGTAACACGCAGCAGCCGGTGCAATTCGGAGAAGCGTAAGAGCAACTCCGCGTCCTTCTGGTCGGCAGTCCCAGCATGAACACAAGCTCGTTGCTCCGGTACGTCTTTGTCTTCCTCCGGAACGCGTTCGGCAGGGACGTCTTCCGCCAGCCACGACGGACCCGTCCACCAAAGTGTGAAGCTGCCCAGCTCGTGCGGGAGTAGGCCCCGCGATGCACAATCCGCCGGATTGTCCCGGCTGGAGACGTGGTGCCAGGTGGCCTCCGGAAGCATCCTCTGGATCTCCGCCACTCGATTCGCCACGTAGGTGGTCCACCGCGATGGATGTCCCCGTATCCAGGCCAGTGCCACCGTGGAATCGGACCAAAGGTGCACCTTGACCGCGGGGAGGCGCAAGGCCGACAATGTCTGCACGACCGCCTTGGCGAGTAGCACAGCCGCGCACAGCTCCAGCCTTGGTAGCGACACTCGCTGGATGGGAGCGACTTTGGTCTTGGCAAGGGCCAAGGTGATTACGCTCCGCCTGCCGTTGACGCTGCTCTTTACGTATACTACGCCAGCGTACGCGCGCTCGGATGCGTCCGCGAAACCGTGCACCTCCACCCTGCTACTGCCTCCCGACACATGCAGCCAGCGAGGAATTCGATGCGCCGCCACCAGTGGTAGTTCCTCGAAGAGTTGCCTCCACTCTCGTTCGTCGCTGGATGGCAACGGTTGGTCCCACTCTACATGCTGCAGCCACGCGGATTGCATGAGGATCTTGGCTCTCACGACAATCGGCGCCAGCCAGCCGAGCGGATCGAACAGCTTAGCCGTATGAGAGAGGACTGAGCGCTTGGTCACCGTGGCAAGTGATACCGGCTGGACCTTGAAGAAGAAGGCATCCTCCTCCGGATGCCATTGCAGGCCGAACGTGGAATGTCCGCCCTCCGATCGCCAGGAATGGTGGTCTTTGACCCTCCTGTAGTCCTTCGGGATGTTCTCCAGGAGGCTCAGTGAGTTGGCCGACCATTTCCGCAATGGGAAACCTCCGGCTGCACACAGCGCGATCAGCTCTTGCTTGATCGCTGTCGCGTCCCCCAGCGTATCTGCGCCCGTCAACACGTCGTCGACGTAGATTTCCCGCTGCAAGGCCTGGAATGCTCGCGGGAATGCGTGTCCTTCGTCCGACGCCAGCTGTCGGAGCGTGCGGATGGCAAGATACGGTGCGCATGTTAATCCGTAGGTTACCGTGTTCAGGCAGAATTCCTCTGTCAGAGCGTCCGGGCTTGTACGCCAGAGGATCCGCTGTAAATCGCGATCGCACGGATGTACCGCGACTTGGCGATACATTTTCTCGATGTCTGCCACGAGAACATAGCGGTGAAGCCGCCAGCTTAGTAGAATGTCCGCGAGCGTTGGCAGAAGATTCGGGCCGGTGAGCAGATGCGCGTTCAAGGACTCGCCGGAGCGCGGTCGCGCGGATCCGTTGAACACAACGCGGATTTTTTCCGTATCGCCATCCGATTTCAGCACGCCGTGGTGAGGAAGAAAGCATCGACGAGCTCGGTCGGTATCCGCGGTTGCCGTTACATGAGACATATGCCCCAGCTCCTCGTATTCCCGCATGAACGCCGTGTACAGCGATCGCAATGCCATGTTAGCCGCACACCTCCGCTCGACGCTTTGCAGCACGCGTAACGCGAGTCTTCGCGAGCCGGAGAGATCCGGCATTGTCGCCTTAACTGGAAGCCGAACCACATAGCGACCGTTCGATAACCGAGAGTGCGTTCGCGCGAAATGGTCCTCGCACTCTTGCTCCTCTGCTGTGAGAGGGGGAGAAGATCTCGCAGGCTCCTCCTGCTCCCAAAAACGTCGGACAAGTTCCGGCAGCTCCTCGTCGGCGGTGCACTGCAGGGATGAAACGGCCTCTTGGTCGCCCGACCTTCCAATCGCGCCCGATACGAGCCACCCCAGCGTCGACTTTTGTACCATGGGCATTCCCTTGCCGCCCCTCCGCAATCCGTCGTCAATGATTGACGCGTAAACCTCCGCGCCGAGGAGAAGTTCAATCGCGAGGATCTTGCCTGAGGATCCGCGAGGGGCAGTCCCTCCAGATGCGGCCATGCCGCTGCGGAGATCTTGACGCGAGCGTCGTATGATGAAATACGCGGGATGACCAACGCGGTGATTGTCATCATGAAATCGGTGACTCGCGACGCGAGGGTCAACGTGATCCGTCCGCGAGCCGAACCGGACATCTTCCCGCCGACGCCGAAAATGACTGTAGCAGCCGACTCGCGCGCGAGTCGGAGACGCTGCGCAAGGGCCTCCGTTATGAGAGAGACCTCGGAGCCCTGGTCTACGAGAGCGCGAACAGTGACCGGATTATCATACCTGTCCATTACATCCACTTGTGCTGTGGCCAGCAGGACGCTGTGGTTGCACGGCTCAGTGCGCTGAGCATGTAGAGATATCGAGGTCAAGGCCGTCGAGAAGGCGTCGTGGGTGGTGTTGTGATGACGCTCTTGGCAGGCAGCACAGGACTTCTTGCACGTGCATTTGGCGAGGGCGTGCTTCCCGAGGCAATTGATGCAGAGCTTGTGCTGCTCTACGAACTCCTTCTTCTGCGCAGGAGTTTTGCTGCGAAAGTCCTCGCAGAATAGCAGAAAGTGATCTTTCTGGCAGAGCGAGCAACGTTCCGTGCTCTTTGGCTTGCGCGATGCCACGTGTGATTGAGCAGAGCGTGGTGAGGAGTTCTGCGAATCCTTTTTCGCCCCTGAATCGCTCTTTTCAGGGTACAGGGCTTCCAAGGTGCGTACTCGGCACTCCAAAAAATTCTTGAGGCAGTCGATCGACGGTGGGTCGGTGGTTCCGCTGACGGACGTCTCCCACTCTCGGCGTGAGCGAGCGTCGATCAATTCGACGACGAGGTGCACGAAAAGGTCACTGCAATTCGTGACCGGTCGTCCGATGCTGTCCAATGAGCCCAAGGTCTGAAGCATCCCATGGAAGATCTTCCTTAGCTCGCTCACTGATTCGCCTTTCATCTTCGGCAAGGCAAGGAAGGACGAGAAGCAAGCACGCACGAGCAGGCGTGTGTTCTCGTAATGCTCCGTGAGCATTGTCCACGCGCGAGCATAATTCTCTCCGGTGGTCGGCAAGTTGCGTAACAGCAGACTAGCCTCTCCCTTAGTCTTGAGGTAGTGGAGTCGTTCCACATCCTCCAAGGAGGAGTCTTTGTCCACTATCGAGTGGAAGAGATCCCGGAAAGCAGTCATCGTAGGTACCGGAAAACTGCGGGAGCTGGATGCGCGGCAGCGACTTCCGCATGGTCCCCTCGGTCTTGCCCGAAGCACTCTCGCTTGTAACCTCCGATGCTTCTCGGAGGCTGGCTAGGATTTCCAAGAGCACCGCACGCTGTTCAAAATACGCGTTCTCGGCGGTTTCGCAGAAATCCTTCGTGAAGTAATCATCATCTTTTACTGCCTTCCAGTGTGCCGGTCAAGGCCTCGTGGTTTAACTGGAACCGAGCCCACGCGGTATCTAATGCGGAGATGCGGGACTCCACTGCTCCCACTGTGATTTTGGCGATTCCGGTCTTCTTCAGATTGTCGACGACCCGCGATATGCGCCGGTGAATGTCCAGAGTATGCTGGACACGCAGCATACTCTCAGCTTCGGCACTCATGTTGTGGAAGACTCGAAGTGTCAATTGAACAAGCACTAAGTTACAGCACTCCCGAACGCGGAGCTAGCTGAACAGCGGACGAGCAATCCGCGAAGGCACCGGACCGGCAAATCCGGCTCGAAGGACCAAATTGTTCGAGAGGGAGTAGTGCAAAGTCAGGCAGACGATCACAAGTAACGGTAAAGCAAAAGGTCGCGAAAAGCACAATATATTTACAGAATATTTACAGTTATGTACAATGACGCGCACAGCATAAGTATCGAAAGCGCGGTTAGGCAATCGAAAGCGCGGGCAAGCGATTTGGATGGAATTGGAAAGCGCAGGCAAAAGCAAAGATAGCATGCGAGTAAGCAACTCTAAAGCAAACGCAGCGACTAATGCGATAGCACGGCAATTAGCGACTGAGGACGATCGGCCGCGCCGGCGGTCTTTTAAAGTATCGAGGGGCCTTCGTCTTCGGCAATGACCCTCTCGATGGTAAGACACCGAGAGCTGTGTTGACAAAAACAGTCGAAAACAGCACATATCCCGCAAGGCCGAGTCAATACGCTATCGGACAGAAAAACAGCGCGCCTTTGTCTGCAGCCTTCTCGAAAAGACCGTAAACACGTACCTTTTCGAGAAGGTTCCGCGAAATGGATCGAAAATAATCCTCGGGAATTCCCTCGCGACAAATTTAGCAGGTTTACGAGCCAAATGCAGAAATTATAATGCGCTTCGATTACACGATCCGAAACATACACACACGCACACACACACACACAATAAGTTAACTAATCCTATATATTTTTACATGAGAACGATATATACATATATATATTTTTATACGAGACGATATATAGACTTTATTACGAGATAGATAGATAGATTTGATACGAGACCGATATCTATTGCAAGTACAAATATGTACATATAATATCTTTAGCAGATATTATAAATAAAACTCGTAAATTTAATCCTTTTTATGTTACTTTAATCTATAATTTAGTTTGTATTTACCTTTTTTTTTTATGAATAAATTAGAATGTTAAAATTAACCAATTTCAAGATAACAATTATTTCGCTTTGAACCTCAACTTCGTTCATTCCTCCCTCGAGCTAGCACATGATCCTGTCCCGGGGTAAGAAGGTTTAAACCTTGACCCGAAATAGGACCGACGATCGTATGATTCGTTTATAGTGTCAAAGCGTCCCGAACGTTGACCTGTAAATGAAGCATCCACATGCGATCGGCTCGGAGCACTCGCCATGATAGTGTCTTCGAGATTCGAAACAAACGGCTAGTTACGCGAGAGGGTTCCGATAGCGCACGGTGCGATAGCACACATCCCGGTAGCACACATAAAATTTAACTCATTTCTCGATAGCTCACATCCCGATAGCACACGTCCCGATATCGCACAAGATAAAAAACACATTTTCCCGATAGCGCACAAAGAAAGAAACATGTTATCCCGATCGCACACATTCCCGAATACCCTTTATCCCGATAGCGCACATCCCGATAGCGCACGTCCCGATAGCGCACGTCCCGATAGCGCACGTCCCGATAGCGCACGTCCCGATAGGGATCGTGCCAGGCGACCCCCGTCAACTGGGGTGTCCAGGTCATAAAGATCGAGACGTAGGGATCCGCCACGAGAACCAACGGGCTCGGCAGCACCAGGGCACGCGTAGGGACCATGCTAGGCGATTTCCGTCAACCGGGATGTCCGGGTCGCGAAGATCACAACACAGAGGTGCGCCACGAGAACTAACGGGTTCGGCAGCACCGGGGCACGCGTAGGGACCATGCTAGGCGATTCCCGTCAACCGGGATGTCCGGGTCGCGAAGATCACAACACAGAGGTGCGCCACGAGAACTAACGGGCTCGGCAGCACCGGGGCACGCGTAGGTACCATGCTAGGCGATTCCCGTCAACCGGGATGTCCGGGTCGCGAAGATCACAACACAGAGGTGCGCCACGAGAACTAACGGATTCGGCGGCACCGGGGCACGAGTAGGGACCGTGCCAGGTGACCCTCGTCAACCGGGGTGTCCAGGTCGCGAAGATCACGACACAGAGGTGCGCCACGAGAACCAATGGGCTCGGCGGCACCGGGGTACGCGTAAGGACCGTGCCAGGCGACTCCCGTCAACCGGGATGTCCGGGTCGCAAAGATCGCGACGTAGAGATCCGCCACGAGAACCAACAGGTTCAGCGGCACCGAGGCACACGTAGGGACCGTGCCAGGTGACCCCCGTCAACCGGGATGTCCGGATCACGAAGATCACGACACAGAGGTGCGCCACGAGAACCAACGGGCTCGGCGGCACCGGGGTACGCGTAAGGACCGTGCCAGGCGACTTCCGTCAACCGAGATGTCCGGATCGTGAAGATGACGACGTAGGGATCCGCCGTAGAGAAAAAGCGCAAAATTTAAGTTGTAAACCTATGTGGAAGTAGTGAGGTTGGATAATAACGCGTGGGCGGGGTGCAGGGGGAGGGCTTCGCCCCCCCTGCATCCCCGCGTAAAAATTATAACATAACTAGAAAGCCCCACATTCAACAACGTGGAAATGAACAGCATGGACTTAGTTTTGTATGAAAAACAAAAGAAAATTAAGTGCGGAGTCGAATCGTGCGGTTGACGGGAATTGCCTGGCATGGTTTCTACGCGTGCCCCGGTGCTGCCGAACTTGTTGGTTCTCTTGGCGCACCTCTGTGTCGTGATCTTCGCGACCTGGACACCCTGGTTGACGGGGGTCACCTGTCACGGTCCCTACGTGTGCCTCGGTGCCGCCGAACCCGTTGGTTCTCGTGGCGGATCTCTACGTCGCGATCTTTGCGACCTGGACACCCCGATTAACGGGAATCACCTGGCACGGTTCATACGCGTGCCCCGGTGCTGCCGAACTTGTTGGTTCTCGTGACGCACCTCTGTGTCGTAATCTTCGCGACCTGGACACCCCGGTTGACGGGGGTCACCTGGCACGGTCCCCACGTGTGCCTCGGTGCCGCCAAACCCGTTAATTCTCGTGGCGGATCTCTACGTCGCGATCTTTGCGACCTGGACACCCCGATTAACGGGAATCGCCTGGCACGGTTCATACGCGTGCCCCGATGATGCCGAACTTGTTGGTTCTAGTGGCGCACCTCTGTGTCGTGATCTTCGCGACCTGGACATCTCGGTTGACGGGAATCGCCTATCATGGTCCCTACGCGTGCCCCGGTGCTGCCGAGCCCATTGGTTCTCGTGGCGGATCCCTATCTCGATCTTTGCGACCTGGACACCCCAGTTGACGGGGGTCGCCTGGCTCGGTCCCTATCGGGATGTGCGCTATCGGGACATGCGCTATCGGGACGTGCGCTATCGGGACGTGCGCTATCGGGATAAAGGGTATTCGGGAATGTGTGCTATCGGGATAACATGTTTCTTTGTGCGCTATCGGGAAAATGTGTTTTTTATCTTGTGCGATATCGGGACGTGTGCTATCGCACCGTGCGCTATCGGGACCCTCCCAACAAAATTACCTTTTCAAAAAAAGGTACAAAAATGCGCCAAGTATACGCGCTCAAAAATTACGCCTAAAAAATTACGCCTTAAAAAAGTATCCTTCTACAAAACTACGGCTAAAAAAAGAACTCTTGTATTAATTACCTTTGTACAAAAAAGGTTTTTCCTACAAAAAATGTGATATCAAGGAATTGCGCCAACTATAAATATGGATAGTTCATAATACTCTTTGGTTAGTGTAAATACTATACATAAATCTTTTATAAATAAATATTTGATCGCACGCACGCAGTGAGAGAGAAAGAGAGAATTAGGCAATTAAGATATTTATTCGGTATGAAAGATAATAATTTTAACACATAATTTGAATACAAATAATTTTTTTTTTAAATATGATTATATATGGGTAATCCTCCCTCATATTTTCAAACAGAATTTTTTGCGAAAAAAACATTGCAAAAATTCTTTTAATTATATTTTTGTTTTTTCATTATTACTATTATTTTTCTTATATTAAGGAGGTTCGGGGATATTATAAAAAATGAGAGAATGTTATAAAATTTTGGAATATGATTCTTAATAGTGTTATAAAGCTCCATGAATTTTTTCAATTTTTATTACCGTCATATAAGTTTATACTTATTTGCGATAGAAAAGTGGACATTTCTGTTTGAAATTAGTACTGTAATGTACCATTCACAATATATCATTGACAGTAAAAAAATTGAAAACATTCTTGGAGCTTTATAACGATATTAAGAATCATATTCCAAAATTTTATAACATTCACTTATTTTTTGTGATACCCCCGAACTTCCTTAAATAGAAATTTGCCAAAGAAAGGAAGTTAGTATGAACATATGTATATGGACATATTTTGTATATAATTATATACATTTATATAAAGTTACATATATTTATATATGTTCGCATGTGAAAAATTTTTTCCCGGGTCGATACAAATATTGATGGTTGCGGATACAGTACCTACCGATTCCGCGGGTACCCGCATATTCGGGTACCTGTACCCGTGCGTACGGGTACGGGTACTCGTTTTGATTTGGGTACCCGTAAACGTAAGAACGGGTACGGGTAATTAAATATGCGGGTACCCGTGGAATCGGTCCGGAACCGTACGTAAGGAGTAACGGGCGGGCGGGCGGGTATCCGGTTTTCCGGGTATTCCGAGCTCTAATAAAAATCGATATCTCGGCAACGAATGGAAACAAAGAAGGAATCGTGCACCCGTTTCAAAGGACCCGACGTCCGCCGAACGGTCGCCCGAGTGCCATTACTTCATATGCTACTGTAAAAAATACAACTCCACAAACGTGAAAAGCATACAAAAATCCATATCTCGGCAACGAATTGAGATTTAGAAAGGATTGTTCACGCGTTTCAAAGGACCCGACCCCCACCGAACGGTCGCCCAAGTCCCGTTAGTTAATACGCTACCGTAAAAAATACAACTCCACAAACGTGAAAAGCATACAAAAATCCATATCTCGGCAACGAATTGAGATTTAGAAAGGATTGTTCACGCGTTTCAAAGGACACAACGTCCATCGAACGGTCGCCCACGCCCCGTTCCTGAATCTGCTACTATAAAAAATACAACTCCACACAGGTAAAAAACATATAAAAATCAACATCTCAGCAACGAATGGAGTTTGAGAAGGGATCGTACACGCGTTTCGAAGGACCCGACGCCCGCCAAACGTTCGCCCAAGTCCCGTTTCTTCATATGCTATACTTAAATTTACAACTCCACAAACGAGAAAAACATATAAAAATTGTTTGATTGTATCTCGGCAAAGAATGGAGCTAATGAAAGGACCGTGCACGCGTTTCAAAGAACCCGACGTCCGTCAAACGATCGTCCAAGTCCCGATTCTTGGTCTGCTAACGTAAAAAATGCAACTCGACAAACCTAAAAAAGGTTGAAAAAAACGATACCTCAGCAACGAATTGAGATTTAGGAATGATTGTTCACCCGTTTCAAAGGTCTCGACGCACGCCAAACGGTCGCCCGAGTCCCGTTACTTCATATGCTATCGTAAAAAATACAACTCAAAACAGGTAAAAAATATATAAAAATCAACATTTCGTGAACGAATGGAGATTAAGAAGGGATCGTGCACGCGTTTCAAAGGATCCGACGTCCGCCAAACGATCGTCCAAGTCCCGATTCTTGGTCTGCTAACGTAAAAAATACACCCACGTGAAAGTCATATAAAAATCAATATCTTGGCAACGAAGGGAGACTAAGAAGGGATAGTGCATGCGTTTCAAAGGACCCGACGTCCTCCATGCGGTTGCCCAAGTCCCGTTACTTCATATGCTACCGTAAAAAATACAACTTCACAAACGTGAAAAACATATAAAAATTGTTATCTCGGCAGCGAATGGAGCTAATGAGAGGAGCAATGACCGTGCACGCGTTTCAAAGGACCCGACGTCCGCCAAACAGTCGCACACGCACCGTTCCTGGATCTGCTACTGTAAAATATACAACTCCACACAGGTAAAAAACATACCTTCTTAAAAAAAGGTAAAAAAAGCGTCAAGTATATGCACGCAAAAAAGTAATGATATATTATCAAATTGCGCCAATTATAAGAACGTGTATTTATATCAACCAGAAGAACTATTATTTTACTATTACTTTTCAATAGTAAAATGCCATGCAACAATTAATACGATTCTGTACAGTATTCAAGATACTTGGCGCTGCTAAACAGAATATATACTTGACGCTTTTTTTACCTTTTTTTAAAAAGGTAATTTTGTTATGATATCACACTTTTGTAGTACCAAATAAAATATGTACGGAATGTTACAAGATGCATAACAACTTTAATACTTAGCTAAATCAAGAACAGATTTTAAAAGTATATGCCATAAATATATACATACATATTGATAGCATATCCCATACATACACCGGTGATGGAAGTGGAGATACTTTAATTTTTTCTAATAACAACCTTTCAATAACGAACTGTCAAAACTGTCACAATAGCAATGCCAGCAATGCGATGCAAACGCAGACAACTTAACCGTGTTACATTTCCTCACCCTTTCCGAACCCGCCTCTTGCCTCGACTTTGGTAACATTTCTTCGCCTCTCCCGCGCGCTCCTTTACCGCCATTTGACGATGACGATGGAGAAAAAAAATCTTAATATTTTCCACATTTAGACTTTGAGTTGTAATATCTCTGCTCGTAACTTACGTACAGGAAAAATGAAAACACTTTTCTTATACAAATTGACCCTGAGCTATCCATTGAGACTACTTAGAATTCAATTGGATCAGCCGTTATTGAGATCTGATAATACGATATCCTCTTTAAATGGTACCACGCGTCAATGAGTCCTGGTAGGTCTCGCTATACTTGACGCGAGACACTACCATGTCTCTTGATCTTTTCCAAGTTTGATCTTTTTATTTTCTGAGAGATATATCAATGAGTTCAGTACTTTGAAATAATTCATTTTGTTTATCGTTTTTTTAATAACTCTATAAGGGTAATTTAATTTTTTAGTATAAAATAACCTACGTGCTAAAAAATAAAAAAATATAAAGAATTAAAAAACATATATCTGATAAGAAATCATTAATATAATTATTCAATAGCTAACATCTATAAACAATATTTGCACATGATTAATAATTACGTACGATTAATAATTTGAAACATAAAAATATAATATCAAAAACGTCACAAATCTAATTATCATTTTCTAAAAAATAATATATATATTGTATAAAAAATAATAGATATGATACAGATTTTATTTAATAATATTAATACCAATATAGTCAAGTTGATGAATACTCTTCTCAAAACTCAAACGTATAAATGTGCGCACAAAAATGACATAGAAAAATCGAAAAAGAGGGAACGTGCTTGCGTTACTTTCGATTTCTCACAAAAGTCTTTCCTTTTATTAAAAAAAAAATTATTTTTTCTCGAATGAAAGGTGGATAGCTTTATTATAGACACAGTTTGAAAAGAAAATGCTTTTAAATTATTAGTTATTATTTATGTCCAATTTATGTCCAATGACATAATCATCTACTGGCCCATTATATAATTTATGATAGTTGCACGAAACTATCGATAGTTACATTAGAAGAGAGAACGTCTAGTCGATCGATGGAAAGAAGGGGGGATAAATGTACGCTATAGACGTTTTCATAATCACTCGCGTTCCGGATCTCATAAAGATATGATTCGGAAAGAAGAACAGTGCTTTAGCATAAATAGAATTCTACTGCTCACTGTTGGTTTATGGCCTTATCAACAATCCAATTTCACTAGATTTCAATATATTTTCATTTTTGCTATAATGACAGCATTTATTATATTTCAGGTAAGAAAATATTACATTACAAATAATGATAACTACGTTCATGTCAATTATCAAACGACAAGTTTTTACCATATTTTTATTTATCTCGCTCTGTGTTATGTAATAATGTTTGTATAAACTATATTGCACTAATACTAATTAAATATATAAGTAAAATTAAATTAAATTTTTTATTAATAGCTGACAACGTTTGTAACGTTAAATTTTACTGCGGAATTACTCATAAAAGTTTTGTCTTCCGCATCTTTCTTCGCTATTTTTATAATAAAGTATATTTTGTTCCGTTGTAACATCGAAAATGTAAGTCAATCGCTTACGAAATATCCGTTAAACCAGGATAACCCTCTCCTTTTAGCGAACTTTTAACATTTGCTTTGATGTATATAAAAGTTACCTGGAATAACAGGTGAAGGATTTATTGATACAACTTCAGCAAGTACATAACCAATTAAAGGATAAAAATGAAATTGCTATCATAAAAAAATACGACTGCATTGCAAAATGTTATACGATTACATTAACAAGTAAGACAATTTTTATTGATTTTGAATATGATTACATTGAAATAATTAATATGTAACTAGAAAAAAATTTTACATACAATAAATAAAAAATTAATTTAATACAGTGTTATTCAGACTGTTAAGTTGAGGCTTTCTAATTGTAAGTAAATTTGTTCAGCTTTTTTTGCAACAATTTTTTCTAAAATGTTTTTAAGATTTCTCACAAATGCGCGCCTGACATCGATGTTTTCTTTATCCTTTATCCCATCTCATAATAATGCAATGATCAAATCAAAAGATTTTGGTGACTATTGCATGATTTTAATTTTTTCAGACGCTTCCCTCTCCAGCAAACAATTTTTACTTGAATAACGCTGTATTAAATTAATTTTTATTAAAATACACTCAATTTTTGCTCGAGTTAGTCTTTTTAATTATATATTTTTAATTTTTATTAATTACATATTTTATAATTAATAAAATATGTATTTTATTTATTTAATATAGACAAGTTGTAAATTTGGAAACTTTTAATTGTCAGCTAGAAAAGATTATATGTAAGAAATTAACTATCAGTATTGCAATAGACTTCGATTTTATCCGAATTTTATCGAATTAAGAAATGTTATATTTATGACAGATATGTATATTTGAAATAATTTCATACTGTTGTTACACAAATAATCTAAATCATAATTTCTTTCTACGTTTTTTAGTATTTGGAATTTGTGCAATAACGTCTAGTTTTATATTTCAATTATGGATAATTATGATTGATGTTGATTTATCGACAAACATATCTCGACCATATCGTTTTCTCTTTACAATGGAGTACTTCATTGATCAAGAAAAGTATTTTTATTTAACTCTGTTGCATATCAATGCAGCTGTTTGCATTGCATCGGCTATAATGATATCAAATGGTACAATATTTATTGCGTTTATTCAGCATACTTGTGGAATGTTCAAAATAGCTAGGTATGAACACAGAAGTGATTTAATAATATAAAATGTAAAGATAAGTTTATAACTCTAAACAACAGTTTATATCTTTAAACATATTAAAAAATATTGATATGGCAATTTTTTAAATTAAAAATAAGTTGTTTTATAAATTGCTGTATAATTATGACCTAAACAATTACAGTTATCGTTTCGAGCATGCAATAAATATTCGACAAGCTATTACGCCCAAAACTAAGATTTTAATGACCGAGGGCATAATTTGTGCCGTCGACATTCATCGGCAAGCTATAAAGTATGTATCTATAGTGACAACATTCACGCAACATTCATAATAATTTTTTTCTGTTTTTAAAGATTGAACAAGAACTTAATGTCAATATTGGAGATAATGTTTTTTTGTTTAATAGCGTGTTGTGTGATTACCTTAAGCCTCAACTTCTTTCAAGTAAGTTATCGTATTATTATATATGTATAAAAATCGAAATTGTTAGCAATATTGCTCAGTAAGTAAGTATGATTGGAAACAACACAGCAGGTACAGTAGAATTATGAATTTTCAATAAAAGTCACTATAAATGATATACAAGTGGTAAATATAAATTTTAGATAAATAACTTGTGAAAAAAACGAGTAAAATATGGTTTTTATCAGAAAAGGCGCAGAAATCTTGCAAAAATATGACATTTATTTATGTAAGTTGAATTAGGTAAGCTATTTTGGCCGAATTTTAATTGCTAAACTTAATGAGCAATATTGCAAATAGTAATTGGAAACAATATTCTCAGCTATATGTTAAAATAGGATATATTCTCTCTCATTGGCACTTATGTTTAATCATTGTGTTCATAATTATGTCGCTTATCTTGTATAAATCATTTGTAATGTAGCGTTAAAAATGAAGAAAACTTTTCGTACAGTATGTATATATTGATAGAAAGTTTATACACGTTACAGTAACTAATAATTTCCAAAAAATATATTCTTTCACTTTTTTAGATAGCATCATCTGAAAATGATACCAACAAAGTTTTAGTATCATTTGCCTGTGCATCAATATGTATTATATTTATGTTTTTATCCAATTTTATGGGGCAGATTGTAATTGACCACAATAATCACGTATTTACTACTGCGTAAGAAATATTCTTATGACAGAGAACGAATAACTTCTTTCTTCACTAATTGTAATATTAAATGTAAAAGCTTATTTATTACAGAAGAAATGAATTTCAATCAGTAATTTAATAAAACTTCGTATCTCAAGTTAGTAATTCATGTTTAATTTCATAGATACAACGTTCAATGGTACAGAATTCCTTTACATATACAGAGAATGATATTATTTCTGTTGCAAATAGGAACGAAGGAATTTACTTTAAATATCGGTGGATTATTTGATGCATCCATGGAGGGTTATGCAACGGTAATATTTTAAAGAATATTCTAAAATATTAACTTACATATATGTAGATATTATATATAATAAAAAAGAAACTTTATAATTGTAGCTAGTAAAAGCCTCGATATCCTATTTCACTGTCATCTATTCTACACAATAATAAAATAAATATGAGGTAATAATACCATAGTGAAGATTTGATTAGAAAACTTTACGCTTATTTACAATAGTATTTACGCTTAAAGAATAGAAAACTTATTTTTGTGTATGTAATATAAATTGATATTTTGTTGCTGAAAAAGGAAAATAAAATATTGAAATAAAAACATTGGTACTTCCAGTTCTTGCACAGAATCAAAATCAGACATTTGTAGAAATAATTTAAATATATATTTAATTTTTGCAAATGAAAATTGAAAGTTACTACTTGTATTTATAACATTATTGATTCCGTAAAATGTGCCATTGAACCTAACCCATGAAATTGAATCATAATCATAAAAAGACTCAGAAGGTAGAATCTGCTTAAAGTTATTAAAATCTTCAACCAAAAATAATTTTGATTGTGTTGCTCCTTCACTTACTTGTAATGAAAAGCCTTCGTTATTAATAAATCTGTTACAAAGATACAACTGATGCCTAACAGCAAAAGTGTAAGGTGGGTTTTTGCGCGATGTAACTACTTTACTTTGTTATTATTGTTCTTAAACATTTTATGTTTGCCTTCGAAACGAATGGAAGACATATATTTTAATGGACCAAATTTACGCATAAGTTGACCATAATGAAGTAAATTATGATGTTTCAATCTGAGTTTAGCCTCAAAAAGCTCTAAGTATAATTTCAAATATTGCGTAACAGTAGATGAAAAGAAATCTATTATTTTATCAGAAATGATGTCAGATAAAACAATATTAGTGATTTGACGCATCATGAGATACAGTTTCCATGTCGGATTTTCTATAGGAACTAAATCACCAACAAAAATAATCAAATTATCAACAAGATAACGCATTTCCGAAGCAGTAAGAATAATTTTGTTATTTATTGCTTCATGTTTTAAAACAGGAGTTACGTTTTCATCACAACTTGAAGTGACAGTACAAATTCTTTCGTTTAATATTTCTAGAGTAAAGAATTTATGTTTATCAATGAGATTGTTCAAAACTTAACCATATCATAGCAGCAAATGCCTTCAAGTACATCGCATAGGGTCGACTGACGCATTTCTTATCACATGATACCCAGAGATATCATTGAAAATACAATTTTCTATTACACCAAAAGAATGTTTAAAGGCATGTTCTGAATAATTATCAATTATTCTTAAAATCTTGGAATTTTCTAATGTCATACATTGTCTCTGTTTTTTAGTAGCTATACATATTCTACAACAATACGACTGATTAAAATTTTTACTAAATCCAAGAATGGTATTTAAACCTAAGTTATCTCCTACTATATAACATAATTTTTTAAAAATCTTTTTTTCTTGATTGTTTTTATTTATAACAATCCCATGACTCACAAGTTCTTGAATCTCATTGATAACATGAATAAAAATTTTTTATTGTAATAATTTATGATCCTCATATTTATGTAACTGGACTAAAAATATGTTTTCTAATTTACTCGCATATTCTGGAGGTAAACTTGGAATACAGCAGTACACTGCTCCAAGTTTATTTTTACATTTTCGAGAACCCAACGGATTATTGATTTCAAAGTCGTCGAAATAAATTATCAACGGAAGAATATATTCACTTGTTTCATTTAACACAGAATTCCAAAATTCTCCTTGCAAAACTGACCGCAGATCTTTACTTCTTTTACATTTTATAACAAATGAATTTATTGCGTCGAGTACATTAGGGAGGTCCAGAAAACGTTTCAAAACAAGTTGTAAAGGAATGAAACTTAATTTCCTGTAATAAACTTTATTTTGGGGAACTTTCCTGATTTTTCCAAAATTCAAGTATGTTCGAACAACTATATTTTTAGGCAAAAAAAGACAATGAATTTGTTCTAAGTACTTAAATGTTATTGCCTCTGATTTAAAGAAAGCAAAACCATTTTTTATTATGTTTAATAAAATGTTCAAATTGTTGTTATTTATACAATACTGCTCTAAAGTTTGTATACACGTTGCCAAATAAGTTTCACTTAAAGTTTTAATAATTTTTAGTATTGTTTCTCTGCTTAATGTTAGGTTGTGACCGAACTACGGATCGCACAGTGATTAATGTAAAGAGTAATGTATTTACCCTCACGGTCGCCACTTGTTTTAACCGCCCAACAAGAAGGTTGCTCGTCGACGGCACGTTCCTCGCAGCCGTCGTTCCCAGTAGGGATGAATCGATATCCCGTTGAAGCTCTCCCTCACGCAGATCACAGTGGTCTCATTGAGGAAATAGGTGGCACAATAACCCGGGCAACAACAGTTGTTCGATTGTATAACGTAATATATTTCTTTGTATATTACATAGAATGTCGCACTCATCGATATCTCGCGCTATCCACGAGTCACGATTAACATTTCTAGTACGTCTCGCACCTACGCGATTCGACGCACTCATCGACACTCGCCCGACGTGTCGGCACGTGTTCTCGCGCGTCCGCGGAATCGCCTTTTCTGCCCGTTGTAATGGCTTACTTTCGCATTTTTACGCCAAATGTGCGCATTCGCGCTCGACGTAACGCACTCGCGATCGAATTTTACGAATATCGATATATTGCGAAGTTTCTCGAAACTCTGACGGAGGGCTCGTATCTCACAACCGTCCGATTCGGAAGCCCAGGCACGATTATTTTCTTAAACTAAAATTGCGTATTGTGATTACATCTAAGTATAAAATTTATGACATAAAATACATTTATCAACAAAACAAAATCAAATAAAATATTGGAATCTCGGAACCCGAGATCCAATATGGCCGCCACTCATCTGGATGCCGGTAACTCCTGTTCGTCTGGCTTCTCCGCCATCTTTACCTTATCCATCTTGACGACCGGCACTCTCGCCGTCCCCAGGTCCTGAATGGACAGAATCGTCGGTTTCAAGGTCAGCATACAGTTTTACTATAGTAGAGAGAGCAGATTTAAAAATAATTGATTGATAAATATTTATGTCGAACTTTATCTCATCATTAACAAAATCATTTGTCTCATGATTAACAAAATTATTTGTCTCAATTTTGTTATAAATTTTTTCCTGATTTTCAATTAAATTGTTTGAACCAATATTAGGAGTACTTGAAGTACTACTTCCATCAGAAAAGTCAGAAAACCCAAAAACAGTATCATTTACTCGCTTTGAAATTATACTTGAGGCTAATTTTGTTTCTAATACATAATGTTTATTGAGAACATGTCTCCGTAAAGAATAAACGTTAGTAAATTGGTCGTTACAATTGTCAAACTTACACGTAATAGTAGAATTTAACATAAACTTATGTTTTAATCTTATATGTTACATGACAAGGTCCATTGTTATAAATTTTTCTTCGCAAAAGAAACAATTCATTTTAAAATAGAAAATAAAATCTGAGTATAAAACCTTAGAAATTAAGTATATTAAAAATAAATTTTGAAGTAAAGGACCTTTATATAAAACAAAAAATTCAGCATTAGTTTTATAATTCTTCAGAAATATTCATATCCTTTTCATCAGGTCTAAGAAGTTTACTCAATATATTTTGAATATGAGGTATTTCTGCATCATATATTGTATCAAACATGTAAATACCTTTTTGGATTAACAACCATAAGTGCTCGCAGGCTGATGGATATTTTACATGAAAAACTTGAAATGCTTTGAAGCAAACATCAATAGCTTCTAAAGCACTATTTGTTTTATACAAAATGTCATCGACACAAACATATATTTCATGCAAATTCTCTCCATCAATATTAATGATATACGGCTGAAGTGAAATTTTTAACATTTGGGCTTGCTGCTTTGCTTCATGTCTTATTAAAGTTACGTCCCCAGCAATCTGAAAAAAATCAAGAAATAGTTGAAACGACAATATAATAGATACATTATTCATCAAATTTTGCAATGAGCCTTATTTTGCGCATTTTAATGAAACGCTGTAATAAGCATTTGTTATCTCTTTCCTTTATGCATCGTCTAGTTCAGCACATTAAGCATTACCAACCGATAACATCTTTGCATGATTGAACGCATTAACATTGTCGTTTTTAATTTTTCCATCTATTTCCCTATGTATGCAGCATCGATCGATTAATTACAGTGTTTAAGTAAAAAAATTAAATATAATTTAAATGTGCCAAAATCGACTCGCTATACAGTTATTAATACGATTAAATAAAGAAAATTTACAGTCAAATTCATGGGTCGTTTAAAAAATAAGATGACAAATTAATAAAATCCATTTTTTTGGGCAAGATAATATTTATTTTTCAATATTTTTTTTATGCATCTATGTAACTGAATACCCTGTTGAGAAAAATAAATATTATTTTGCCCAAAAATAATTACTTTTTTATTACTATATCTTATTTTTTAAACTACTTTCATATAATATATACAATGGACTAGATCAGCGTCCGGAATTAGTTGCCCTTCTCGGTCAGATTTCTGAGGCGATGCCTACTGTCTCTCCACTACCGCTCGAAGCTCGGCCGCCGAACTTCGAACGGTAGTGGGGAGACAGTAGGCGTCGCCTCAGAAATCTGACCGAAAAGGGCAACTAATTTCGGACGCTGATATATATATATATATATATATATATATATATATATATATGTATAATAGAAAATAATTCCACATAAAATTTATGTGGAAATAGATGCTCTTGATATATATTGTGATGTGACAGGGTCCGTCACAAGGGCTCGCCTGACCGAACGGGGTCCGAAAAGGGATCGGAGTCGCTTCCGCGGGGCGGAAGCGCGGCGATTCCCTTTATTTGACGTAATTTGATCGCGTTGCGGCGCGTAATCCGCACGTCTCGTGTTTGTGGTTCCGCTTGCGGAATTAATTTCAGTATACTCATGATTTTTCGACTCGGCAGGAAAATTAAAGACGACTGGAGTGGTGGGTCGCGCGACTGTGGTAAATGTATAGTAATGGAGAGGACGAGAGGAGGAGCGGCGGAATCGGCAGGACGATGGCGAGGGCGGAGGAAAGGCAAGATTGGCGAGGCGAAGGAGGATCGGAGCGGAAACATACGGGACGAGGCGTAGGGCGAGGGCCTCTCCCTGAGCGACTGGCGAACATCGAGAATCCCGGGTCACGGGCGAGTGGAGGGTCGCCAGCCGGAGGACGCTTCGGTGGGATCCCACTGGTAAAGAGCAAGCCCGCCGACGAGACGAAGAGGCGATGGAGAGGCGAGCCCTGGCCCGGCCAGCCGGAGAACTCGCGCAAGGAAACGCGCCTGACAAGCAGCAAACAGGACACACGGGCGTACGGACGAGTCAACGAACTAAGGATAACTGTTATCGACCGTCACGATCGACCGCCCTTATCGACCGCCCGGGATCGAAGGATAATAATCGATGAGAAATGCTAGGCGCTGGATGGCGCGGAAGTAAAGGGAGGGCCCGACGCTGCGCCGGAAGCGTCCCGACGGCACTGCCTTGTGGGATGTCGCAACGGGAGGAGCGAATCCGAAACCTGGCCGCATCGCCCGAGCCGACCGAGAGCGCCGCTGAGACCGAGGACGAGCCTACGAGGAATCCTTCGGCAGAGTTTGTAAGGCCACCATTCCAGTGCGTCGCGGCAAATATCGAGACCGGGAGCGGCAGCCTCGTAGTAAAGTCCGCGGGAAAGGACGTAGGGCCGTAATCGCGCGACTGCCAAGGTCACTGGGCCGGACACCGTTGCGATAGTGTCGCGGGGAGGTTTGCTGCCCCGGGCTCGTCGAAGTTTCGTCGTTTTCTCTGAGGAAATCTGTCGCTCTGGCATCCCACACGCGGACAGAAAGAATGCGTTCGCGACTTCGCGGTATAGCTGCATGGTCGTCGTCCCGCGGTCGAATCGTCGGTATCGCGAGTTCGCACACGCTTTCGCTCATCATACGTTAGTTTCTCGCGTCGTGACTTTTGTCGATGTGCGATTGCGTCGAGTGCTTAATACGTTTATGTCTCGCGTTCGACTCTTGAAAATTTTGTCTGAGGACGTTCGTATTGTACTAAGATTCCCGCGTCGTCGTTGGTAGGAATTCGTCTTGCGTTATTGTTAATGTTCAGTCATTCTCGCCGGAAAAATCGAGGATTCAGTCCCGCGTCTGTGTGCTAAATAGTAAACGTCGCCGCCGCTCGGCTCCGAGAATTCGCGTATTCAATCGCTTGGGGCGAACAGTTATAAGATCGCGTTCGGAAATCGACGCATGCTTGGCGTCCCTCGTTAGTATGTTCATGCAATAGAGTCGTTAAAGCGTTCGCGTTATAATTTTATTTCCGTTTTCCTTGGCGCTCTACCGTTGTAGGAATAGTTACGATCTGCGCCCCGCAAACGCAGAATTTGATTCTCGAGTCCGTTCGTGTCGGGATTTCGTTATGTTTCTTGAAATATATAAATCCTTGTATCTTTTATAAAGTGATGCGTTGATTCTTTGCGACACGCTAGCCTCTACCCTCGTCCCTGATTGCGTCTTCGTCGACTATCTAAGTTCTGGAAATAGTATTGAGTGGCACGAGAGTCGTGCCTGACGCCCAATTTTTTACGATTTGGTGATTAGCACCGTGGCGGTATCGAGTCGGAGAAATTATACATTAAATCTGGGCAGCCTCCCGCGGGGTCAGGCGGACCCGCGGAAATTACTGTCGCAATATATACAGGGTGTTCAAAAAGTCCCGGACCGGTTAAATAACTTGTAAAGTAGGCGTCGCACTGAAAAATGATCAAGATAAAAGTTGTAGGAAATGTCCCTGGCTATCCGATGGTGACCATGGCTGTGACCTTGACGTTGACCTTCAAGGTCATTTGAAGGTCAAGTCGATTTTTTTAAATGGAACCCCATATTTTTAATCCCGGAAACGAAAAGAGCGGAAAATTTCACGTTCAGATATGACCTTGACCATTTTTTTTAAATTTGACCTCTGATGGTTGACAAGGCTGACACCAATCCCAGCCGGCTAAGGCAAGGTTGGGTGATGTCCGGCCAGTGAAGGCAAAACTGACATCAATCCCAGCCGGTTAAGGCAGGGAAGGGTGATGCCCGGCCAGTGAAGGCAAGGCTGACATCAATCCCAGCCGGCTAAGGCAAGGTTGGGTGATGCCCGGCCAGTGAAGGCAAGGCTGACATCAATCCCAGCCGGTTAAGGCAGGGAAGGGTGATGCCCGGCCAGTGAAGGCAAGGCTGACATCAATCCCAGCCGGCTAAGGCAAGGTTGGATGATGCCCGGCCAGTGAAGGCAAGGCTGACATCAATCCCAGCCGGCTAAGGCAAGGTTGGGTGATGCCCGGCCAGTGAAGGCAAGGCTGACATCAATCCCAGCCGGCTAAGGCAAGGTTGGGTGATGCCCGGCCAGTGAAGGCAGGGAAGGGTGAAGCCAGGCAATTGCAGTAAGTTGGAAGTTATTTATTAGAGCAAATGCTCAAAGTTTTCGCCCCCAGCTGTCTGGCAATACGCTATGCGGTTGTAAAATGCTGCAACCGCTTGGCGAATCATGTCTGCATCAATGGCAATGATTTCATCTCTTATTCTCTGTTGAAGTTCATCGAGGTTTGCTGGTTTCGTTCGATATACCCTATCTTTGAGGTAACCCCACAAAAAATAATCTAGTGGTGTAAGATCAGGGGATCTGGCTGGCCATTCTATAGTTCCTCTTCTCCCTATCCACCTTGCTGGAAATACTGTGTTTAAGTAGGTACGAACATCTCGGCGGTAATGAGGAGCTGCACCATCTTGCTGAAACCACGTCTGGTGAAAATCATCGCTCACAATTGCCTGAATCGCCGGTATGATTCTATTTCGCAACATGTCTTCGTACTTCACCGCAGTAAGATTTCCGTCAATGAAGAAGGGCCCAACTATTCTGTTATTAATAATCCCGGCCCAGACATTCAATTTTTGAGGATATTGAGTATTGCGAGTATCAGACATCCATCTTGGGTTGTTATCGGTCCAGAACCTAAAATTATGCCTATTGACATTGCCATTAAGTTTAAACGTAGCTTCGTCTGAAAATAAAATTCTATTCAAGAAATTTCCATCAGCATCTATTTGGGCCATCATCAATTCACAAAACTGAAGGCGTCTATCAGAATCATCTTCAAACAGTTCATGTACAAGTTTAATTTTGCCTCAGCTCGTCCAGCGTCAGCTGATGAATCCACGCGTCCGGGTTTTCCTCCCCCATCCCGTTTTTCACTTGCGGCACCGTCGCGGTAGCAAAATTTTGCCGTAGCAATTCTAACCCGCGCTCCCGATCACCAATCTCTCTCCCGCGGCGACGAAAGCCCGGGATCTACCGATTGCTCGTAATTATTCACTATCCTCGTTTCAAATTTTCCCACCCGATAGCCGTTGTCAACGCGCAAATATTTATGACTAATAATCTTAGTCTTACCAAGGCCGCGCGTGCACAGAAAGGTCAATTAGAGCGCCAGAAATATCAAAACGCTCGCCCGAATTCAGAAGTCCCGCAAACAACCAAGCGAACTCAAAACATGTTTATTACCCGAGAGACAGCATTCGCAAGCAAACAAACTCCAAAATAAGTCGAACAAATGGAAAGGGAACGCGGGGATCGAATCCTCACACGCACTTGATTCGTCCGCCCTTGAGTTATCCTTAACGCTATTTCTCAAGCGTGCGAAAAGATAAAGCGAGCAGCCGTCATAGAGAAGCGCAATAATAAAAAAAATTGTCCACGCGGAATCGATGCGACCTTTTTAATTCCCAAAACTCACATTTGATCGCGACAGAGACACAAAAAGAAAGAAATTTCACCCCCGAGTGGAGGTGCAGAGAGAGAGAGAGAGAAACAGAAAAAAAATTCTCATTCCCGCCCCGATACGAGTTTTCCGATTTTCCTAACCCCAGAACGTCTAATCGCGAAAAGAAAGGCCCAAAAAAAAAAATTTTCACTCGCGAAGCGGCACCAAATTCCCAGGTCCCCTCCCCTGCGCAATTACGCAGCCGGGCGGGACGTTCTTTTAACGGGAAGCACAACGCGAGAAAAAGAATTAGCGAGATCGAGCAATTAGGTGTCAGTTAGAGCACGCACTTAATTTCGGGGCACACAATGTGATAGTGGCACATAAAAAAAAATCAGGGGGAACATAATAAAATCAGGGGCACATAATAAAAGAAAGGCACAAGAAAATAGCAAAATAAAGAACACATGCACAGAATATTCAAAATCTTAACGATAACATGCACTCAATGATGAACATTCAAATTGATGAACTACTAATATTCACATTAGCGTAAGTAAAATAAACCCGATTTAGAGAAAGAATTATGCAGTCTCACAACTCTTAATATTAAGAGTTGCGTAATTCTCAAATATTTAACCGGTTAAGTGGTAGGCTTTTTTTCCAAATTTCGTACCAAAAGTGGTAGACAACAATTAGTCAGACAAGTAGTTCATCAATTCGAATGTTCATCATTGAGTACTCTACTTGCTTCTGCCATTTCATTATTACTTTCAAGAAAGTGTGACTTTCTTCCGTGATAGAGCTGTTTTTTTTCATAGCTCGTGTCTGTAATTTTAAGATAACATGGCTCCTCTCACTGAACGAGAGCGAATACTTATTCTTATGATGAAAGGCTATGGAAATATGACGAGATCTAATGAAGATGTACAGATTTTATTCAACGATACATTTAGGGTAGGAGCTGAACAGATATCCAAGTCGACTGTACAAAGGACAATTGCACGGTTCAATTTGACTGGAAGTGTAAAGGATCTTCCTAGATCGGGTCGCCCTGTTACAGCAACTAATCCAGAGAAACAGCTGGATGTTGCTCTCTCAGTTACTGTACATCGCCACAGTACGGTTAGGAAATTATATCAGCAACATGATATTAGTGTTGATCTACACATAATATTTTGAAAAAAAAATTAAAGTTCCATCTATACAAAATTAAACTTGTACATGAACTGTTTGAAGATGATTCTGATAGACGCCTTCAGTTTTGTGAATTGATGATGGCCCAAATAGATGCTGATGGAAATTTCTTGAATAGAATTTTATTTTCAGACGAAGCTACGTTTAAACTTAATGGCAATGTCAATAGGCATAATTTTAGGTTCTGGACCGATAACAACCCAAGATGGATGTCTGATACTCGCAATACTCAATATCCTCAAAAATTGAATGTCTGGGCCGGGATTATTAATAACAGAATAGTTGGGCCCTTCTTCATTGACGGAAATCTTACTGCGGTGAAGTACGAAGACATGTTGCGAAATAGAATCATACCGGCGATTCAGGCAATTGTGGGCGATGATTTTCACCAGACGTGGTTTCAGCAAGATGGTGCAGCTCCTCATTACCGCCGAGATGTTCGTACCTACTTAAACACAGTATTTCCAGCAAGGTGGATAGGGAGAAGAGGAACTATAGAATGGCCAGCCAGATCCCCTGATCTTACACCACTAGATTATTTTTTGTGGGGTTACCTCAAAGATAGGGTATATCGAACGAAACCAGCAAACCTCGATGAACTTCAACAGAGAATAAGAGATGAAATCATTGCCATTGATGCAGACATGATTCGCCAAGCGGTTGCAGCATTTTACAACCGCATAGCGTATTGCCAGACAGCTGGGGGCGAAAACTTTGAGCATTTGCTCTAATAAATAACTTCCAACTTACTGCAATTGCCTGGCTTCACCCTTCCCTGCCTTAACTGGCTGGGATTGATGTCAGCCTTGCCTTCACTGGCTGGGCATCACCCAACCTTGCCTTAACCGGCTGGGATTGATGTCAGCCTTGCTTTCACTGGCCGGGCATCACCCAACCTTGCCTTAGCCGGCTGGGATTGATGTCAGCCTTGCTTTCACTGGCCGGGCATCACCCTTCCCTGCCTTAACCGGCTGTGATTGATGTCAGCCTTGCCTTCACTGGCCGGGCATCACCCTTCCCTGCCTTAACCGGCTGGGATTAATGTCAGCCTTGCCTTCACTGGCTGGGCATCACCCTTCCCTGCCTTAACCGGCTGGGATTGATGTCAGCCTTGCCTTCATTGGCCGGACATCACCCAACCTTGCCTTAGCCGGCTGGGATTGGTGTCAGCCTTGTCAACCATCAGAGGTCAAATTTAAAAAAAAAATGGTCAAGGTCATATCTGAACGTGAAATTTTCCGCTCTTTTCGTTTCCGGGATCAAAAATATGGGGTTCCATTTAAAAAAATCGACTTGACCTTCAAATGACCTTGAAGGTCAACGTCAAGGTCACAGCCATGGTCACCATCGGATAGCCAGAGACATTTCCTACAACTTTTATCTTGATCATTTTTCAGTGCGACGCCTATTTTACAAGTTATTTAACCGGTCCGGGACTTTTTGAACACCCTGTATATATGTATATATATATATATATATATATATAAACATTGGTTATATGCAGTTATGCAAAGTCTGGATTGACCCTGGAGGCCATACTGTGTGAAATCTGCAAAAATTACGACTTGCGAATTATAAACGAGTCTATAAGAAAACACATACGTATATATATTGCGACGGGAATTTCCGCGGGTCCGCCTGACCCCGCGGAGGTCCGTCCAGATTGAATGTAATTCCCGACAAGATATCGATATGGAATCAGATCAGCTTCGTATTTATCTCAGTCCGGTAATATGACGCGAAAAATCGAGGATGCACGAAAGGTATTTGGGCGCCAGGCACGGCCGTCCGTGCCACACAATACGATATGCGGAATTCAAGCTAAGTATCAATTACGTGGCTCGGGACGAAAGGAGAGGTCAGCGTTTCGTAAATCATTATGGTATCAATTATTATGCTGATAACAGAATATGTATTTCAGACACATAAACGGCGTTACGACTCGAATACAAAAAAAAAAGAACAAATAACAACGGAATGAGAGCGACATGCCGCGTACAGACCTGGCTAAATCATTACGCGATCTTCAAAACGAAATTATAACTCGAAATAAGCAATTAACTTCGACTGCGAATACACGAACAGACTCATAATAAGAATACGATAGTCGATCTCTCACGGGAATTTATGAACGGACCCACAACGATAATATCGCAGCCGAATTATAGCTTGAATATTCGAAAGGACTCATTACAAAGAAAACTTTAATTGCGTTATAACGCGAATATACGAGAGCAACGATAGAGCTAGACAGAATTATAATGCGAATTTACAGAGGTAACGCGCGAGACGTCGACACGTTAGACAATCAACGCAATAGTTAATTCACATAAGTCCCGACGCGAGAAATGAGCGCACGCTAATCAGATGTGAATTCCGAATGTCGACGATACGGCCACGAGACAACGGCCATGACGCCACCGCGCGAATTCGCGAACGCCTCCTTCGACTGCGTGTGAGATGCGACGGCGGGAGATTTCCCCATAGAATCAAAACGATAGAACGCAACGTACGACGAGCCCGGGGTAGCCAGCCTCCTCGCGGGACTATCGCAACGGCGTCCGGTCCGGCGACCTTGGCCGCCGCGCGGTTACGGCTCGACGTCCTTTCCCGTGGACGGTACCACGAGGCCGCCGCCCCCGGTCTCGCTTTTTCGCGACGCGCTGGAGTGGTGGTCTTACAGTTCCTGTCGCCTCCTCGAAAACGCTCTCCTCGACGACCTGTCTCGATCCCCCAGTCCGGCGGCAACTCTCAGGCGACGTGTGGCGGTAAGGCTCGGGCGGCGTGGCAACGGGTCTCGGTTTCGCTCCTGACGCCGCGACATCCCACAAGACAGTGCTGTCGGGACGCTTCCGGCGCAGCGTCGGGTCCTCCCTTTGCTTCCGCGCCATCCAGCGCTTAGCATTACTCATTGATTATTACCCTTCGATCCCGGGCAGTCGATAAGGGCGGTCGATCCTGACGGTCGATTTTATCCAAAAAGTTCGTTGACTCGTCCGTACACGCCCGTGTCCTGTTTGCCGCTCATCAGGCACGTTTCCTTGCGCGAGTTCCCCGGCTGGCCGGGCCAGGGCACCGGACACCGATGAGCTTGCATGTCAATCATACGATCAAATAAATCATTTTAATGTTGCATTATATATTGTGACGTGACAGGGTCCGTCACAAGGATTCGCCTGACCGAGCAGGGTCCGGTAAGGGATCGGAGTCGCTTCCGCGGGGCGGGAGCGCGGCGAGTCCCTTTATTTTAGCGTAATTTGGTCGCGTTGCGGCGCGTAATCCGCACGTTTGTTTTGTGGTTCCGCTCGCGGAATTAAATTCACAGACTTATGATTTTCCGATTCGACAGGAAGATTAAAAGGGCGACTGGAGTGGTGGTTCGCGTGATTAGAGTTGGAAATTGTGATGGAGAGGACGAGCGGAGGGGCAGCGGGAGCCGCGGAACAAGGGCAAGGGCGGAGGCAGGGCAGGAGAACGGAGGAGAGTGAGAGTCGGAGCGGACATACGGGACGAGGCGTAGGGCGCGAACCTCTCCCTGAGCGACTAGCGCACCTCGAAGATCCCGGGACACGGGCGAGTGGAGGGTCGCCAACCGGAGGACGCTTCGGTGGGACCCCACTGTTAAAGAGCAAGCCCGCCGACGACACGAGGAGGCGATGGAGAAGCGAGCCCTGATTGAAGTGTGTTTTTGATGGTCAATTTATATAATGGACATTGACAATACTAAGCGGGTAAGTACTATTTTTCTTATACTTGATTGTTTTTATTTTTATGTAAAATAATAATAATAGGGTAGATAATTTAGACGTACGGTTATTAAGCTTTTGTAAGTACATAACCTATAGCTAATAAACGTTTTCCCTGCGATATCTTGTTGACAACATATTATATGATTCATATATAATTGTTTAATTAAAGATTATGGCAGCTTTATAACTCCTGCACACAGAACGCGACAAACATTTTACTGCATCCTGTGTGCAGCAGCCTAGTAGCTGCATTTCAATATTCACCGGCAATACTGAAAATCTATTATAATTCGCACATAATATGTACTATAGATTTGCAGTACTGGCACTAAAGATTAGAACACGCACAGTATGTGTATGCAATATATTCTTTTTTCCATCTTGTGGCAATATAAACATCTATGTATACGTTATACTTTTTGTGTGTGAAAGTATTTTTGCTTTGAATAGCAAAATGGAATATACATATAATATATATATAATCAGTTGTGTTATATTGCTCTTATAAACAAAGAAAATAGTTTTCGGTTTTATTTTTTATCATGTATGTCGATTCTCGTTTCTTTATAGCATTATAAACGTAATTGGAAGGAGAAGGCTGAGAGAAAAGTTATAAAAAAATTGAAAGTTGAAGAGCAACAAAATTATGTTTCGAAAAGAGTCTATAGATTACTGGAACCAAAATGCAATAGTTCGAGCAACAACAATAACAGTAATTTGTCAGTTTCAATAGAATCTGAAGAAGAGAAAAACTTGCAACTTAATGAATTAATAGATTTTAATCAGCATTCTCAAAGTGAGCTTGAGTTTCAAGAAGATATAGCTTTTGAAAGACTTCTAAATGTCATGAGTTCTGTTGAAAATATAGATGAAAGTGAAAATAGAGGTGAAAATGATAATATAGATGAGAGTGAAAATACAGATGAAAATATAAATGGAAGTGAAAATAGAGATGAAAATGAAAGTGTAGATGAGAGTGAAAATACAGACGAAAATATAAATATAAATGAAAGTGAAAATACAGATGAAAGTGAAAATGAAAATGTTAATATGGTTTTTGAAAATGATCAGCAGAAGGAAAATTATGTTTTATTAGCTTTACGTAAATGGGCTTTATCAGGTGGTGTTATTTCCATGTCTAAAATTGATGAATTACTTGTGAAGCTTCGACCTGTATTTAATAATCTGCTTAAAAGTTGTAAAACTTTACTGAAAACTGATGATGTACATATTACTCACTTTAAAAATGGAGGACAATTTTGGTATCGAGGAATCAAAAATTATTTGGATGGACTTTAGAAAATTACTTGCAAGTGAAAGAAAAAATTGAAATAGATATTAATACTGACGGACTCTCCCTTTTTCGGAGTTCAAAGAAAAAGTTTTGGCCAATATTAGGACATCTCGTAGGAATTAAAAATGAACCCTTCGTTATTGCTATTTATTTTGGAAATTCTGATCCGAATAATGTACAAGAGTTTTTACAAGATTTTATAAATGAAGCTGATAATCTAATTACTAATGGTTATATATGAAATGAAAGAACTTATGACTTTTTAATTAGACATTATATTCTTGATGCTCCAGCTAGAGAATTAATAAAATGTTGTATAGGTCATAATGGATATGCTTCTTGTGAGAAATGTACGGTATGGGGAGAACGATTTGATCATAGGCAAACGTATGTTGATCTACATGCTCCTTTAAGAACTGACGAAAGTTTTGAAAATCAAATACAGCCTCGTCATCACAAAGGAATATCACCTCTTCTTCAACTCAATACCAAAATGATCTCTCAGTTTCGATTAGAGCCCATGCATTTGGTATATGAAGGCGTATTTAAGAGAGTATTGGAAGCGTGGAAGAATTGGATAAGTCCGTGGAAACTACACTGGACTGTTGTAAATTGAATATCTGATAAGCTGGTTCTACTAGCTCCTTCTTGTCCTCAGGATTTCGCTCGAAGGCCAAGATCTTTAAATGAATTATCATTTTACAAGGCAACAGAATTCCGTCGTTTATTATTATATGATGGCATTGTAGCTTTTGCTTTGCATCCTGATATAAATATTTATAAGCACTTTCTATTATTGCATTGCGGAATTTATATTCTTACAAGTCCAATTTTTTATAAAACTTTGAACGATTGTGCAAATACTTTACTCAGAACTTTTATCGAACATTCTGTCACACTATTTGGACAATTATTTGTGGTCTATAATGTTCACTCTTTTAGAAATTTGACACCGGAATGTAATGATCATGGTTGTTTAGATACATTCAGTGCTTTTCGTTACGAAAACAAATTGAAAACAATTAAAAGTAACCTCAAATCTGGTTTTCGACTCCTTTAACAAGCAGCAAAACGTGAGATAGAACGAGGCAAAAAAAAAAAGTTGTACTAGATTCTGAAGTAAATAAAGTTATTCTTTCAAAAGAACACAGATATTAATGAAGCTATTTATGGTGAACAGTTCAGAAAAGTTTCAATAAATGATGTTATTTTTGAAGTAAATAGTAGAGATTCATGCTTCAAAACAAATAGAGATGAAATTGTAGTCCTGAGAAATATCATTCGCAAACAGGATAATGTAATTTTTGTTGGCAATATTTTTACAAATATTACAGATTTTTATACATATCCTTTGCATTCGTCCGAACTTGGTATTGTCAAGATATCTGATTTAAGTGAAGAAAGATTGGTATTTTCTTTAAATAATATTATTGCCAAATATTGGCTTATTCCAATAGGAGATGAATATGTTTACATACCTTTACTTCATACTATATCGTTTTACAAATAAAATGCCAAAATTTTGTTTTATTCAATATTATAAACATGAAATTGTGACATATATCTCGTCTATATTATTGTGTATCTATTGTAAGTGTTTTTATGTTATATGTATATATTTCAGAAAAATTTTAAATCACTACACATTACTATTTTTCCAGTTTGTCGTTGTGAAATTTGTAAACGAAGATGTTGATTGCGATGAGGAAGATGATTCTATCTTCGAAGTTGGTCTTACTAAATGGCTAAAAGAATTAGATGATGAGAACAATGCAAAAATTTCCTGGCCTCCTAAATCTGAACAGAGTACTGCAATTAAAAAACAAACAGATGCACTTCCTTTATGGCCGATATATAATGTTATTGTTTTAAAATCTTATGGTATATTGGTTCTTATTATGTGTTTAATTTTGTCTGTATATAAAGTTATTAATTGTTCTTTGCATTTCTTATAGATTTACTTTTGGCTGCACGGAATGCACGGAATGGATATATTACATCTTCAAATTATGAAACAGAATGTGAATTTGCTCGTGGCAAACATAAAAAAATCTCAACAAAAGTGACACAAAAGAAGAAAAATACTTCAACTTCTGATGACTCAGATTTTGATGATGGTGTTACACAGAAAAAATGTAAACAAAGTGCTTCTTCTCCACCAGTTATTTCCTTTCGATCAAACAAAAATAAAGCTGAGAAAAATACCAAAGGTAGCGAAACAAAAAACAATAAATTATTACAAAACAATTATAATAAATTAGAAAAAAAGAATGACGCAATGTTGACGTTTCGTCAAAATCACAAAGCTAAAAAGGATTTCCTACTTACAAAAATAAGTCAAGCAAAGAAGGTAACTTCAGCTATGGATAACAAATCAAAAATCATAGAGACAGCAAGACAAAAACACAAATGTATGATAGAAGACAATGTAAGTATTTCTATACGTCGTATATGCAACATGATGTAAGTCATAATTTTATTAATATAAGTTTAATAATATAAGTTTAAATCTCTTGAAATGTCTGCAGACAAAAATAGTATCTGATGCTACAGATGAGGAAAATCTTGATCCTAATATTGTGCGAAAAGATTTTTCAATGGAAGTTCAGGAGAAGAAAAAAGTGTCATCTGCAGATAATAACGTGTCTCAAAAGACAATTGCAAGATCAATAAATATAGAGATATCAAAGGATAATTTTACTTATGGATCGGATACGTCTGGTAAAAAATCACTATCTTCAATATGCAATGCATATTCTCCATCAGAATTACGTCAGATGAGTCCAGTTACTTCTCATATGATAGCACTTGCTTCTTCTCCTTCTACACCCCGTTTATCTTGTCAATCAGGTAAAATATTTTTAATTTTTTTTTTAAATTATCGGGTATTAAGTTCTGATTTTCTCACAGATAGTGTATTACGTGTGTCTGGAGCGACCTATGATATAAACACTTTTGAAAAAAAATGTATGTGTCCAACCAAGAAATTAGTAGCAAATTAGATATACTTATTATGAACGTAAGCAGATTAAATCGCTTTCTTCTTCCACATGAAAAAAGAATAGTAAGGCCAGCACATTTTCCAGCACTTCCATTGACAATGGAGGAAGAATTAGAAACATTTGAAAATTTTTTATCAAAAGATGATAATGCAGCAGCAACTGTAAATATATTATTCTTTTTGTTATGTGTTTATTTTTTAACATTCATTTTTTTCGCTTAAATACTGATATTTTTTCAGATGTTACATAAGTCAAATTATTGGTCCTAAAGACCATATTAAGGAAGCTGTACATAAAGTGCTAAAAAAACTTATTTCGAACACATTGGCAGCACAGTTTACTTTGAAAGCTGGTAAAAATGTATCCAAAAAATGTTTTGAAAAGCTGGCGCTGTATGAAGTTGTTCAAGGTAAGTAAACTTATATTTATTTATTTTCAACTTTCCAACATTAAGAATTATTCCAAAGAAGAGCAATAATATAAATAAATAAATAATATAAATTAATTAATAAAAATAAATAATATATAAAATAATGTTTACAATAATGTATAAAATGAATATATAAATATACTAAACTGTTTAAGTTAACGAATAATGGTAAAAGATTCTTTTATTCTTTAATGACTGTAAATTATTTTTTTAATGTCACTTTAATACAATAGAGTAATTATTAAATAATGATTATTGTTCTTATTAACATCCATCTTTCAGCATTTTGATAAAATTTTCCATTGATTTATTTTGGATTTAAAGTAGATTTAAATAAGCATAAAAGTTTTCTAAAGATATCTTTTAACTTCATACTCCTATTTTCAGTATTTTTTTAATAATCAGTTATTTCTATTAATTTGGCGTCTATATATTTTGATGCAATGTGTTTTAAAAATTTTTTAATATAAAAATTAATGTATTTTTAGGTGCCATTTTGGATAAAAGGTCAGAAACAGAACTCCCAGAAATTGATGTAGCAACTTCATTATGGTTAAAGCAAGCCCCTTGGCGCCGTCAAGACGATGGCAGTATGTGAAAAAGGACAAAGAAATAACGTTTTACTGCAGAATTCAAGAAAGAATCTTCGTTTGTTTTATTTTGTGATTCATCGCTCAACTATACTCTGCTTTATTTAAAACGACAAAATGTCTATTCTCTATGGCTCTATGCGCAACGTGAAAGCAATTTAAGTTTTATTTTTTCCTTCTAATTTTATTCTATTGGGTAAGCAAAATTATTACTCATTAATTTTGTTTTGACAATGCACACACTGGAGAATTTTATTTTGTATGCACCATATATACATACATATATAGAGAAGGTGGTATTATGGACACCTTTTTGTTTTTTACATAAAAACCTTATTAATAATTAATATTTTAAATTAAAAACTTGACGATTGTATTCCTTAAAATATTGTTTAAGAGTTTCTAGACTTAAAATTACAAAATATTTATTACATAGCTTACTATTTATAAAAATGTAAAACCTTGCAAAATGAATCGAAGAGAAACGGGGGTGATAATATGGTCCACTACAAAAATAAATTTTAAAATTTGATTTTGTTGAAAAAACATTGTATTTTATTGCAACATTATATTTTATTGCATAGATGAATTGCCAAGATGACAGTTTTCACAAAATAAACTTAAAATTTAATTAGATTTCAAAATTACAAATTAAAATAAAACTTTAAAAAATTGTAGTCTTATAAACTCTCTTATAGACTTTTATAGAAAACAAAAAAAAGCTATTTGCAATAATCACATATGTGCATTATATTTTGCCCCGACGAACTGCCACATTAGAGGACCATATTAGCGAAACACTATGCTATTCTTTAACTATGCATAACTCAAAATATATACAACCGAATAAAAAGTTAATAAACAAAAAAAAACTCAAGTGTACAGACATTCATGCAGTAACACACTTAAGATTAAAAATAATGAGGAAGTATGTATAATTAAATGTTAAAATGTATCTTAAAAAAGTTTCGAAATGCTCAAAAGTAAAAATGCCTTGTAAAAAATCTCGCTTATTGTGTATTGGCACATTACCGCCACTACATAACGACAGGCTACTAAACACATGATTTCATTAATCATTATTAGAATTCGTCATTTAATAATGGAGATAATACGTATAGCCATAATACCTGCAGTGGCCATAACATCACCTTCTCCTCTATATATTATATATATATATATATATATATATATATATATATATTGTTACGCTTCCCGGCGAAATAGTTCGCCCGTTTCCTCTTACTTTCTCGTACACCCGCGGGACAGCCACGCGCGTAATGACAACACGAGTCGACGATTCACAAAAGCTTTATTATTGCGTTGGAATACAGCGGGTCAAGTATACGCGTCCTCCTGTCAGTCGTCCGAGATGAAATCTGCCGCCCGTAAACAGTTGTTTATTTCGCCTGGATACGACGGCACGCAACGACCGATCGATCTTAAAGATCGGTTCACATTCGGCTCGCCCGGCCGGAGGAGTATTTCGGGACGACAGCGCAACAATATATATATATATATATATATATATATATATATATATATATATATATATATCGTAACAAACTAACATCCTTTCATTCCAATGCTGGAAACTTTTTAAATAAATACCTGCAAGTTTGATGCATAATAAGAAGCAACGATCAACGTTGTTTACGTTCTCCATCACGAACATCCCAGTGGGCTAGCCAATCACCAATTTTTGATGCTAATGTTTTTACATTGTCATCTATAGGACAATGTTTTGTTACAGCAGCTTGGAAACATTCAAATAATACAGTGGCACTAAAATTAAGTTTTCCCACTCTCTTTTTCTTTCGACCTTGGCCAGAATACTGTCCTTGAACTTCTTTTCTGATAATTTGTGGAAGAACTTTGTGTATGCAATCTTTGACATTATTATAATCACAACACATTAATATCAGAAGCTCCGTCAAAGACCTTTTTTTATCTTCGTTTGTTTGTAATTCTATTTCAAATCTCAAAAAATCAGGGAGTGTCTCGATAGGCAAATTAATCTCAAGTTTCTCTTTCAATTCAGTTCTAGAGCCCTGTGGTTTTCTATGTATTTTGAGATTTGCAATAGTTATATTTATATCCTCGGACCGAGTTCTTATGTCATACAAAATACTTTTCTTCGCTGAAGAGATCCTTTTGGTTATAATGCGTTGGAGATTTTCGAATTTCTTGTCAAAATATTGCGTGCTTAGTTGAAGTGTTCCTGGTAGAATCTCATTTTCTTTATTTGCCTCTCTCTCTAATTGTCCTGTAGAATTATTTTGATCTGTATCAGATATGACTGCAATATCTTCACTTAATGCTAAATAGAAAAGAGAAATTCTTATTGTATTTAATGGATAATATGTGTATAAAATTAATAATTTTTCTACTTCAATATTCTTTATATATTTTAAATATCTTTTGGAATTGAAGGAAGTACAGACCGATGTTCTGGTAAATAAATAAAAAAGTAAATAATAAAAATTACCAGGGCTTCCACGTTTGCTTGTGTCAGATCGAGTCTCATTATCACTCTGACTGTCATTGGAATCGATTGTACGATTTCTATATAAAACTAAATGAAAAGAAAAAATTGAGAATATAGTTTCAAAAATGTATAATCTATTATGTGTGTGAGGAGTGAGAGCATTGGAACGAGTGAGAGAGCGAGCGAGTGATTGTCGGTCTGTGACAAAAGGAATCGCGGCGAGCGATAGAAATTGCGGCGAGCAATAGAAGTTGCGGCGAGTG
The DNA here is from genome assembly GCA_928718305.1 of Tetramorium bicarinatum. Lineage (NCBI taxonomy): Eukaryota > Metazoa > Arthropoda > Insecta > Hymenoptera > Formicidae > Tetramorium > Tetramorium bicarinatum. The sequence continues at coordinate 16,785,705 of OV788326.1, read as the reverse complement.
ATAGAAGTCGCAGCGAATAATAAAAGTCGCGGCTTCTAAAAGAAAAGCGTTTTTGGAAATGCGCTGTTGCGAGCCTAACAAGAGCCTATATAAGCGACAGATCAGCGAGCTCGAGAGGCAGAAAGCTTCGAGAGTTCGTCGGGTTAGATTCTCGTTACGTATATCTGTATTATTCGACACAATATAATAAACCTTTTATAATAATCCTACATGTGTAATATACAATTTCAAGCTACTATTTCATTCCTATTGGAATTCCTATATATCATTATCTCCAAAAATACACCCAGTATGATTGGCTTATTATTTCATAATTCAATTAATAAATAAACAAATAAAAAAACTATGATTTTTAATACAAAACAAAGAAATGCACGCTATCTTATCAAAATTTATTTTAAATTTTAACTAAGAGGTATCTTTCGGTTTTTATATTTTTTAATTATTCTTTTTTTTTTTAAACCATGCATATATAAAAAAATTTAAGTTAACTTTTTAAGAAAAAAAATTTTAATAACCTTTATTTCTGTGTTTGTTTCTTGTCTGTGCTGCTAAAGAACCGATACTCGAGTCTGACTCACAATCAGATTCTTTTGACTTTCTCACATTTTTATGTTCTATACATGATGCCCTGTCA
>OV788326.1:16557568-16780068 GCA_928718305.1 Tetramorium bicarinatum | reverse complement strand
TTCTTTTTTTTTGTGCACTAATCAAATTAGTTACATCTAGCCAAGATTTTCCTACTTATTGCTAGTCCTAATAATATTATCGTATTATACTGTACTAATAATTGTTTTGTTTCACAGATTATATTTATTCCATACGTAATATTATTATTTGATGTTTTTTTAGTTTCGTTATAGATAAAATATGTAATTAATATAAGAAAATATATAATTTGTTATTTATTATAAGATATAATTTATTTTTATTTTTTAAAAATTATATGTATTTGATTCTCAAGTAATAATTATTTTACATATCAATTTTATATTTTAATTTGATTTGTGATAAACTTTTTATTTTGTACTTCTGTGATGTATGAATACGGTAAGGTTTTTGGCAGTTTTCCTTACCCTCGCAACAAATGTTGGTATTCATTTAATAACTTCTGCCACATAAATTATTTGTTTTAAATTATACAAAACTTGTGTGTTTCTTTTTTACCTTCCTTTTTCAGAGTTTTATTATTATAAAAAATAATGTTCTAAGAAATAAAAAATATTATTTATAAAAATAAATACTTTTTTTTAGTTCTTATATTTTACACATTACATTTATTTATGTTTTACTAATTATATTAATTATTTAGATGTATATTTTCTTTTTAAGTCATATATTTTTAATATTATACAATTTTATACATAAATAATAGTTGAGGGTCCATAAAATACCTTATTTTTCGCTACAGCATTGCTGTGATGACGTAATTTTCGTCATCGATGCGCGCGCAGAATCCCATTTCTACCATCACTGGTGCAGGGCCCTCTCGGCTGGGCAGAGCGGTACGGGACCCCCCAGCGATCGCAGTGTTTGTTCGCGGCGCTCGCCAAAATTATAACGTTCGTTTCTGTTAATCGACGGCGATCCTACGCTAGTGGTTGTTTAGTGAGCGGCTTTTAGCCCAGATTGAGCGGCTTAGCCCAGGGTACGCAGCTTTGAGCCCAGATCACGCGGCAATTGCCCGATCCTCGAAAAGCAAATAACGCGGCTACGGCCCATCGGCATTAGGAGACGAAATCCACGCATTTCTAAAGTGTAGTGTTAATAAATAAGGAAGGAAGGAAGGAAGGAAGGAAGGAAGATTCTTGCTGTCTCCGATCCCGCATTCCCGTCCTGCGGTCGAATACACAACGCTAAGTATCCTGCTCAACCTGTGCAACAACATTCAAGACCCGAAGCGGGCCACCGCTTGTTACCAGGCGGCCGACCGCCATATTGTGACTTTTCGCGCGCGAACCATCGTTGCTTGACGATTCCGTGCCGGTCAGCCCCGCGAGTTACATCACCTCGCCCGGGAGTGCCTCCCTTTTTGTTACATTATCAAAGCTCGTCAAAGCTCGTTGTTTCTCAGCTCATTTTCCCGTTATACTGTTTAGATGCAAAATTAGGTTGTACACTTAAATGATACATCAGTTCGGTCTTGTGTCGCACGGTTCTGAGTGCGGAATTACCTGTACACGTTTTTATTTCTTGAAACTTTCTGTGTTTGTTTTTATTTCATATGTCCTCTTTGATATTAAGAAATAAAAACGTGTACAGGTAATTCCGCACTCAGAACCGTGCGACACAAGACCGAACTGATGTATCATTTAAGTGTACAACCTAATTTTGCATCTAAACAGTATAACGGGAAAATGAGCTGAGAAACAACACGAGCTTTGATATTTAAATGCTATTTTCGCGTTGCAAATTTTTATTATTATTTGTATACGATCTTACTCGTTGAAACATTCCATGTTCTATTTGATTTCACATGTAATCTATGATATTTGCTCTCATGGGCTATTTTCGCTTTGCGACCACTTTATTATGCTAATATGTTAATATTTTGTTTAAATGTGTATTGTGTTTTTTTTATAAGCGCGAGCTCTCCCGACATGACTGCTACTTAGTTTTGTATAACTAACTTTCAACCATTGCGAAATCACATTTACTTTGTATTATGCTTTATGAACAGCACGTTCACAATTACCTTTCGAACCGAACATGTTTCAATGTAGCTCTGTATAAATACATATTGTTCGTCTTATTCTCTGACTTTCAATTAAATTTTGACAGTGTCATGTCACACTACGAATTCATACTTTACATTAACATTTTTCCTTTTGTGCTTTGTCTTCGCTTATACTATCTTGTCGATAATAACCATGACTTAAGGGGATGCTGGATACCGACATTACAGCTCATTTCGTAATGAGCAAGATATCTTCGAATTGGCTTTACGGATTAAAAAAGCCTTTGACACGTATAAAGTACGAACGAAAACGTGGGGTGCTGTGCACAATTGAAGACCGAAAAAGGCATAAAATTAAATAATTATATTAATTATCCATTGTGAACAGTACCTTTTGCACTCTTGAGCTGTCAACACACAGAAACATTCATTCATATAAAGGTTATATGAGGTTAGACACATAAACCGAGTCACGGCACCCCACGGACAGGAATAACGAACACTGTGGTAGTGATGAAAATACAAACAAATGTCTAATAAAAGAGATATATTGACGAGATCACTTTATTCACATGCACCAACGCAGTGTACATGTGGAGCGGTCAGCAGACCAGTGATTACATATATACATAGGTCGACGGTAGTTCCGGAATTTTCTTGAAGATGGCATTGGCGTGTCGGTGTGACACTTCCTTGTGTTAGTAACATAGCACAAGGAAGATTCACACGTATACACTACTACACACAACCCGAGTGCGTGAGAATACGCGCGTAGTCAAAACACGCGAACGTAAACGGAAAAAAGTTGACCGGACCACTCGGACTTCTCGATCGCGGTGGCGAGCCTTTAGAATCGTGAAATAACATCATTTCAAAGATTCTCAGTCCTGATTTCTAATGGTATGTACAATCAAAATCAGAAGCGTCTGTTTTGACGATACTGAGTATATAAAATTGCATGATTATATGTATATTACATATAAAAATCAGAAGCGTCTATTTTGACGATACTGAGTATATAAAATTGCATGATTATATGTATATTACATATAAAAATCAGAAGCGTCTATTTTGACGATATTGAGTATATAAAATTGATATATATAAAATTGCATGATTATATGTCTATTACATATAAAAATCAGAAGCGTCTATTTTGACGATACTGAGTATATAAAATTGCATGATTATATGTATATTACATATAAAAATCAGAAGCGTCTATTTTGATGGTACTGAGTATATAAAATTAAAATATAAAACTGCATGATTATATATTATGTATAAAAGTCAGAGGCGTCTGTGGTCTGACGGTACTGATTATAATAAAAATCAGAAACGTGTATTTGACGGAACTGAGTATATAAAATTAAAATATAAAACTGCATGATTATATATTATATATAAAAGTCAGAGGCGTCTGTGATATGACGATACTGATGTTAATAAAAATCAGAAGCATCTCGTTTTTAGGATGGTACTGGTTATTACAAATATTTATAAATTTGATTCGGAGAGACGAGAAAAATTTATTTGTTGCGTTCTCACGGGAATGAATGTTGGAGGAACCCATTCACTGTTCCCAATATTCAAAATCATAGAATAACACGATTTTATATAATATTATAATTTTAGTCACACTTCAAGACAAAACTAGTATTATGCAAGTCATATAGTACAAATTATTGAATATATTTCTTTCATAAGATATAATAAAGTCGTTATATTATTATATGTATTAAAATCGTACGCGACTTTAATATTTATTAAAATATTATCAGGATGAGGGGCCCACAATTTGTAGGGCGGCCCTGCAGTGCCTGGAAAAAGGAAATTCGGACGCTCTAGCCGTCTCATCTTGGCAACATCGAGATTCTTGATAACAATGAGAGGAAAAGGACGAAAGATCATATATCTGTCCTGCTCGTATCGTAAACAATCGAGGCGACAATATTGCACGCACAAGCGCGCAATGTATACATGCTTGAGCTAGGATCGATAATATAGGAAATTTTTATACCATATTCTAGATTATCGACCCTGATCAAGTTTAGTCGTCATTCCAGCATCCCCTTAACGAGACAATTTCCATTTTTCAACTGTACAGTGTTGTTGGGATGAAATGATTTTAGGACTCCGTATAAAGTCACACGTGACACAACTGCAAATTCTTGCTGATGATATTGAACAATTCCAGATAATTTATCTATTAGAAGATCTTGGACAACGGCTCGATGTTGTACTTTAACCGATTCATTTTTTTCGTTCAGCCAACCTATTCACTATTTGGGTTAAAGGTTTTAATGGCGATTTAACCAATTTTTTAAAAATACCGATGTAATTCTCTCCCCAAAAAGCTGATATTTCACTCACAGGAACTTTAAAGTGTCTAACATCGTCTGATATGTGAATCATGTTATGCATACTCAAAACTTGCGATTTTTCTCCATAGATAGAAGGTAGTAGATAAAAAAACTTTCTCAAAAATTCTTCTACGAGATCTGTAGTAATCTAGTCTTTATTATTGAGGATACGACAAGCAGAGTATAATAACAAAAAGTGCCGATAGTAATTTTTTGGTAAAATATTTCTCAAAATCACAGGTCCACAATAATGGAGGAAAAATCGATATTGTGTCGCCTTCCAATTTGAAACTGAATAAATATCAAATTTTGTACGTTGAAATTCAATCGGAACGTTAGGTGTTACTGCTGCTAATAACTCTTGCATACGTTTGATGCTAGTTGCCCTTAAACGATGTTGACTTCCTTGCAGAATCCATTTCTCTAGAAGCGATTTCATTACACAATTATAAAAAAGATGCATGCCATCAAGGATCATCATTTTGACAGGATCAAAATTGTGTATTTCCAGCAATGGAGTTGGATTCACATGGTGGATGTTCTGGCTGGTTACATATTTCAAATGAAAGTTTTGTTTGTTTTGTACAGTCCATGTCTGGATAAACACGTATCTGTCTTCGACCTTCTCCAACAGAAACACCTGAAGTTTCGCATCTCTCGCAGGCATAATAAGCTCCAGATGCCTTACAGCACTTAAGGAAAGCTCTTGCTGGGGAATCTGCTATAATTCCCAGTATTTCAAATAAATACAATTTGTTTGATAACTCCACTCCATGTTGAATTAAATCGTTGACTTCAATAATAAAATCATAAAAAAATTCTTGTACAGAATAAGGCTTCGAATCACCACAAAAAATTCCAACAACGAAAGGATGTGAAATATAATTTTCATGATACAATTACATATGATAATAGGCCAAACAACAACTTTGGAGCTTTTATAAATTTGCATTCCATCGATGTGAATTAAAATTGATATTTTATCTTCAGTATATACCTCAGGAGAAATTATTTTTTGAAAACCATTTTTAATCCCCAGATAAATAAATTCTCCACTGTTACCTTTAGCACTTTGCATAATTTGTAATTTTCTACGATGTTGAGTACCAAGTAATGTCTGAGCTATTTTGGGAAGATTGTAACCTTCTTCTCTCAATATCAATAATAGCCCAGAAATTACATTAAGACGTAAAGTACTTAAGTTACGTAGAGTTAAGTCCAGTTGGTTAATTTCTTTTCAAATTTAATATTAGATTGAATATTCTGATCATCAATGTGAACGTCTTCAGTCATAGTATTCAGTAAATTTAGGCTAGTATTATTACTGTCTGTACCAGAAATACTCATATAATGTTCGACATCTAGATGATTTAAATTTTCAGATAATCCAGACATTTCTTTCCACGAATATATTAACGTAGATACTGAATTTTCATAGCAAGAAGATGATGAACTTCTATCACTTGTATGACTTTTAATGTTCGATACATTTGAACCAGGCTGATCCTTACAATAAACAATTTCCTTTGCTTGTTTTGAACTTTTTCCTCTGCTTGTACAGATTTTTTTTTAATTGACGATATTTCTTTTGCTTATAAGCTCTTCTTGATGTCATAATGAAAATCTTTCGTTTTACTGCTTAACTGTCTGAAAAACAACCACTTTTAAAGAAATAAATAAAAAGAAAAATATTCAAAGCAACTTAATACTATGTATGCCGACATAAGAATACTTTCAAGTTTCACCCTTAGAAGACATTTTCATCAAGGTTTAATCGTGAGGTAGACAATATCAGCCCAACTCTGATTTGTTGAGACCACGAAATAGTTATAACAAAGCAATAAATGTTTTTGTATATAAATTGTTCGAAAAACTTATATATGTGGGATAATATACGATTGCCGGTTAATGTGCCTGCTGTATTTAATCACTCGCGTCTTCACACGTCTTTTTCGCCCGTACCCGTTCAAACACGTCCGTCGTCTCTCCTCACTCGTCGTCGTCTTCTTCTTAGCTCTGGAGGAGGCCCTCTGTCTCCAAGGGCATTCTTCCACTCGTGGTTTAAGCGCCACGCACACCGCGCTTACTCACTCGCACCAATCACACGCTTCGCTCAATCGCACGCGCCAGTCATACTCATCGTTCAGTTGCACGAGCCAATCACGCAATCCGCACGCGCTTCACGCACACACACTCTCTCTCTCTCTCTCTCTCTCGCACGCACGCACGCACGCACGCACGCACGCACGCACGCACGCACGCACGCACGCACGCACGCACGCACGCACGCACGCACGCACGCACGCACGCACGCACGCACGCACCCACGCACGCACACACACACACACACACACACACACACACACACACACACACACACACACACACACACACACACACACACACACACACACACACACACACACACACACACACGCACGCACGCACGCACGCACGCACGCACGCACGCACGCACGCACGCACGCACGCACGCACGCACGCACGCACGCACGCACGCACGCACGCACGCACGCACGCACCCACGCACGCACACACACACACTCGGCCGTCCTGACCGGGCATTCGCCCCGAATGTCCGCCACCTTCGTCTTCTTCGTCACTCCGAAGAGAATCCTCGTCGTATCCGCTGATCCATGGCTTCATGGAGTCGGCAGCAGATGTGGTCTGCTTAGGTCCTTCGCCCTCTCCGATTCGTCGCACTACGTAACGATCGTTACGCAGGATCCGGATGATCTCATAGGGTCCGTAGAACTTGTGAGCGAATTTAGCCCGTGCTGCGTGCGTCGAACAGCAACAAGATCGCCCTCGCGGTATAGGAAAGCCTTTTTCCTATTTTTATTGAAGTTCCTCTTATTCTCGGCTTGGACTCGTCCGATGTTCTCCTTAGCTCGACATCGCAACTCATCTCGTTCTTCTTCGAACGCGACAACCAATTCGCTATTCAGAAGCTCATTGATTCGCACATCTTCACGTAGACGAGCGTCTATCCCAAACATCAGTCGGAACGGCGTTGTCCCGACGCTTCGGTGTGTCGTCGTGTTGAGGCATCTCTGCGCCACCTCCAGGTATCGGTACTATTCGTTTAGCTTAGGCGTTGACAGTTTGGTTAGTAATGGTATTAGGGTACGATTTACCCTTTCTACTTGGCCGTTGGCCCTCGGTAGTCACCAGCACGTGCTCAATACCCTCCTCGTGACAGTAACTCTCGAACTCCTTGGATGTGAAGGCTGTCTCTCTATCGGAGATGATTCTCCGAGGATTTGCGAATACGCACGCCTGCTTTCGCAGCCGATCTATTACCTCAGCTGACGTCGTCGACTTCGTCGCATACAACTAGGTGAACTTGGTGAAGGCATCAATCACCACCAGGATGTGAACGTAAGACTTCTTGGTTGAGGGTAATGGCCCCAGGTGGTCAATGTGGAAGGTGTCAAGGGGTACACTGCCCTTCTCAATGGGATTGAAAAAGCCCTCCTGCTTCCCTTGTCGTCGTTCGGCCAGAATGCACGGAATGCAATTCCGGATCACCTTCTCCGTCTTCGCCCTCAGATCAGGTATCCAGTAATCATTCTGAATAAGCGTCTCCGTCTTGTTGATCGCGAAGTGGCCCTGCTCATGGGCCTGACGTATAATCTGCAACTGCATCAATCTCGGAATCACCAACCGTGCTTCGTCGCCAACGTCTTTGTATAGTAAACCACGCTGCATGGAATAACCCACGAGTTTCCCTTCTTTTGCTTTTTCAAGCTTCTCCTTCAGGTCATCATCGTCTCTTTGCGCTTTTCTGATTCGTGCTATCAGACTCTCATCACTCTCGTCAATCACTAGGCAGGTTGGAAGAGGACTTCGGCTCAAAGCATCAACATGCTTCATACGGTCCAGCTCTATGCTCTATCGTATACTGAAACTCTTCGAGTAACAGCGCCCATCGCGCTACCCGAACACAAAGATCCTTTTTATTCATGGTCATCGTGAACGCCTTACAATCAGTAACGATCTTGAACTGTATACCCAGCAGGTATACACGGAATCGCCGGAGAGCTCTGATGATCGCCAGCACCTCCAATTCATAACTGGAGTATTTCTCCTCGGCCGGTGTCGTCTTTTCACTTGCAAAATATATCGGATGCAGCCGGTCGTCATCCCCGTCACCGCGCTGCAAGAGAATGGCCCCGTAGCCATACTTAGAGGCATCAACGTGAAGCTCCGTCTCGGCACTTACTCGATACAGACTGAGCACTGGTCGACGACTGAGATGCATCTTCAAGGATTCAAAGACTTCTTTCTCGGCTATTCCAAAATTGAATACGGCACGCAGCAGGTTTGATAAGGGTCGTGCAATCCTCGAGTAGTTAGGAATAAATTTCCTGAAATAGCCTGTTAGACCCAGAAACGCCTGAATCTGTCGAACATTCTTGGGCTCAGCAAAACGCTTGACTGCTTCGGTCTTCCGCTCCGACGGCCTGACCGTCCCGTCTTCGATGATGTGTCCCAGGAACTCGACGCGTCTCTTTAGGAAACAACACTTCTTCCAGTTAATGTTCAGCCCGGCCTGGCTCGCCTTTTCTAATACCACACCCTGCCTCTTTAGTCCATCCTCGTAGTTTTTGGAGAGAACGATCAAATCGTCCATATAGATCAGGACTATTCCGTCTTTAGAAGCGTCTCGAAAAATAGTATTCACATACCGCTGGAAAACAGATGGTGAATTACACAGCCCGAATGGAACACGTAAAAATTCGAACTGTCCGTCTGGAACAATAAATGCCGTATACTTAACGCTTTCTGCCTCAATTGGCACATGGAAAAAGCCATTCTTCAAGTCGAGGGTATTAAAGATCACCGCATCCTGTAATCGATCCATCTGATCCTCAATCAGCAGCAATGGATATCGGTCTCGAACGACTTTCTTATTTAGAAGCCGGTAGTCGACACACAGCCGATGTGTACCATCCTTCTTTTTGGTTAACACTACTGGGCTGGCGTACTCCGATAATGAAGGCCGAATAATATCTTGGCTTTTCCATTCTTCAATTTGAGCGTTTACGATGTCTCTCTCGCTAGATGACAGGCGTCGTGCCTTCTGATACACTGCTTCATTGTCCTTCAATACTAGCCTCATGCTCACCGTCGCACAGTGGGGCAGAATCCCAAAAAGCTGGCCAAAAGTCGAAAAATAAAGTTTCTAGTTGGAGAATTTGAATTGTTAGGTTGGCTAGAATAATATCCCAAGGGTCAAAATCCGTTAATATTAGGGTCAGATCCCTTATACCTGCTTTTGAAAATTAATACAAAAGCGACCTTCGCTCGAGCAACATCTGGCGTGCACGCAGGAGAGAAAACAAGCACGTGTTTGAACAGTTATAAAATTTCATAGAGTTCACCGATTTATCTTTAACAAAATGGAATCAACTCGTGAAAGTAAGTAGAAAATAATTGTGTTTATTAGAATACTGAATATTTTTATAGAAAATAGTAATAATGTATTAAACTTATGTGAATTTTACGTTTGAAAACTAAAAAGAAACTTAGTTTTGAAGGAAAAAGTTTAATAGTTCAGCATAGTTCAAACATCTAACTTATTGGACATGAAAGGTGAAACTATTATCTATAAAATAAAACAAAATTTAGCTGCCGTCAGCTGCCTTACGAGTTTTTATGCAGCTTTTTATAAAAAAGAAAATAGAAAATATTATTTTGGCGTAACTAAAAGAGGTATAAATAATTTTTTCGTCCACTTGGATAATTGTTTCAACTTTTTTTGAACGTATATGATGTATATATAAGGTGATTTAGAATTTATATGCAAACATTCTTTTTAAAACTAAAATTTCATGCCTAAATTCCATGCGCGGGATGTAAGCCTGTACTTTATTCGAGTAAATTTATGTTATATGTATTCATATACAGTGCTTCAAATTTGTTTGTATAAAAATTAAATGCAAATTTTATTACATTAATATAATTCAGACTTATAATGATATTAGTACATTAAATAATCATTATTATTTACTAATTAATTTTATATGATTTTTTGAAAACTTGAAATAAAAATGACTATTAATTTAATTAAAGTGTAACTAATTTATGTATTAAACAAAAACTTTTTTTAGGTTCAGATTCAAAAATGCCCAATGAAAATGGTCTGACAAGAAAAGAAGTTTTTAATGTAATAAAAAATAATTTAAATATAAGTGCTGCAGAAGCATACGCAAAAATTGAAGAATTAATATCCTGCAAATCACAACATCCGTATAATTTACCTGACCACGCTAAACCAGCAATACGGAAATTAATGTATGAAATAAAAGACAAGTGGCAGAAAAGTAAAAGAAGCTAGTTTTGAAGAAGCTAGTGAGAGAACTAAACGAAGGAAGACAGAAAATTTGCGTACACAATCAAGTACTGAAGAGCTTTCTTACGCAACCCAAATGAATTTGCGAGCAGAAGGAAAAGTAGATGCAGCAAAAATAGTAAAGCATGTGACATCGAGCAGTCCTAGTAAAGCAAAAAGGTATCGAAAAAATTTTCAGAATATTAAAGAAGATAATTTTAGTCCTGATGAGGCTCTTTCTTTATTTATTGAACTGAAATTTTCAAGAAATAAATATCAACTATTACGAAATGCTTGCTTGCGAAAGAGATTCAAACTTTTTCCATCGTACAAAGAAATATTAAAGTCTAAAAAAAATTGTTATCCTAAAGCAGAAATAATTTTAACGCAAACTAGTGCAGAAATACAACTACAACCTTTACTAGATCACACGATTAGTCGTATTTTGCTTACTCAGTTGGATGCAATTAAAAGTTTAACCGATCAACAACTTGAAAATTTATCTTTAATTTGTAAATGGGGTTGCGATGGCAGTTCTGGGCAAAGTAGATATAAACAAAAATTCATCGATGATGAAAGAAACACAGATGAAAGTATTTTATTCACTTCTATTGTGCCACTGCAATTCATACATACAGATAAAGTGACGAATGAAATAACTGTTATTTGGAAAAATCCAAGACCTTCTTCTCCAAGATTCTACAGACCAATCAGAATTCAATTTTTACATGAGACTACAGAAATTACAGTACAAGAAACAGATTATATAAAAAAACAAATAGATGCACTTGTTCCTTTTGAAACATATCAAGATGGAAAAAAGATCTCTGTAACATATCAACTTGCCTTGACAATGATTGATGGCAAAGTATGCAACGCATTGACAAGTAATTATTCTACGCAACGTTGTTATCTATGTCAAGCAACATCTAAAGATTTTAATAAAATAGATTTAATTTTAAGTAAGCCAGTTAATGAGAAAAGTTTTGAATTCGGTTTATCATCATTACATGCTTGGATTCGTTGCTTTGAATGCTGTTTACATCTATCTTATAAATTAGATATAAAAAAATGGCAGACTCGCCAAGATCATGAAAAAAAATCGGTTGAGACAAGAAAAGAAAACGTTCAATTAGGTTTTAAGAAAGAATTAGGATTAATAGTTGATAAGCCAAAGCCTGGATATGGAAGTACAAACGATGGCAACACTGCTCGACGATTTTTCGAAAATTCACGTATTTCTGCAACTATAACAGGAGTAGAACAAAATATTATTCATCGCTTTTACATTATATTACAAGTTATTTCATCGGATCATATTATTAACCAAGAAGGATTTAAAGAATATACATTGGAAACAGCTCGCCAATTTGTAAAATTATATCCTTGGTATTATATGCCTACCTCAGTACATAAACTTCTTATTCATGGTACTGAAATAATAGCTTCTTCATTGTTACCTATTGGTCAAATGTCTGAAGATGCCCAAGAATCTTGTCACAAATACTTCAAAAAATTTCGTGAAGATTTTTCGCGCCAATACTCAAGGACAAAGACTATGGACGATATTTTTTCAAGATTTCTAGTATCATCAGATCCATATCTATCGAGTTGTCGGCAATTACCTTTGAAACAGCTTAGATCACTGTCGTCAGATGCAATAACATTATTATTACCTCCAACTGTAAGACATGGAAAAATTGCGGATGATAAAGAAGAAATTATTTCAACTTCAGAAGATTCTACGGATGCTACAAACGAAGATTTTTCATCTGATGATGATAATTTTTTATTTTAATTTATCTGTCCTTTTTATACATTTGTTCTCATATACACTTTTAATTTAACGCCTTGACATAATCTTTTGACGCTCGCAACTATTTATTCTCTTAATTATTCATTTTCTTTATGTACACTATTATTTTAACGCTTTGACATATTCAATTTGATTTTTGACTATTTTTCTTTTGACTTATTTATAACCACAATATTATTGTAATGTCATTTCATCTCGAAATTGTACCAGTCGTTAGCCATTATCCAAAAAGTTATATCTGCTCCTTAAAAAAAATAAAATGTTTTTATTAAAATTATATTTGTTTTATTTGTATTATATTGTTTTAAAATAATTATTCTATTGTCAATTAATAGTTTTTAATGAACAGTTTTTTCATTTAGGAGTTTTCTCATTTTCATCATATATAAGTTTTCTTATTTTTGTTATATTACATCCGCCATTTTGTATTTCATTAAATTCTTAATAAACGACTCTGAACAACCCTATTCAACAAATTTTATCAAAAACTAATAATTATTCTTCACATTGAAAGCTTTGTTACTTCTGATATGGCCATATTGAATCCGCCATTTTGAATTTTGTAATTTTTACCCCAGATTCGTAATCAGCGACCCCAAAAACCCCTAAGTAAGAAATTTCAGATCGATTTATAAAGATTTGGAGTTTTGGCCAGCTTTTTGGGATTCTGCCCCACTGTGTGCTGGAGACATAAACGACATTCGAGAAAAACGGATCGATGCTATGTATCAACTAGGTTTGACAGTTCAGCCATATATAATTGTCGTTGGACCTACGCTGGCTGAAATATCATCATTTTTTGTATCGGTTGACAAAGTCTTATACAACATGACATCAGCGTTTAAGGCAATTGATACGTACTTTAAACTGTTTCATGTACTGAATATTGAATATCCAGCAGCAAGTAATCATATCTGGCTACTAATTCAGCATGAGTTGTATAAATTTACTACAAAATACGATAAAAATCCCTCATATATTTTAGAAGTAATTAATGCGTTACAAAATTGTTGAAAAAATATATATCTGACAAAATGGAACTTTAAAAGAAACTCGAACTTTAAAAGAACATTGAAGAAATTATAATATAATATCTTATTTTAATTGTAGTTATTAAAAAAGTATATTACTATTGGTGATATAATTGTGATACATCACATAGTTTTCTTTATATATTTAATTATATATTTTAAAAGTTTATTTTATTTCTGTTTTAATATTAAGTATAAAGTGTCTTCAGTACATAGTACAATAAGTTTATTAAGTGATTTAATATTAAGTGATAAGTTCTTTAAAATATTCATTGTATCTTCTGCGGACAGTGAACTTTTTCATGATGTTTTCTTGCCCGTTTTGCTTCGAATCATATGACTGCATTACAAATTTGAAAGCTCATTGCAAAGTAAACACAGTATAAAAATACATTCTTCTTTTCGAGAACAGTTGTCAACAAAAACGTTAACACAATTACTTCCAAAGATATGTTCTCGTACTTTTACCGATATTTATACTTTTTTTAAGCATTTATCCAGAACTCATTCAACAAATAGTAATACTGTATACGAAACTTGTTCAGAAAATAGTATTGGGGACAATATATATCGTGGTAACAGTCTGGAAGACATAAGTTAATCCCTTACAATCTAATAGTATCGAAGAGATATCCATTGATTCCTCGCAATTAATGCTAAGTACTTCTCGTGCGATTAATAACAGCGATACCACTTTCAATATCATAGTTACAGAATTTGCAGAAAAGATTGCACAAAGTTCGACCTTATTTGTTGCAAATTTATATTCTCAACCGTCATTACCACGTGTTTTTTGTCAGAGAATAATCGAATCAATAACAAGTAATCTTCATTGCATTAAAATATTAGAAGAAAAATACAAATCTATTGAACCAAATCTTCATCAAGATTTGATTGCTATGTTTAACATTTTAAATAACGCATTTGCAAATTATTCCTCTGAATATCGAATAATGCTACATTTTAAAACATTACACTCTTTAATAGAACCGAAAGAAATATGTGTTGATGCGTTTATTGATACTAAGGTTGTGAAAAATAGTAACAAACTGTTGATAAGAAATAGAAAAATATGTGTTATATCTCTTGAAAAAATATTAAAGACATTTCTCGAATTGCCAGGTGTATATAATAGTATAATAACAAACATTCAAGAAAATGAACGGAGTACAATGAAGACAAATGTATTTCAAAGTAAAATTTGGCGTTCTATTAAACAGCAGTACACAAGTGAAGTATTACCTTTAATACTTTACTACGATGAATTGGAAATAAATAATCCATTAGGTACTCATTGAGGTTTAAATAAGCTTGGAGTGGTATATTGCACTATTGGTGGTATCAACGAGAAGTTTGCGAGTATGCTTGAAAATATTTTTGTCGTACAATTACATAAGGTTATTGATTATGAAGCAGTTGGTAATAAGCAGATTTTCGCATCTCTTATTAATGAGATTAATAAATTGCAGCCTAACGGTATATCTCTAAACATTGAAAACTCAGAAAAAAGGTAAAATTTGCATTATTGCATATTCTTGGAGATAATTTAGGGCTACATGCTATATTCGGGTCAAGTACAAGTTTTAATTCTAATTATTCTTGTAGAATATGCTTAGTAGATACATCAACTCGTCGAAGACAGATTATTGAAGATATTGAGTTACTTCGAACTGTTGACAATTACGCGGCAGATGTTAGAGACAAAAATCATGGCATTAAGGAAGAATGCATTTTTCATTCGATACAAAATTTTCACATCACAATAAATCGTAGTGTGATATGATGCATGATTTATTTGAGGGAATCTGTCATTATGATTTAGGTCAACTTTTATTTAGATTAATATTTACAGATCAGCTAATTTCTTTTCATACAATTAATAATAGACTTTACAGTTTTGATTACGGAGATAATCATTCTACAAACAAACCACCATTAATTAATGTAGACGCTCTAAAAAAAAGTATATTATTTATTCTGCAAGTGAAATGGCTATACTTTGGCAATATTTAGGCTTAATAATTGGCGATCTCATTCCAAAAAATAATAGAACTTGGAAGTTATACATTGTTCTTCGAAAAATATTATCCATTATAATGGAACAAGAAGTAACTGATGAAAACATTACTTTGTTAGGACAACTTATAAGTGAACATCATACATTATATATAAATTTATTTGATGATACACTAAAACCAAAATTTCATTTATTACTCCATTATCCACGCATTATAGAACAGACTGGACCTCTCAAACACATGTCATCCATACGATTCGAAGCGAAACATAAAGAGCTGAAACAAACGGCAAATGCTATTACATCTAGAAAAAACCCTGCGTACACATTATCTATGAAACACCAACTACAATTAAATTATAGGTTTATTTTAAATAAAGGATTTGAAAATCGTTTAGAGTTCGGTATCATTTTACATGAAAACTTGACAAATATTGACTGTTACAACAATTTTATGAATATTCTGCCATTTGTTTCTTCTCATGACTATAAATGTGTTTCTTGGACAAAAGTTAATGGAACACTTTATAAACTAAAGATGGTCATTGTAATCGATAAAAGTAATTGCAAATTTGGCAACATTCAATATATTTTATGCGAAATATTCTTTCTGTATAAGGAACTACTAACTATAGAATTTAATACTCATTTTTACGCATATGAGATAACAGGAACACACTCTTGGGGATTCATACCTTATTCAAAACTTCACACATTTAAACCTAATAATATTCATTTTGTTGGGGATAAAAGCTATATTCCAGAGTTTCAAGTTTAATTATTTTCTATTTGATGCTTTTAATTTCGTCGTAATCTTTCTTTAAAGTTTTCTCTGAAATCTATATTAAATTTATATATTAAATTTGAAAATACTGATATGATTTAATATCATAAATCCTTAAAAGCATAAATTCTATCAATAAAGGACCTCGCAGAATCCTTACTGGCTCCCGGCTAATTTTTCTGAAAATTTAATATGTGGTAGTTCTCAACATGTAGAACAAAAGTGTCAATAGCCCCAAGGTCCGATTACGGATAGTTTTCGAGACACAACACCCCAAAGTTGAACTTTTCGTACCTTATTGCAGCATAGTACGGGTGCAGTCGATGTCGATGTACACGATGCTGCTTGTGATTAAGGTGGGTGTACAGGTGCTTGGGCGTGCGTGCGTGCGTGCGTGCGTGCGTGCGTGCGTGTGTGTGTGCGCGCGCGCGCGCGCGTGTGTGTGCGTGCGCGCGCGCACACACACACGCACGCACAGTACAGAGGATTTGGAGTCATAAAATACTGCGGGAGTAACCGTGGGGTCCTTATCTCTGCTGACACACACACACACACACACATCCAAGCACCTGTACACCTTAATCATAAGCAGCATCGTACATCGACATCGATTGCATCCGCACTACGTTGCAATAAGGTGCGAAAAGTCCAACTTTGGGGTGCTGTATCTCGAAAACTACCCGTGATCGGACCTTGGGGCTATTGACACTTTTGTTTTACGTGTTGAGAACTACCACATATTAAATTTTCAGAAAAATTAGCCGAGAGCTAATTCCCATAAGGATTCTGCGGGGTCCTTTCCGGAATATTATAAAATAATAATAATGCTAATAAATATGCTCATCAATTGCAAAAGTGGTTTTATAGTTTTATCTATTTATTTTAATGCAATTCATAGAGATTTTCAGCTTCTGGATATTCTTATTTTTGACGTCATCAATCGGGAGTTCTATAGCAAGAAGCCTTATAAGAAAATAAATATATGTATTTTTCATAGTCTTTTATTCGCGTTGTATATGTGCAAACTAATACTTTATTATATACTTATGTATTAAAAAGGTAAATGTATTATGTGTTAAATTATTTTTTTAGTTACGCATAAGATGTCTTACAATAAAATGTCGCACAAATATCATAACAGTTTATATATATAACATTGTATGATAATATAAATATAAAAATAGGTTTAGATTTTGTAATAAGAAAATAAGTATATGTATCGCTTTTATTCGCGTAGGTTAGACATTACTTTGTGCAAACTAATATACTTGATTCTACTTATATATTAAAAGTTATTTTTTTAGTTACGTATAAGATATTATACAATAAAATGTTACATAAATGTCATGAGAGTTTATTTGCACAACATTGTATGTGTGATGATATAAAAATAGATTTAAGTTTTCTGTCATAAATTCGCAGTCCAATTCATTAATTTGTAATATTTAATATTGTGCAATCTTCTGCAATATATTATATAAAATATATATGTTATATTATAAACGTAAATATGTAATTGTTCGAGAATTTAATATTTAATTGCCGATGGTTACTGGCTGCGACGGATGATCTGTCAATAGGTACTCGACTCAATGCCGGTGGTCAGAAATACGCGCGTGAACGGGCAGCCACCGCGACCGGAATGCGCAGCGGTGCACAATGGCCGACAATGTCTGTACGCGCCGCGATCGTACAAGGCGGACAGTGCGTTCTGAGTCGTCACAGAAAATCAGTAATAAGTGTGAGCGGAGTCCGCAAAACAATGAGCGCATGCACAATAGAGCAAATTGAGCAAAGCCAGACGTGTATATCTGAGCTGGAATCCGTGATCTCGGGATCGCCACGAGCTGTGGGCGGCCACGCGATATAAACGTGCCGTGAGGCCGTATTCTTTCCCTTGAGCTGATTAACACTTGGCGAATTCGATCCGCGAGACACAATGAGCTAACGCAGAGCAGTCTATCCAAATACCTTGTCGAGCAACACCGTACGCACAAAACCAATCGCAAGCACAACGAGACTTGAGTGAACTTCCGAACTATGTCCTGTCGCTACGCCGTACCGAACAAGAAGAAGGAAACGGAAACGGCCGGCCCACGAGCGCCGCAGGCCGGGCCGCCTGCCGGCGTTCATGCACCGCGAGGTGCTGTCACCTCGCGGGTTCACGCAACATTCGTGCACAAACGAGCATGACGAGCGTCACGCGCTACACACAGAGAGAACACGTTTCTTTGGATTTAGTAAATGTGTTTGTTTGAATTATATTTGTTTGACTAAAAAAAAATTTGAGTATACAAAACATTATTTTATTGAATATAAACTTAGTTGTTTCGTTGCACTAAATCATTTTCCTTGACGGAAAAATAAGTATTATTTGAAATAATATTGTAAATACGTTTGATTGAAACAAATGCATTATTTCTTTCAATTAGTCACCATTTTTTTTTGAAAGTCGCCATTCGTTTCCGACGCCGATAGGCGTCGCATAAGACCATAAGCTTTCTCGTATTTAAAATTTACTTGGAAACATATATAAGTAAGCTTGAAGTATACTTCTTAATAAAGTGTATTAGGTTTTGAAAGTTACACTTCCAATGGCATTAGAATTGGAACTTGAGAATGAGATGTGCAAAAATTATAACAAAATTATTCAAAGTAATATAATAAATTTTTAAAATTAAATTTTTAAAATAAAATAAAATCTTGTTACAAGAACCAACATAATTATTTAACAGTACAATACAATTGTTTCACTCCACGAAAAACTAAAATTCTTCCAAACAACATTTTATTTCAAGTAAACATATATGTTGTTTAAAGTTTCAAACAATCATATTTGTTTGTTCAAACATTAGTTTGTTTGACCCTATTCCAATAATTAAATTTCTTTGACTTTAATAAAATTTATTATATCCAAAGAAACATTTCTCTCTGTGCAGCCACAGGCGCACCCGTGATCTTTCGCGAACAGTAATAAATTTATAAAAAATGTATTACATGTGTTTTTATTAATTATTTGACAAAATATACAATATACAAGCTATAATATAAGGAAAAACAATGCATAAACTATGTTTTTTATACTCTATTTAATATACTCTATTTCCTATTTTATCATCAATAAAAATAGGTTAGGCATTACTTGGGCATTACTAGTTTTGGTGGGCATTGCTGGGCATTGCTAGGCATTACTAGGAATTAGTGGGCATTACTAGGCATTAGTGGGCATTACTTGGGCATTGCTTGGGAATTGGTGGGCATTACTAGGCATTAGTGGGCATTACGTCAAAAAATTTGGTAGTAATGCCCAGAATTGGGCATTACTAGGCATTGGTGTACACTATTTTGGTCAGCGGTTTCCCCCTTGGTGGTATCATTTCTTTAATAAATTCTGGGGTAAGTTCAGGTAAATTTGCGTCAGTAATTGCATTTTCTAAAAATTGGAAACGTATGTAACTCCATCGCCTCAAAGATTTAAAGAAAACTACACTGAGAAAAAGAATTGTTTCATCCAACTAAATATTTAGTTCGAAACGTTCAACTAAACATATTACTACGGTCAAACAAAATATTGCTTCCAAACTTCATAATTTGTTACTACTTTAAGCAAATGCGGTTTTAGAAACAATATTTTGGTTCATCATAGTAATATATTTAGTTGAACGTATCGTACTAAATAAAATATTTAGTTGGATGAAATAATTTATTTCAGTGGTATATAATAATAAACGAAATAAAAATTTAGTTGACAGAATCAAATATTTATTTGACTGCAAGATAGTTTCGTTAGGACAATCAAAGTTTTTTTTACTGTTGACAAAACATTTTAATTTTCAACTTTTTACTTTAATCAATCTCAGAATACGCACACAGAGAATTATAATGTCGAAAATATATTTTAATTTAATGTGCGGAACGCGAATAGGTTCTTGAAATCGGAAATAAAGCTCCGTCGAATTATACGCTCAGTTCGTGGAAGTAGACTGTATTTACTAGAAGCTGAATATGTACAATATTTACAGAGTTCGCGCAGTGAGCAAAAACGCTGGAATGCGTCTGACAAAGGGAGATTCCCAAACACCGCGAGACGGCGTCGATTTTCAAAGCAGCAGAAATAATCGCACGAAATTAAGCAAATCCGCGAAGCTACGGATCAATTCGAACGGTCAGTTCTAATAGATCACTCGAAATTAGGCGAATCCGCGAAGCGACGGATCAAGACAAGAGAAGCAGGTTCCTTACGAAAACTTCTGCGACAAGAGCGTGGAGGAGACGAAGGAACGGAGTTTTATAGCCTCGCTATTTGTCTCAATTTTCGATCCTTCGCCCCACTCGCTGTTTACTAGAAACACGAAAACGTCGCTCCGCGTGGTGATTCCCACGGTCTCATCAGCTGATTTGTCGAAAATAAGCTTCCGCGGACTATCAGCTGTTTTCGAAGAACGGTGACCTTGTCGTACGCGAAATCGCTCGAGCGGAAAACTATTTGAGGACGTTCGATTTCGAACATTCCGCCCGCCTCGTATGGTGAAACCTACGACTCACAAGATGAATTCGTTCGCTGTTGACGGAAAAATTTATATGAATTTTATTTCGGTGCGATGATATAATATTCTTGGATCACAATTTAATTAACTTTTCGCTAAAGTACAAAAGGAAAAAGGCGTTACTCTCTCTCGAATTGAGCAACTAATAAAAATATGCTTTACAAAAAAAAAATATTTTAGTCCTCGGCATCTCCCGGCGTGATGCTCGAAGGGAGTAAAACCAACTTGCTGACCGGTCGCGTGAAGCTCGAAGTAGCAGTACGCACGCTAACTCGCTAACACGCTACTCTAACTTGCCCGTCGTCACCTGGATGCAGTGTCTCGACTCTGGCTAGCGGCCACTTATTCGGCGGTGTAGTTTCGCCCCGAATCAGGCACAGGCGGCCCACTCATATCTCTTCGGTAGGTTTTAGCCACTTTGGTCGATGCGCGAGGGTATTGAGGTACTCTCGGGTCCAGCGAGCCCAGAATTGGTCCCTCATTTTTTGGAGTAGTAGCCATCGAGTAAGGCGCCCTGCCGTTTCTCAGCCCGGCATGGTTCGGGTACGGCACTTAGCGGGGCGCCGATAAGGAGGTGCCCTGGTGTAAGTGCCGTGAGGTCGTCAGGGTCATCGGTTATGGCCTGAATTGGTCTGGAATTCAGACACGCCTCTATTTGTGCCAACAACGTCGCCATCTCCTCGTACGTTAGCCTCGCCTCGCCAATCGTGCGTTGGAGATGATGTTTCGTCGATTTGACGGCAGCTTCCCAGAGCCCTCCGAAGTTTGGTGCTGCTGGAGGATTGAAATGCCATCGAATCCTCTCCTCTGCTAGGTATTTCGCCACTCGTTGGCCCTCCCTAGAGCTGGCGGAGAAGAGTGCTCGGAGCTGAGCGTCAGCTCCGACAAAGTTCGTGCCGCAGTCACTATAAAGAGAGCGACACAATCCCCGCCGAACCACGAATCGACGCAGCGCAGCCAAAAAAGCGTCAGCGGAGTAATCCGACGCCACGTCCAAGTGTACGGCTCTGGAGCTGAGATAAATAAAAATGGATATAAATGCTTTAGAAGCTTTATGGCCTCTTCCCTTGGAGGTTCGCAGCCACACTGGTCCGGCGTAGTCGATACCCGTATTTAGGCCGCGACGGTGTTACTCGGGCAGCCGGTAGATTTCCCATTAGCGGCTGGGAGGGTGCCGCCCGCCATCGCCGGCAGATTACGTATCGGTTGATGCACTCCTTGGTTAGTCGTCGTCCTCGGGGTACCCAGTATTCCTGCCTTGCGGTCCCCAGGGTCATCTGGATCCCGCCATGTAACGTCCTCTGATGACACGCCTCTAAGACGAGGCGAGTGAAGTTGGAAGCTCCGGGTAAAATTATCGGGTGCTTTGTATCGAGCGACAAGGGCGCATTTCGCAATCGGCCCCCGACTCGAAGAAGGCCCTCCGCATCCAAGAATGGACTCAGTTTGGCCAGCTCGCTGCGTGCCGGCAGCTGCTCGTCTCTTTGAATCGCGGCTAGCTCCTTGCTGAAATTTACAGACTGGATAGTCTGGATCCATCTGCTTCTGGCTCCTTCAATCTCCGACGCTCCGAGAATGTGTGGGCCAATGGCTTCGTCAGCGCTTGGAGAGCGAGCTCGCCAAGCTCGCGAGCGTTGTAGCCAGCGACGACACCAGGCTGACACTCGTAGTAACCGTGTGAGAGAGGAATATCGGGTCAGTAGCTCTGGCTCTTCCTCTTTTGTTTTGTCCGTGGTTGCGGCATGAACTCGTGTACGACGTTCCGGCAGTTCGTTAGAGACGTTCTCTAATGCCGTCGGCCAAAGAGTCGGTTTTAGTTGAAGCCACGGCTGCCCGCTCCACCAGAGCGAGTGGTCTATCATCTCCCCGGGCGATATTCCTCGCGACGCACAGTCCGCCGGGTTGTCCCGTCCTGAAACATGATGCCATATGGCGTTTGGAAGTACGGTCTGGACTTCACTTACTCGGTTCGCCACGAAGATCTTCCAGGAGGATGGGTGTCCTCGGATCCATCCAAGGGCCACAGTTGAGTCCGACCACAAATGGAGGGGAGCTTGCGTGTCTTGGAGGACACTGCGCGCGTGAGCCGCAAGCCGAGCGAGCAATGCGGCCGCGCACAGCTCCAGCCGCGGAAGAGTGACTTGCTTCAATGGAGCTACTTTTGTTTTAGCGGTCACCAATCTTGTTTTTATTTCGCCGGTATGATCCTCCGTTCTCAGATAGATTACGGCTGCGTAAGCTCGTTCGGAGGCGTCTGCGAAGCCGTGGATCTGTGTTTGTACGCCTTCCGAATCGCTGGCCAGCCATCGGGGAATCCGAATGGCTTCTAGGAGGGGTAGCTGGCTCTGGTAGTCTTGCCATCGTCGGACTTCCTCTTCAGGGAGCGGCGCGTCCCAGTCGATCCCCAGTAGCCACATTGACTGAGTACGAATCTTTGCCAACACCGTCACTGGAGCGAGCCATCCTAATGGGTCGAATAGTTTTGCTGCAAATGATAATGTTGTTCATTTAGTAGTTAATTCTGTCGGAATCGGCGGAATGGAAAAGGCGAAATGATCGCTGTGCGGATGCCAGCGGAGGCCCAATGTCAGATGGTTCTCGTCCGGTAACCACCATCGAGCTTCCTTTTGCAACTGGTCATCTTTTGGTAGGCCGTCCAGCAGCGAGGCCTCGTTGGCTGACCATTTTTTCAACGGAAATCCACCCGCCTTACAAATTCGTTCCACTTGATGTCGAATTTCTTTGGCCCCGAGTTCCGTTGACGCACCAGTCAAGACGTCATCCATGTAGACGTCATGTCGCAATACTTCCGCGCCCAGCGGAAAGTTCTTTTCCTCATTGTCCGCTAGCTGTCGGAGGGTGCGAATCGCGAGGAAAGGAGCGCTAGTTAAGCCGTACGTGACGGTATTCAATTGAAACTCCCGCATCTCGTCGCCCGAATTTTCGCGCCACAAGATCCTTTGCAGATCTCTGTCCTGTGGGTGGACATCGATCTGCCGATACATTTTTTCCATGTCGGCAGCAATTACGTACCGGTGACGACGCCATCGCAATAGAATATTCGCTAACATGGGTAGTAGATTCGGTCCCGCCTGCAAGAATTGGTTGAGGCTCCCGCCCGTTTTTATCTTGGTTGATCCATTAAAGACGACCCGAAGTTTGGTTGTAAGACTTGTTTCACACATCATGCCGTGATGCGGTAAAAAGCAGACTCGGTTCTCCGCGAGATTCGAAACCGGAGCGACCGCTGTCATGTGCCCTAAGTTGGTATATTGACGCATAAAGTCGACATAAAGCGCATGAAAAGCAGCATCCCGCGCGAACTTTGCTTCCATACTCGTGAGTACGCGAACAGCGGCGCGGCGTGTCTCGGTAAGGTTCGGCACAGGTGTAATCACCGGAAGGCATATTATGTAACGTCCATCGGGTTTGCGAGAATGCGTGCGAGCGTAATGCGCTTCGCACGCCTGTTCCTCCGCTATAAGGACGGGTTCTGACGGTAATTCTTCCTGTTCCCACAGGCGTCTTACAAGGCTGAGAAGGTCCTCTTCCACTCGGCACTGAAACACCTGAGTGAGGTGGCCGGAAGCAAGTCGGTCGGCCGCTCCCGACAGAATCCACCCGAGCGAGGTGTCCTGAGCTACCGGTGCATCGCGACTTCCCTTTCGGATTTTCTCTCTAAGAATATCCGCGTAGACGGAGCTTTATTTCCGATTTCAAGAACCTATTCGCGTTCCGCACATTAAATTAAAATATATTTTCGACATTATAATTCTCTGTGTGCGTATTCTGAGATTGATTAAAGTAAAAAGTTGAAAATTAAAATATTTTGTCAATAGTAAAAAAAACTTTGATTATCTTAATAAAACTGTCTTGCAGTCAAATAAATATTTGATTCTGTCAACTAAATTTTTATTTCGTTTATTGTACCACTAAAATAAATTATTTCATGAAACTAAATATTTTTTTAATGTTTTGTTTAAACCTCGTCTAAAATGGAGTCGTAATCGTAAGATTGCACAAATGGACTAACCACAATCAAGTTTTCTTATATATCTTGTTTGTCGTTGGTCCATTTGCTCCATATGACTTCGTGTTGTAGACACCGTGTGTACTTGATTGAGAACACGTAGAATCTGTTCTTTTTCGTTGCACTACTGCGCAATGAAAGTCGCGGAATTGAGGTCGGTGGAAACGGGTCTAATTGCTCTTATTCCTACTTGACTCGAACGGTGGGAACAGTTGGTAAATTTGTTTCGTTACATAAGACCACTTTTATGCTCACTCTGGTGCGCAGTAGTGTCGCGTCAGAGAGAACAGAAACACCTAGTCAGCAGAAACAGCAGCAGACCCTGTAAGCAATAGTGTGCGAATAATAGGTAGGATTAAACTCATCATACATCATTCACTAGCAAATTTCGTGTATCGTGCGTGTGTGCCTGCGTCGGTCCGTTGCAACTCCTTGTCATCTCATGTCGTCGCTGCTTTACTCGCGATCGCGCCTAACTCTTTTTCGCAATTGTCACTCATTTCTTGTTAATTATCCATGTTCATTTACTTTATTGTTTCCATTACTCCGCAACGTTCGATGATGCATAAACGGAGCGCCGGATTTTCGCACAGCCAGTGCAATGCGCGTGCGCATGGGTTCGACTCTCTCAGCTCAGCAGCAGCCAATGGCGGAACATTCCGCGAATATCTTGCCGTGATTTTATTAAATTTCACAAATACCTCGATAGTAATTACAACTTTGCCAACTCTTATGACTCGTTAAACACATGTTACCTTCATGACCTTAGCTACATGAAAATATTTTGCAAAAAGATGGTTACACAAATAATAGTAAAGGCCCCTTGTACAGTTATGGTTGCTCGATACTTATCATTGCGTTAAATTTCATACATTTTTTTCTAATCATTTTGCATTCTTGTCGTATCATCGCACGAGATTCCACGATTTTTAACATTTACAACTTCTTTCAAGATTAATTTTTCTTGTTACACCTCATTACCGTACTTTAGCCGTAATCGGCTTTCATCGTTTCTTTATTCCGCATAACTTTGATCTTTTTATTTCAAATTACTCGATTCATTTCTACGAATTGCCCTGACATTCATATTTTAACGTACTTACTATCGTACAACGTTAACAGAACGTTACACATAAATTGCTATTTTTGAGATGCACCCCTGTGTGTACTTTCGAAAATTACAGTAAAACTAGACTTTGTCGCTAACCAGAGATCCATCCTCACTAAACAAAACCAACTCCAAGCTAAGATTTAACATCTACACTCTAGTATCGCCTCGAGACTTTAATTACACGAAATGTGGCTATTAGGCAAAAATAGACCTGACTGTAACTTTTGATTCAACGACCACGACGGATTTTTTTTTAGATCCACTTTCCAACAGCACTGACATGAGAGGAAAACGATTGTCACGTGTGTAAATCTTTCCAATCACCATTTCATCCTTTCACTACTGAATATAATTTCATACGATCCCTCCTGCTACTCACTTTTACTAATATTTTATATTCAATCATTTTGACACTTTGATTTGTCTTATCTCATGTAGATATTTAATAAAAAACATTAAGATCAATTTCACATTACAATCTTATTGAATAATTACCACATTATGACCGTTAGTTTATGCATGTTTTCCCGTAGTATCTGCGTTTCCTGATTTCGTGCGTGTATGTACTTGTTTTGATTTAGTTTCTGCGTATTTTCCGATCTCGTGCACATAAATCGTTCTCAATTTGTTGCTTAATTTTCTCGGAGTTTAATTTGTTTATTTACATTTTCAGGTTGACGATTTTGTGATTCATTTGCGGATTGCGCTTTCTTTTTCAACAACGTAAGTATATGTCAAGTCTTGTCTTTTTACTAATTTGTAATCATCCAACATCCCGCATGTGTGTGAGGAGATATTACTTTTTTGTTTTCTCATTTGTTTGCAACATTTTTACGGTAGCCGGTTAAGGAAAGGGACTCAGGCGACCATCTGGCGGACATCGGGACCTTTGAAACGCGTGCACGATATAGATTTTTAAATTTTTTTCACGTTTGTCGATGTGTATTTTTGATGGAAGCAAATCAAGGAATGGGATTTGAACGACCGTTTGACGGGTGTCGAGACCTTTGAAACGCGTGAACATTTCTTTCTTAATCTCCATTCGTTTCCGAGACTTCGTTTTTTAAAATTTTTTCGACGTGTATTTTTGACGGTTGCCGATTTTGCAATTTTTTTTCTTTTCAGATGTGTTCTAACGGAAAACCGCCCGAGGTGATTGACTTAGTCATCTCGTCCGAGGTGATTGACTTGGTCACCTCGGATGAAGTGATTGACTCAGTCCCCTCGGATTCCGAGCACGTCGTCGCACCACGACGACGACGATTACGCCGACGAGGTACGATATGACATTACTTGACTTAATTTTAAGGTGCGCACGTACGGAAAGCATGTGTACTCACGGGTATTCTCTCGTGTGTCTTACAGTCTCTTGGCGCGCGCGTGTAAGAGTCGTAAGGTATGCGAGGTTAAAGTACACATACGACGAGTAGGCGTATATTCGTGTATCTTTTTATTTTCTAGCTCTCAGAGGCCCTTCACCCTCTACTCCCGAAATATCAACTCCGAGTGGGTCTTTCAACCTCGAGATCGAGCGGGAGCCTGTGTGGCAGGAGCTTATGGTGGGTATATTCTTTTATTCGTTCTTTGTAAGTTGTTAATGACATCGGACATCTGAAAAGAAAACAAAAAACTGAAAAATCGGCAACCGTTACAAGTTTGTCTCGACAAACATGAAAAACGTAGAAAAATCAATATCTCCGCAACGAATCGAGATAAAGAAAGAAACATGGTCGCGTTTTAAAAGTCCCAGCACCTCCCAAACAATAGTCAAGTCTCTTTCCTTGATTGGGCACCGTTTGCACCAAAAAGTTGCAAAAAAAAAACAGAGAAAATAAAAAAGTAATAGCTCCTCACGTGCATCTGGGATGTTGGATAGTTACAGAAATCTAAAATGACACTTGATATATACTTACAGTTGGAAAAAAAGGAGAATATAAAGGCGTACATCCATGTATCTTTTGTTTTTATTTTCTAGTTTTTATCTATCCGGTGCCCCATTATGGACCCATTCTCCTCCTCTTCGGATATGAGGTGTTTCCGAGGACTTGTGGGACACCGTGGAGGAAAAGAGGGCATTTGCCGAGGCCTATTCGGGCCAGCCGATGACGGGTCCTTCCTGGGCAGAGGAAGACGACCTAAATGAGAGTACTACGGCTGCCCTTACGTGCGAGTTTTTTGGTGAATATATTCTTTTATTCGTACTTTGTAAATTCTTTATGACATCGGACATGTTTCTTTCTTGTCCATTATTTATGCTGTTATTTTTTCTTTACAGTTTTGTATTATGTTTTCTTTTCAGATTGATCTGACGCGGACGCGCGAGGTGTAATTGGATTCGTCTGAGGACGACGGTGATGAGGATGACGGCTCACCGAAATCGGATCTCTATACGAGGAATCGGGCCTCGCTTTCGCAACAAATTGCGAATCCAATTTTATATTTGGAAATATGTTAAGATAATTAACAAATTGTGGAAAAAGTCTCATCGACAATCGACACTTAAATAAAATATATAACTATATATTCGTATGTACCTCTATTATTTAAATTATAATTATAAGAGTCGTAAATCCGGAAGTAGAAACACGCGTCTTGTCCAAATAATCAATTAAGGGCGCACGTGATTGGAGGATTGAGACGAATCACCCCCTTACCGAGCGACAATATTTTGTACATAGTTCAAATGGACACGGCTTATTTAGACACAGAAATTTTAGACACAGTGGATTTTGGACACATAGACACATAGTGGATTTTGGACACATAGAAAATTAATTTTGTACACAACTCATTTCGACACCGCTCATATCGACACCGTTCAAATAGACGCCGCTCATTTCAACATCAGGTTGTGTGAGGAATCATCGGATTCCCCGTTGGAAGCTGCGTTTGCGTGCATACTGGCGTTCCGGAGCCTGCTAGGGTTTGGCGTAAATCTGGGAGGATTTAAGTCTGCGTAACAAGATTGCCGAGTGCGGTTTTTCCGATGCCTTACGGATTGGCATAGATAAATATAGATGTTTTCATTAATTTCAGAAATGTTGAAGTAGAATCTGTTGGCTATATTTGAGTCTCATTCGAATATTACATTCATAGCCGTATAATAGAGCGACTGTCTAAGAAGATCCTATCCTCAAGCTTTGGTAGATACTTTAATCAAGTCCTTAAGACCGCTATTATTACGCAAGGACGAGGCAATATGGATATTTAATTAAGGGACTATTGGGTTCGAGATTTGTGTTTGACACGTTCATTCATAGTTTCAAACACTGCGAAATCCCCTGTCATTCACCACAACTGGTCAAATGCAGAAATCATTCGTGATTTTTTTATTGATTTCTCCACTCGGAGTTTTTCACCCATATCGGATCCAATCACATGCGATAGATATATGGTCTGTACAGCGCCGAAAGCAATTAAAAACACTACAATACAGTGAGGCATACAGCTTCAAGCAGTATACAGCCCCGAAGGAGTGGCATTCACTTGGACACCGTTCAAATGAACACGGTGCTAAAGGACACAGAGATACTAGACACGATATTTTGCACACGGTTCCATTGGACACGGTGCTTTTGGACACAGGAATTATTGGTGATGATTATTTTCACGTAGCAAAAATATTGCTCAACAATATTATAACGATAATGAAATGTCATTAAAAATTACAAAATAGACCTACTGGCTAGACGAGATCACAGTGAACATGTTTCATCGTGAAAAAACATCCTCTCATTATCCACCGATTACCGTATCGAGTCAGCGTTTTGGATTCGGGTGCTAATTCAAAAATTAAGAAGAAGTCTTGGTAAAAAAAAAGACAATTGACGAAGGGTAAGTTACATTTGATTAATAATTTTACTGATTTAATAATAATAATTGATGATTATTTTCAATTGATTAATTGTCATGAACTTATTGTAAGATTATGTTATCAGCCAGCAAAACATAAATTTAAGGGGGTTGTCGTGCTGAAATATCAACAAAAAGTATGGGCGCGGCTCTTCGCGTGTTTCTCTTCTCCACTAAAGACTTTCTAGAGCGACTGTACACGCACACATAGCCGTGACCTGTCCATGCACTCTCTCCGCGCATGTGTGTAAAAAATTACAATATTCGCAACGCTGCGAATAGAAGCCACGTGCGTGTAAAACAGCTTACATTGGTACTTCCACTTACAATACCTCAACAACGAATATGGATTGCTCTATGCAGTTTTCTGCTATTCGATATTATTGAATATCATTAACAACATATTAGTTTCTCAAAACAATGACAATTTTGGTGGAGATCCTATAAACGAAAATGTGGTCTCGCGGCGACCTCTCCCATAAGAACCCATGTTAAAGAGCGCAACTTCCACAATAAATATCTCGAAAACGAATATGGATTGCCTATCTCAAATTTGGAGACGTAATATATGTAAGGTTTATTAATGCATATGCGAAGTCTAGAGAAATCGACAATATTTTTATATTTCACGACAACCCCCTTAATGTGTCCATAATTGTGCTTGGATTATTAATACAGAATCAAACTACAATAGTTTATGCTTGAATTTAATTTATGTTTTAGCTGTTGATAACATAATCTCACAACAGGTTTGATGATAATAAAAAAGCTACCGTATATCCTAAATAAAAGAATTACGATAACTATGAAATAGTAAATCTTAAAGTTTTTACTACCATAATTGCTATCATAAATTTGAAATAAGCTCTGTTTAGTTTTTAATGTGGCACTATGAAAAAATTTTGTAAATTTTACAGAATCTGTTTCGATATTCTCTGAAAATGGAAGTAAAAGAGAGAGAGAGAGAGAGAGAGAGAGAGAGAGAGAGAGAGAGAGAGAGAGAGAGAGAGAGAGTTGGGAAACGGAGGAAACGAAATATTTTTTGCATTTAATACGAGAGAGACAAGTAATGAAATGTTTAGATAGCAAAAAATTTCGTGCAGACGAAATATTTAAATATCTTGAGAAAAGTATGCATGAAAAAGGATACAAAAAGAATTGGAAGCAGATGCAAACGCGTTTTAAAACGTTAAGACGTAAGTTATATGTAATTACTATTATTATAATCTATTGATGTGTAATTTTATATTTTTTGTCAATAATGTATTGATTAATTTGTTTAGCAATGGTTTTATTACTTTACAGAACGATATAAAAGCGATATTAAAAGAAAAATGGGGAAAAGCGGATCAGGCAATTATTTATCTTCATTTCCCTATGCAACAGAGATGTCAGAGTTATTGGATTCAAGACCGATAGCAATAGAAGAAGGTATTGATAGCTGTGACTTGTCAGAAGACTCAATTGATTTAAATACAAATTCGTGTGTGCCGGAAGATCCACTTTCTATACTCTTAAATGAAAAGAATGGTACGAAATTCTATATTACATTTTACATTTCTTCCAATGAATAAATTAATTAAACTGTTATATATTGTCTTTTTTCAGATTCTAATGATTTCGTCTACGAAGATACTCCGGACCCAAAAGACAGAGTTATTTCTGGTTGCTCAAAACATATCCACGAGACTACTGTAACATAAATTATAAAGATTTGCATTGCAACACATTTAGTAAATACAAAACATATGTTAATGCAATCTTTTGCACAACTTTTACGTGTATTTGACAAGCGACGCAGACATTTAATAGAGATTATATTGATGCATTTATTAAACGAAACTTCACCTAATCAATTACTCAATATTGGTCCTATTTTACGATTATCGGAAGAAAGAACGTTATGGATGAAGGAAAGAAGTAAAGATTGGTAGGAACGAATTGTGAACGATCATTTTAAAGAAGAGGATTGGTTGGAATCATTTCGTATGAGAAAAAATACATTCATGTGGTTATGTGCAATTAAGGAATGAACTTGCACCATCTGTACATCAAATAGGTTTTAGGGAGCCAGTGTCGGTAGAAAAACAAGTTGCTGTTTGTCTATTTTTTTTGTCAAGTTGCTGCGAATATCGCGTAGTGGGTAATGTTTTTGGAATACATAAGTCTACTGTTTGAAAATGTGTACACAAAGTTGTTGACGCAATTAATATAAAACTAATGCATCAATGGATATTTATGCCAGATAATGATGAATGTCAACAAATATCTATGTTATTTCAACAAAAGACTCATATACTACAATTAATTGGTACCATTGATGGAACTCATATTCCAATTTTACCTCCTAGTGATGAATATCGTGATTACATTAATCGTAAAGGATGGCCTTTAGTGATACTACAAGCAGTTGTTGATAATACTTACAAATATGTATTTTATACAAAAATTATATTCATTATAATTGTTATAACAATTGTCTACATAAATATACAATTAACAGAAATTACTTTTCAGATTTCGTAATATTTTTTGTGGAGCCCCAGGGGCCTATCACGATGCTGCTGTATTCAAAAATTCAAAGTTATATAAAAATAATAATTCTTTGATACCTCATGTATGTATAAATTTTTTATTACTTTATTACTATTTTTTCTAACACTTTTAAATAATATGTATGTATATGAATGAATATATACAAATATGAATATGCGCAAAAAAAAATATATGATTTAATTATGTTACATTATATATGGTATTGCAGTATACATATATGTATACATGCGCACGCAAACACACACGCACGCACGTACGCACGCACGCACGCACGCACGCACACATACACATATACATACATATACAGGGTGTCCCATAATTGTCGCGCCAATTTTTGTGGGCAGATAGAGCGGACGAATCTGAGTAGAAAAGTCCTCTACCATTTTGCGATTTACGCAATAAGTAACGAGATATTATTTATTGAAAATCGCCGTATTAGCCCGGCCCTCCGCCAAATATAAGCGCGCGGCGAGATACGACCGCCCAACGTTGCTAGACACCCGAGGAATTGTTTATTACACGCGGCAATGCCTACAAGCGGCGGTTTTGAGCTGTGATTGTCCCTCTGTTTTTTGCCATTTGTAGAAAATAACTCCTCCTTGAGGAAACAATGACGCTGGGCGATCGTATCTCGCCGCGCGCTTATATTCGGCGGAGGGTCGGGCTAATACGGCGATTTTCAATAAATAATATCTCGTTACCTATTGCGTAAATCGCAAAATGGTAGAGGACTTTTCTACTCAGATTCATCCGCTCTACCTGCCCACAAAAATTGGCGCGACGATTATGGGACACCCTGTATATAGATATTTACATACATATACAGGGTGTCCCAGAATTGTGGAACAAATTTTCGTGAGCAGGTAGAGCGGACGAAACTGAATCGAAAAGTCCTTTACCATTTTGCAATTTTCGCAATAGTTAACAAGATATTAATAATTAAAAATCACCGTATTAACCCGGCCCTCCGCCGAATATAAGCGCGTGGCGCGAGACGACCGTTCAGCGTTACTAGGCATTCGAGGAATTGTTTACTACACGCGGCAATGCCTACGAGCGGCGGTTTTGAACTGCGTCCCCCTGTCCCCCTGTTTTTTGCCATTGTAGAAAACAACTCCTCCTTGGAAACAATGACGTTGGGTGGTCGTATCTCGCCGCGAGCTTATATTCGGCGGAGGCTAGTACGGTTGTAACGAACCGTTACTAGGGAACCGCGTCGTCGCGCCCCACCTCGCGCAGTTTCCCCCGCCACGTCTGTAACCTCGCACCACCGACCGGAGGATATAAATAGGGCCCGCGAGCCGTAGAGAGACAGATCTTCCCGGATCGACGAGCTGAGTCGATTTGCTACCCCAAGACGCGCTGAGTCTTGACTCCTGGTGAGAGTGCGAGCTGAGCACGACCACCGAACCTCTGGACGCGAATTGAGCGTCTCCCGCACAGACCGATCCTAACACACGCACCGCGAGCTGAGCGGTTTCCCACCCGGGCCGTCTGCGAGATGAGCAACGGCGCCGGCATCTTCTAGGGCCACGAGTTGAGAGGCTCACACCGCCGCCGTCGCGAGCACGTGCTGAGTGCTCCCGTCCGTTGACAGCTCCCGTCCGGCACAGCTGATCGCGACGCGTCGATCCGCGCTATCCAACGCCGCCGGTCCATGGCACCGGCCCCGCGCGCCGAACCTTAAGCCGCGACTCGCCCGCGACACCGACGCGTCCGATTGGCGCACCGACGTCACCGTGCAATCGCGTCTTGCGACGACCGCGACCGTAGAATTAAGCCTAATTAGAGATAACACTGTACATATTTAAACACACACCTTAGATGTAAGAATAAACTATATACTATATATATATTAAATTCACACGGCTTCTCATTCGTTAAGCACCCGCCGCCCGGACCTTGGATTCCCGCGAGCTATCCGTTCCAATCAATCAAAAAAATCCAACGTCACACAGTGATTTTTAATCATAAATATTTCGTAAACTATTGGGAAAATTGCAAAATGGTAGAGGACTTTTCGACTCAGTTTCGTCCGCCCTATCTGCTCAAGAAAATGTGTTCCACAATTCTGGGACACCCTGTGTATATATATATATATATATATATACATATACATATACATATATATATATATATATATATATATATATATATACATATATACATATATATATATATATATATACATATATATATACATGTATATATATATATATATATATACATATATACATATATATATATACATGTATATATATATATATATATATATATATATATACATATACATATACATATATATACAGGGTGTTCAAAAAGTCCCGGACCGGTTAAATAACTTGTAAAGTAGGCGTCGCACTGAAAAATGATCAAGATAAAAGTTGTAGGAAATGTCCCTGGCTATCCGATGGTGACCATGGCTGTGACCTTGACGTTGACCTTCAAGGTCATTTGAAGGTCAAGTCGATTTTTTTAAATGGAACCCCATATTTTTGATCCTGGAAACGAAAAGAGCGGAAAATTTCACGTTCAGATATGACCTTGACCATTTTTTTTAAATTTGACCTCTGATGGTTGACAAAGCTGACACCAATCCCAGCCGGCTAAGGCAAGGTTGGGTGATGTCCGGCCAGTGAAGGCAAGGCTGACATCAATCCCAGCCGGTTAAGGCAGGGAAGGGTGAAGCCAGGCAATTGCAGTAAGTTGGAAGTTATTTATTAGAGCAAATGCTCAAAGTTTTCGCCCCCAGCTGTCTGGCAATACGCTATGCAGTTGTAAAATGCTGCAACCGCTTGGCGAATCATGTCTGCATCAATGGCAATGATTTCATCTCTTATTCTCTGTTGAAGTTCATCGAGGTTTGCTGGTTTCGTTCGATATACCCTATCTTTGAGGTAACCCCACAACAAATAATCTAGTGGTGTAAGATCAGGGGATCTGGCTGGCCATTCTATAGCTCCTCTTCTCCTTATCCACCTTGCTGGAAATACTGTGTTTAAGTAGGTACGAACATCTCGGCCATAATAAGGAGCTGCACCATCTTGCTGAAACCACGTCTGGTGAAAATCATCGCCCACAATTGCCTGAATCGCCGGTATGATTCTATTTCGCAACATGTCTTCGTACTTCACCGCAGTAAGATTTCCGTCAATGAAGAAGGGCCCAACTATTCTGTTATTAATAATCCCGGCCCAGACATTCAATTTTTGAGGATATTGAGTATTGCGAATATCAGACATCCATCTTGGGTTGTTATCGCTCCAGAACCTAAAATTATGCCTATTGACATTGCCATTAAGTTCAAACGTAGCTTCGTCTGAAAATAAAATTCTATTCAAGAAATTTCCATCAGCATCTATTTGGGCCATCATCAATTCACAAAACTGAAGGCATCTATCAGAATCATCTTCAAACAGTTCATGTACAAGTTTAATTTTGTATGGATGGAACTTTAATTTTTTTTTCAAAATATTATGTGTAGATCGAACACTAATATCATGTTGCTGATATAATTTCCTAACCGTACTGTGGCGATGTTCAGTAACTGAGAGAGCAACATCCAGCTGTTTCTCTGGATTAGTTGCTGTAACAGGGCGACCCGATCTAGGAAGATCCTTTACACTTCCAGTCAAATTGAACCGTGCAATTGTCCTTTGTACAGTCGACTTGGATATCTGTTCAGCTCCTACCCTAAATGTATCGTTGAATAAAATCTGTACATCTTCATTAGATCTCGTCATATTTCTATAGCCTTTCATCATAAGAATAAGTATTCGCTCTCGTTCAGTGAGAGGAGCCATGTTATCTTAAAATTACAGACACGAGCTATGAAAAAAAACAGCTCTATCACGGAAGAAAGTCACACTTTCTTGAAAGTAATAATGAAATGGCAGAAGCAAGTAGAGTACTCAATGATGAATATTCAAATTGATGAACTACTAATATTCACATTAGCGTAAGTAAAATAAACCCGATTTAGAGAAAGAATTATGCAGTCTCACAACTCTTAATATTAAGAGTTGCGTAATTCTCAAATATTTAACCGGTTAAGTGGTAGGCTTTTTTTCCAAATTTCGTACCAAAAGTGGTAGACGACAATTAGTCAGACAAGTAGTTTATCAATTTGAATGTTCATCATTGAGTACTCTACTTGCTTCTGCCATTTCATTATTACTTTCAAGAAAGTGTGACTTTCTTCCGTGATAGAGCTGTTTTTTTTCATAGCTCGTGTCTGTAATTTTAAGATAACATGGCTCCTCTCACTGAACGAGAGCGAATACTTATTCTTATGATGAAAGGCTCTGGAAATATGACGAGATCTAATGAAGATGTACAGATTTTATTCAACGATACATTTAGGGTAGGAGCTGAACAGATATCCAAGTCGACTGTACAAAGGACAATTGCACGGTTCAATTTGACTGGAAGTGTAAAGGATCTTCCCAGATCGGGTCGCCCTGTTACAGCAACTAATCCAGAGAAACAGCTGGATGTTGCTCTCTCAGTTACTGAACATCGCCACAGTACGGTTAGGAAATTATATCAGCAACATGATATTAGTGTTCGATCTACACATAATATTTTGAAAAAAAAATTAAAGTTCCATCCATACAAAATTAAACTTGTACATGAATTGTTTGAAGATGATTCTGATAGATGCCTTCAGTTTTATGAATTGATGATGGCCCAAATAGATGCTGATGGAAATTTCTTGAATAGAATTTTATTTTCAGACGAAGCTACGTTTGAACTTAATGGCAATGTCAATAGGCATAATTTTAGGTTCTGGAGCGATAACAACCCAAGATGGATGTCTGATACTCGCAATACTCAATATCCTCAAAAATTGAATGTCTGGGCCGGGATTATTAATAACAGAATAGTTGGGCCCTTCTTCATTGACGGAAATCTTACTGCGGTGAAGTACGAAGACATGTTGCGAAATAGAATCATACCGGCGATTCAAGCAATTGTGGGCGATGATTTTCACCAGACGTGGTTTCAGCAAGATGGTGCAGCTCCTCATTATGGCCGAGATGTTCGTACCTACTTAAACACAGTATTTCCAGCAAGGTGGATAAGGAGAAGAGGAGCTATAGAATGGCCAGCCAGATCCCCTGATCTTACACCACTAGATTATTTTTTGTGGGGTTACCTCAAAGATAGGGTATATCGAACGAAACCAGCAAACCTCGATGAACTTCAACAGAGAATAAGAGATGAAATCATTGCCATTGATGCAGACATGATTCGCCAAGTGGTTGCAGCATTTTACAACCGCATAGCGTATTGCCAGACAGCTGGGGGCGAAAACTTTGAGCATTTGCTCTAATAAATAACTTCCAACTTAATGCAATTGCCTGGCTTCACCCTTCCCTGCCTTAACCGGCTGGGATTGATGTCAGCCTTGCCTTCACTGGCCGGACATCACCCAACCTTGCCTTAGCCGGCTGGGATTGGTGTCAGCCTTGTCAACCATCAGAGGTCAAATTTAAAAAAAATGGTTAAGGTCATATCTGAACGTGAAATTTTCCGCTCTTTTCGTTTCCGGGATCAAAAATATGGGGTTCCATTTAAAAAAATCGACTTGACCTTCAAATGACCTTGAAGGTCAACGTCAAGGTCACAGCCATGGTCATCATCGGATAGCCAGGGACATTTCCTACAACTTTTATCTTGATCATTTTTCAGTGCGACGCCTACTTTACAAGTTATTTAACCGGTCCAGGACTTTTTGAACACCCTGTATATGTATATATATATATACATATACAGGGTGTCCCAGAATAAAGAAATAATTAAAATGTGCGATTCATTCAAGAAAAAATGTAAGCGAAGTTTTGTAGAAGCTTGGCTTACAGATGATCGTAAGACTTGGATACAGAAAGTTCCGTGTGACGATAATTCTTTTCATTGCACTATATGCAATAAAGATTTTTCTTGTAATACGCGCATTTCAAGATATGCGGATTCTCCTTGACACAAAAGTAATGTTAAAGAAAACACTTCTTTTGTAGCAAATAATGATAATATAAATTTAAAGAAAAATACTTATGGAACACATAAATTTCGACAGCAATGGTTAGATATTGAGCAGTTTCAACCATGGTTACGCGAAGTATCACATGATGAAAAATTATATTTTTGCTCTTATTGTGAAAAATCTTTCACAGCTAATTTATCTCATATTTATCGTCATGCAGAATTCGTTACGCATTGTACAATTGCTAGATCAAAAATCTAGAAAGAAAAGAAACTAACGAAGATGTTAATATAACTGATAAGTCACTTCCGTCGTTTGATAACCAAAAGAAAACAGCAGAAATTAAATTTGCTGCATTTGTTGCTGAAAAAAACGTTTCGTATCAAATTGCAGAAGAAAATTTCGCATTGTTCAAAAATATAGGCAATGACTCTAAAGTATTGCAAAGTATAAGTATGAGTCGAACAAAATGCCAAAAAATTATTTCAAACGTGTTATGTCCGGTTGAAACGGATCGTCTAGTCAAAATTATTAAAAATAATAAATTTTCTATTTTTTTAATGAAACCTCAGACATTTCTCAGAAATGGATGACGTTTATTGCCCGATATGTTGATCCTACAACATTAGATGTCCGCTCACAATTAGTCAAATTAATTGATATTGATGCAAGAAATAGTAGCGCGGATAAATTATTTGAAGTATTTGCTAATGAAATGTTAAAACTACAAATTCCATTTTTAAATATTATTGCTTTGTCAATAAGTCGAAGTCGAATGCCGGGCGTCCCGGGCTGCGAAGAGGCCGTAACCGTCTCCGTCGACTACAGGAAAAGACGGGAAGTCGAATGCCGGGCGTCCCGGGCTGCGAAGAGGCCGTAACCGTCTCCGTCGACTACAGGAAATCGGAATCTGGAGTAGGGTCTGCTAGGAATCCTCGGGAGTCCCTGAAGCCGGTATCGGAAAGGATGTCGGGTCAGGAACTGGTGCCGGCTTCTCGTAAGAGCCGGCTTATATACCGGTCCAGCGACCCCTTCCATGCGTCGGTTCGTTGTGGGGTCGTGTGTCCTCGTGGATTTCTCGCACGCCGTGTCCCCATGTTGGGCGGATGGTCGGCCGGGGGAATTTATTGACGACACTCCTAATGTGTCGTTACATGTTACTTATAATTTATTAATTATTATATCTTATGTATATAAAACACACAGAAAAATCTATACTACAAGTAAATATACTTGTTCTAAATATTTGGTAAATTTATATATCTGCAAATCTATCGTAAAGTCATCATAAGCATCACATTTACTTAAGACACATTCTGTATTAATAACAAGTATATGTTAAACTATTGTTAAGAAAATATTCTTAGCTGAAAAAAATATTACTTAAACAAAATAAAATAAACTAAGTAAATGCTTTTCTCGTCTGCAGAATGAATATTTTTCTGTGTGTACCTATTCTCTATATTGCAAACATACATAGAGAAATATATTCATTCTACAATCGAAAAAGCAATTACATATTTTATTTTATTTTATTTATGTAATAGTTTTTTTAAGCAAAGAATATTTTCTTAATAATAGTTTAAGTTATACTCGTTACAAGTCCCGAATAGGTTTTAATTAAATGTGATTCTTATGATGAATTTATGATAGATATATAAACTTACCATATATAAATAAAACCATATATAAATATATAAATTCTTAGAACAAGTATATTTAATCGTAGGTAGTATATATTTTCTGTGTACTTTATATTATAAACATACTCTACTATATTTTATATATACGTGTATATACATATATATATATATATACAGGGTGTCCCAGAATTGTGGAACAAATTTTCTTGAGTAGATAGAGCGGACGAAACTGAGTCGAAAAGTCCTCTACCATTTTGCAATTTTCCCAATAGTTAACGAGATATTTATGATTAAAAATCACCGTATTAGCCCAGCCCTCCGCCGAATATAAGCTCGCGGCGAGATACGACCGCCCAGCGTCATTGTTTCCAAGGAGGAATTGTTTTTTACAAAAACAGGAGGACAATCGCAGCTCAAAACCGCCGCTCGTAGACATTGCCGCGTGTAGTAAACAATTCCTCGAGTGCCTAGCAACGCTGGGCGGTCGTCTCGCGCCGCGCGCTTATATTCGGCGGAGGGCCGGGCTAATACGGTGATTTTTAATCATTAATATCTTGTTAACTATTGCGAAAATTTCAAAATGGTAAAGGACTTTTCGATTCAGTTTCGTCCGCTCTACCTGCTCACGAAAATTTGTTCCACAATTCTGGGACACCCTGTATACACACACACACACACACACACACACACACACACACACACGCGCGCGCGCGCGCGCGCGCGCATACACACACGAGGGCTGTCCAAACAATAATGTTCAATATTTTTCTCGTATTTTCTCTACTTTATTAAAATGGTGTAGTAGTAAGTTGTCTAGTCAATAGGAGTACTGTTGCTTGGCATAGAAAATTAAAGAGTGTGACTAATCATGCAACTCCCTTCTATTTCCTAAAGCTTTAATTGAGCCCTGCGATCAACAGTGTTCTTATGAATTTCACAACTTTTATAAAAAATAGATGTGTTGAAACCCTGTCGGACACATTGTTGGACATCTATAAAAAATGTGGTATCATAGACTGCACTGAAAGTCCACATAAAGAAATCTAACGCGTTATTAGTGGCACCTCCTGAGTAGTGTGCAAGACCACGTAATAATTAATATTTAATTTAAAATTAATTAAAATATAAGTAATTTAAATTAATATTTAATAATTATACTTAATATTGATTGATTAATTAATACTTATCGTTAATGTTTAATGGTTAATAATTAATACTTCAAGAAGTGTATTGCAATTTCAATAATATTTATTTACAAAAAATATATAACATTGATATTATAATATAAAATGTCAATATTATGCATTTGTATTATCGACGGTAGAATTAAATGCAGACCTAAATAAAAATTGTTGATAAAATCTATTACACAGAAAATCTTTTTTTTATACTTCGGTTAAAAGGTGATTATCTATTTGACAAACGAAAAGTTTTATTTTCATTAATTATATGTCCATTTGATACGTGCGAGCTAATTAGTTATTATCGCTCGACTTACTTGACGCACAAATACATTAATATGCTGATCTTTCTCCTTCAGGTCGGGATATTCTATTTGTTTATCTATTATTATGCCAAAAGTGTTCCCTATATTTCTTTGAGTAATGTATATAACATTAATATTGTAATATAAAATGTCAATATTATGCATTTGTATTATGAGTATTAAATGAGTTGACGACGAAAAAAGAAACATTTAAAATTTTTAAGAACATAATTATATATATGTTATTTCTTTATTTTTTATTTTATACACAAGTAGGAAAAATTACATTTTATACATACATAACATTATTTGTAATAGTATGAATCATTTTGCAGGAACAATTATTACTTCATTCTTATGTAGTAGTAATAAGTTTATTGTTCCCTTTCGGGGTACATAGGGACTCCCGATCTCTTTACAGTTTTCCACATCTCCTTTCCTCTCTCGCATCCCTGCAATCCTCTCTCTCCCTCTCTCTCTCTCCTCTCTCCCCTCCCTCGCTCCGCTCTCCTCCTCCTCTCCCCCACCTTGCGCCTCTCCATTCAACTTATCCTTCTCTCTCACTCCTCACGTCTCCATCGCTCTCCATTCTCTTTCTCCCTCTCATACTTCGCTCTCTTAAATCTACTTTCGCCTTTATATATGTACATTTTTTTCCTCTTCCCCTCCCGACCTGACCTTCGCTGGCCATTACATACTAAGAGCCCTCTCCCTCCCCACGCTTCCTCCCCCTTTCTCCTCTCTCTCCTATCATCTTACTGCCTCCCTTCGTTCCCCTGCCCTTCCCTCCCTCCATCCTCCTTCTTTCACTTCTGCTCTCTCTCCCCTTCCTCTCATCTCATCTCCTTATTCCATTCCCATTTCCTTCCTTCTACCCAGATCTCCCTATTTGCCGCCTTCTTTCTCTCTCTGCTCTTTCCCTCTCCTTCCTTCTGCTCCTCTCTTCATTCTTCCTCCTCTCCTCTTCTTTCTTCTTCTGCTCCTCCCTTTCCTCTTCCTCCGCCGTCATACTCCACCCTTCCAATGTCCTGTCCTCCTCTTTCTCATCCTCGTCCTCGCTCTCCCTTGTCCCTTTTGCTCCTCGCCTCTCTTCTCCCTTCACTCGCCCCATGTCAATTTCACCTTCCTCCTTTTCTGCTTTCTCTTCTGCTGTCCTCTCCTTTCCCTTTCTCTCCTTTCTCTTCCTTTCTCCCCTCTCGACTGACCTCCATTCTCTCTCTGCTTCCTGTCTTCCTCCTCCTCCATTTTGTCCACTCCTCCCTTTCGCCTCTTCTTCATCCTTACCTCTTGCGTTCTCCTTTATCCCTCCTTGTCGTTCACCTTCACTTGTCCTTCACTCCTCTTCTTCCTCCTTTTCTCCTGTCCATCCATCCTGCCACTTGACGCCGTCTCTCTCTCTTCCTCCACCTTGCAACTCTCTCTCCATCCCTTCCGGCTCCTCCGTCTCTATTTTCCACCTCTTCTCTTCCTGTCCCTGTCGTCTTCTTGAGCTCTTACTTCTTTATCCTTCCGCGACTCTCCACGTCACTCTTTAACCTTTTTTGCCTTCTCCTTTCCACAGCGTTCGATTTCATTCTGTATCGATCTACATCGATCCCCTCTCCATCTCTCGTTCGTTCCGTCGGGCTGCCATCAATCCACCGATCCGGCCTCGCACCGCCAGTCATCCTTCTCCTTCCTCACGCCATCTACACCAACTATATAACTCGATGCGAGCCCTGCCTGATCGACCTCTCCTTCTCCACGTCCTCTCTCTTCCTCTCTCTCTATCTCTCTGCCGTTTCTGCCACGTCATCCCGACCACTTTCTCTTCCTCGCCGTCTTGCTCCACTTCAACTCCTCGCCGTTGCTTTCCTCCTTACTCCTCCATCTTCCCTCCAATTGCTCGTCTTCCACTGCTTATCCTCCACCCTTCCTTCACTCTCAATCCTTTCTATTCACTTTACAGCCTTCAGAATTCTCCTCTTTTCGAGCGCTCACTTTTCCACCCAACCATCTCCTCCGCCATCTTTCTACCAACCTCCGAACAATTATTACTTATTAAATAGATATTTTACATTAAATATATAGAAAAATCAATAAAAAAGTATTAATTTAATAAATTTAGTGACAGGCGAGCATTCTTAAAAAATATATGTATGAAAGAATAAATCTGTAAATCTAAGAAAAGCATTTCAAGCATTCGCGCGCTGCCTTC
Organism: Tetramorium bicarinatum; assembly: GCA_928718305.1. Taxonomy (NCBI): domain Eukaryota; kingdom Metazoa; phylum Arthropoda; class Insecta; order Hymenoptera; family Formicidae; genus Tetramorium; species Tetramorium bicarinatum. The sequence continues at coordinate 16,736,306 of OV788326.1, read as the reverse complement.
GTGGCTGCCTTGAATAGAAAGAGACGGAACATATATGTTTGATCGTCTCTAATATCCGACGCAGAGCCGAGCGCGGAGCTCACATGGACACGGCACGCGCTTGTAGCTGTTTTCCCCCACCCCAAGAGCACCGTGGTGCTAGCGGCCGAAAACTTGCAACACTGGCTGAAGCTCAAGCTCGATACATACAACGGGACAGTGCCGCTCCGCGAGTTTCTCTCGCAATTTCTGTTTGTCACGCGCGCGAATCAGTGGAGCGAGTCGGATAAGGCGGCCGTTTTAGCATCATGCTTACGCGGGAAAGCGTGTTCAATTCTTGATTCGGACGACGAAGGGATTGAATCCCTCACGTTCGCGGATCTCAAGTCAAAGTTGGAGTTGCGTTTCGGCGAGAGTGAACTCGCGCAGAGTCACTATCTCCAATTTTCAAATCGGAGACGATCCCTAGACGAGGATTACGCCATACTGGGTGACGATTTGGAGCGCCTGTCCCGCAAGGCTTACTCAACGTGCATTCATGAAGTGCGGGATAAGACTGCGTACCAGCAGTTCGTCGCCGCTTTGTCTGACAGGTTTATCAAGCGCTCTCTTCAAGTGGAAGGGATAACCTCGATCCGTATTGCAATCGAGCTAGCGAAAACGCTAAAATTAATCGATAAAAACAGCTTTTCGGGAATGAAAGCTGACATGTCGAGAGGTTTTCGTCCCGCGCAAAAAGAAGCCTCGCAGGAGGAGAGGAATGAAAAAAAATCGCAAGGAGATAGCGAAAATAAATCCAAGAGCACCTTTAAAAGCCAAAGAAAGGGGGAGGTATGCAAGAATAAAGAGTGCTGGAAGTGCGGGAAAATCGGAAAATTTCCGCTCAGAATGCCCTACTCAGACGGAAAACTAGACTCTGTCGGGTTCATTGGGGCCAGCTCGGCAGGCGGAGCTCGGGCCCCGGTTTGCGCGCGCCATACGGCTGTCGTCTTTCGTCGCCTCGGAGGAGTGGGCGCGATCGCGTGCGGACGGAATATTAAAGGTTTATTAAATAATAAACCTTATATTTTTAAGATAGATACGGGCTCAGATATGTCGGTGTTAAGCAAAAGAATAGCGTCTTCTTTTAAACAGGAACAGGTCACGTGTAATTTTAGATATCCGACGGGAGAAAAAGTTCCTATAGTTTCTCGCGTTTTTGCTACGGTTTCGTTAGAGAAATTTTGCGAAAAGATGCCTTTTTTTATCACGGATATTAGGAATGAATGCATCCTAGGAGAGGATTTTCTTTCCAAAACGGGTCTAAACGACGGACTTTTTGAGAGCATTCTTGGTTCGAAGAACAATGATATGGGTGAGCGCGGACTGATTTGTTCCCGGATAGAGAACTGCCCTGCTCGGCTCCCCATCTGTCTTTTGTAAACTTTTGAACAAAGTAGTTTTGAATTGAATGATTTTGAAAGGAAGAATTTCTTTGATTTCTTATTTGAATTTCGCCATGTCTTTACCGAGAATATTGTTGCCGGTAATTGCGACGTCTTGTTTCATAATGTAAAATTGTGTGATTCTCGCCCCATTATGGTAAGCAGATCCCTCGCCGAATTCCCTTGCATTTACAATCGGAAGTCAATAAAATATTGGAGGAAATGAAAGCCCAAAAAGTAATTGAGGAATCTTGTAGCTCTTGGATCTCTCTAACAGTAATGGTCAAAAAGAAGGATGGCTCAATAAAGTTCTGCGTGGACTATCGCAAATTAAACGCAGTAACTATAAAAGATTTCTATACACTTCCGAGGATTGATAACATTTTGGATAATTTAGCGAGGAATTCGTGGTTCTGTACTCTTGATTTTAAGTGTGGATACTGGCAAGTAAGCCTAGATCCTAAGGACCGAGAGAAAACTGCTTTTTCTGTAAGTAATTGTTACAAGATTATGCAGTGGTATAATATAAGCTGACCAAATGTTAAGATTAAATCTGTATTTATTTAGGTTAATAAATACATTACGGCTACGTTGCCAGAACAAACAAACAGAATATATTGTTGAACAGTAAGAATGGTGTGGCGTAACGAACTCAAGTTATTTCAAGCATTAGGTATACATATTACATAGAAAGTTAAGAATACATGTGAACAGGAGCACAAGTTACAAGTGCAGATCATGTCAAACAAACAGATAGCGGGAACTATGAACTACGAACAGAACGATTCTCAACAGTAATGGTTTGTGGCAATTTCGGGTTATGCCCTTTGGCCTTTGCAACGCCCCTGCAATTTTTGAACGACTTATGGAAAAAGTCTTAAAGGGATTAATTTCAAAGACCTGCTTTGTTTACCCTGACGATGTCGTAGTTTACGGGAAAAGTTCTGAAGAAACGATGCTAAATTTAAAAGAACTATTCTTACGATTACAAGACGCGAATCTGAAGGTCAATCCAAAAAAGTGTGTTATCTTAAAAAAAGAAGTCAAATGTCTTGGTCATGTAATATCTACAGAGGGGGTTGCAACGGATCTTGAAAAGATTTCTTCAGTAAAACTTTGGCCAATTCCGAAAACACAAAAGCAGGTGCGAAGCTTTCTCGGATTTTGCTCTTATTACAGAAAATTTGTCAAAAGATTTTCCACTTTGGCAAAACCTTTGTACAAATTAACGGAGGACAATTTCAAGTTTGTGTGGTCTTCTGAATGCCAGAAAGCATTCTTGAAATTAAAAGACGTTTTAATTTCTCCTCCGATCTTATCGTTTCCTTCTGAAAGTCAATTAATTTCAGATATCGATGCCTTGAATCACGGTGTCGGGGCTGTGCTTTCTCAATTACAGGGAAAAGAAGAAAAGGTAATCGCCTATTTCAGTCGAGTATTCAGGAAGACAGAACAGAATTATTGCGTTACTCGACGGGAGTTATTAGCTGTGGTAGATGCTGTGAAATCGTTTCACCATTATCTTTATGGAAGGAAGTACCAAGTGAGAACGGACCATGTTTCCTTACGCTGGCTTATGTCTTTCCGAAATTTGGAAGGACAATTGGCAAGATGGTTGGAACGCCTACAGCAGTACGATTTCGACGACTGCTATCGGAGCGGGAAGGCTCATGGCAATGCAGACGGACTGTCTAGACGTCCGTGCCTGGAGACGACCTGTAGTTACTGCACGAAAGTCGAACTTAAAAAAGAATCCGAGAAAGGAACTTTTGGTCGACTAATCTTGGCTGAGAATAACCTTCAGGAATGGCGTTCTGCTCAGTTACGGGATCTCTCAATGGCTGAGATCATTCGAGCCAAAGAGGCCAAAAAGCGTCCGAATTGGCAGGAGATTGCTTCTAAGGAAACTCCCTTGAAAATTTATTAGTCCCACTGGGAAATGTTGATGATGAACGATGACATTCTCCATAAGAAGTGGACCTCCCCGAACTTACAGAAATTTGTCTTCCAAATTATTGTGCCTCCCGAGAAGGTACATGAGATCAATGAGGAAGTTCATAGTTCCCCTACGGAGGGCATTTCGGTATAAACAAAACTTTGCAGAAAGTTAGGAAACGATTTTATTGGGCGACTTGCAAGAAAGACATTGAAAAATGGTGCGCTACCTACAAGGTCTATGTCGCCAGAAAAGGTCCCATCGGGAAGGGAAAGTATCCCTTACAAGTCTACAATGTGGGCGCGCCCTTTGAGAGGCTGCAAGTAGACATTTTGGGTCTTTTTCCGACTTCTTCTAGTGGTAACAAGTACCTCTTGGTGGTCGTGGACTGTTTTACAAAGCGGCCAGAGGCTATGCCTCTAAAAGATAAGAGGGCTAATACTGTTGCCAGATCTTTAGTTGACCAAGTCTTCTCCCGGCATGGAGTTCCTTTGGAGCTACACACAGATCAAGGTAGAAATTTTTAATCAAAACTGTTTCAGGAAATGGCAGTGCTGCTGGGAATCAGAAAAACGCGTACGACCCCTCTTCACCCACAATCAGATGAACAGGTCGAGCGTTAGCACCGTATCATTTTAAACTACTTGGCAAAATTTATTTGCGAGAATCAGAAAGATTGGGATCGCTGGATTCCCTTATATCTATTGGCTTTCCGTAATTCGAAGCAAGAGGCTACTGGCGCGACGCCGGCGGAGATGTACCTAGGAGAGGACCTTCAGCGGAAGAAGAAGAGGAAGAGGAAAGTTACGTGTCCAAGCTTAGGAGTAGGCTGGATCTAATTCATCAGTTTGCTAGACGGCAACTTCAGATAAAATCCAAAAATGTCAAGTCTTGGTACGATCGTCAAACGAGACAAGTGCATTTTGAACCAGGGCAGAAAGTCTGGTTCTATCCCCGACGAGAAGTCGGGAGAGCTCTAAAATTGCAAAGTCCGTGGGAGGGGCCGTGGACTATAGAGAAAAAGCTTGGTGACGTGGTATACTGTATTCGGAAGTCCCCGTCACAAAAATAAGATTGTCCATATCGATCAATTAGCTCCTATTGTGGAAAGGGAGTAATGACGTTCGTTTTCCGTTAGGGAAATTCGTACCGACGCAGAGCCTGTATACCTATAAGTTATTAAGATAGTTAATTTATTCAGTTCAGTTTTTCTGCGTTATTTGTTCTTTTTCAGCAAAGGCGGCTCAAGGAGAGATCATCATCTCCTGTGAAAAAAGTCATCTTCTTCTGAAACCTTTTCGACGCAAGAGGAGGAACCATCTTCTACTTTAAGAAGACCTTGGACTGTCTCGCTCACGGTTTTTGACCATGGTTTTCGCGTGAGACGGAGGGCAAATGCCGAGACAGGGGACATGGAGCTCCAAGAGCGAAGGATCCACAGATTCGTAACATCTTTTTTCCCTCCCCCCCTCCCTGATCCCGAAGAAGGAAGAACGAAGCTCGCATGGTCAAAGAAGAGCGAAGCTCTCAAGACCAGAGGGAGAAGAATCAAGCGCGCAAGGGCAAGAAAGAAGTGCACAAGATATCAGCAAGAATTCTTCGGACGGTGCCGTGTGGGCGTTGCTTGGTAACCTGTCGCAGAAGCGCAGGGTAGGGCAAGGAAGACGTCCGACGCGGACCATTGGAAGAAGCTGACGAAGCTGAGACGCAGCCTGGTAACCTGTCGCAGCAGCACAGGGTAGGGCAAGGAAGGCGTCCTCCGGTGCACAGGAAAGAACTTCCCTTCGAAGAAAAATTGTCGGGACGACAATTTCGAAGAGGGAGGGAAGTGTTGCATGCGCGAGTCTCGCACGAGTGTGAGAGCGAGCTTAATCGGCTGACGCGAGGGTTCGATATAATCGATCGCCTGCGTCAACTGTGATAAAGAAAACTGCATCGCTATGAAGAAATGAACAACGAAGTTGATCCCTGGACGTCGATCCGTTCGGACGTGCCAGCCGGATTCTCTTTCTGTATATTCCCGATTCAATCTGACTGCAATAAAGAACCTAGATTCATTTTAAAAGATCGAGTCCTTCATTCTCGCATTCGGTCGCGAGTGTGTGATTGTGCGAGAGTGTGCGCGAGCGCAACAATACTTTATAAACAAAAGTAAAACTCTTACAAATACTTTTTAAACAAAAAGTAAAATTATATCGACTGAAACACTGATACATTATTTTTATTAATATGCACAAGTTTAAAAAAATTTGTAACACTTATATTTACTATTATAATATTTAATTTTTTCTTAAAATACTTAAAAGCTATACTACTTTATTAAACACTAAAATTAATACATATGAATGAGAAATAATTAAACAGAATAAAATATTATTGATAAATTGAAACTGTACTTCTTTGCTTATATTACAATTTTATACAAAGGAGTAAGATATTTCATGTAAAAAAAACAATGTTTTACATGTATTATTTAAAAAAGAAACACGTAAACAGATGGGAATCTATTTGATAAAAGATGCCTTTTATCGCGACTTATGTAACGTCTGAAACCCTTTTTGCTTTAACATTTGAATGTATAAGCATAGACACCTATCATGTTACATCCATAATTTAGACAAAATTCCGCTGGAATTAAATTTCCCCACTTTCAATGAAAAATTACTCAACCTAAATAGTCAAGGCTTTACTGCTTAGAGCAAGCCTGTCCAAAGTCAGCTCGCGAGCCGAACGCGCTTCCACCTCCTCTCCGCCGCCTAGCTAGATCGGGCCTGACCGAAGTCAGCTCGCGAACCAAATGAAAAATGCGGGATAATCGCAAGTTTCTTTACTCAACATGCTCAGATGCACTTGAAATAAATTTCTACGTATTGTTTATTCTCTATATATAACAATCTCCAGCTGATACGGAGGTGACACAGGACCGTTAAAAATTATTATATTCAATATATGTCACGAATCTCTGCGACGCGTAATGAAAAATGCGAGATAATCGCAAGTTTCTTTACTCAGCATGCTCAGATGCACTAAAATAAATTTTGTGATAATGTTTATTTGTATAACTGATCTGTAGAGTTTTTATTAATTTAAATGCAAAATATAAAATTTTTTGCGCCGGGGCCCCGCGGAAGTTATTCGCCCCTGAATGCGGCTGGTTTTTGTGCGGCTAGTTTGACTGTCATCGAAATTGTCGCCGCAGGCGGTGCACGCGTCAAAATTCGAAGTCGCCGGGTGTCCTGAGGAGCTTGGGACACACACGCACACAGCGGAGGGAGCGGAGGGGGCGCGCGAATCACAACGCAGCCGCTCCTCGCAGAATATCCGTCGCACTGCGAGCCCGCGGACCGTCGTTCAAAATCGAGGATCGCGGAGGGCAGCGGGCGAGCGGGCGGCGGGAGGGTTGGCAACAACGATGATAGCCGGGGATGGGTGGTTGGTGGTGGTGAAATGCGAAGGTGGGCGAGCGGATCGCATATAGCGGATAGCGCGTATCTGATTATTACGTTTCGACGCGCGAGACAATGTGGTGGATCCGGGCCGGCGGTTCGTGTGTTGGCGATGACGACGACGACGTTGGTGCGCGCCAACAGTATGACGGGCGGCTCCGGGTACACTCCGACACGGCCAACGATGAACCGAGTGAGACACACACTCGCGAGGATGTAAGAACGACGGAAACGTCGCACATCGTTGCGTGCGCCGTCGTTCACTTACGCGAGAATGTAAAGACTGCGCGAGATTGCGCGAGATTGCGCCTGACTGCGCCTACGTGAAGGTAGGATGGTAGGAAGCCTCTGCTGGCGCTCGGCCGCTGCCCCCGAAGAGATCGACGGGGACGTGCACCGTGCACCGTGCACAAAATATATGGGACTGTGAGCACGCATTGGCGCGTAACAACATGAACAACAAGAAAAAATATATATACAGCTACACATTGAAATTTCGTTCAATTGAAGTTTTACCTCGGAACATGTGCCGGAATTGACTTTATAATATGCCTTAAAGATATTATGACAACGTGTTAGCTGGACTGAATAAGCATTACTAGTAGACCTATACAAACAGGCTGCAAATAAATATAACTTTCCGGAAATCGTGCACTTATCGTGAACTTATGAGGAAAGCTTGTACTTATGAGGAAAAGAAATATTTATAATTTCTGTTCTTTGATCGTTATAGGTAAGTATTAAAATATATTACTTGCGTTTATAAATGATTGAAATTTTATTTGCATAACCGTCATTTTGAAATTTATTGATTTGTGTAAACATTTATTAATAAAACATCTTATTTGATTCACAGGAAAAAATATATACAAACAATGATAAAAAGACATCCACAAAGTTATAAATATTATTTGCGGTCATGCAGTGTTGAAGATGTAGATCCCAGAATCATGAGAAGATTGAAGTTTAATCCTAAAGTACGGTCAAATAGACTTGTAAGTATCTTATATTTTAAATAATTTTTAATTCAAATAATTTATGCATACAATTTATGCAATATTTGGATTATACATTATAAAACAAGTCACTTTTAATCACTTTTTAAAAATATGAACTTACAATAAATATTTGATAATGAAAATTATTAATAATAATGTGATTAGATCTGTAAGTGTGTTTATATATGTATACGCTGTTCTTATATTTTTCAGACTTTTAAAGATAGTATCGAGAACATTCAATACGTTGCTGAAAATATGGATGTGGTTAACATTAACAAATCACATGAAGATACTATTAGAATGCAAGAGGCTATTATGGAAAACATTAATGAGAGTGCAGATATTTCAATTGACGTTAATGAAGCGCAAAATGTTTACACGGAAAGAGCTGCTGGAAGAATAGAAACAGAAGCATTCGAAATTTGTGAAACATTAATAACAGAAGATACAAATGACATACAGCAGCACGCAATTTATTTCGATGACGTGTTAAACGTTGTAGAAAATACAAAGAGGAATGATATAAACATTGCCAGCGATCCTGAGGACAAGGTAATGTTGCAGTTCCAAATTGTCACCAATAATTACTTATAAAGTGTTTACTACCCTCCAGTTATGTTCATTTTGGACATATTAATTTTGCTTATAATAATATTAATAATATTCTAAAATATTTATATAAAGATTAAGTACCGGTGGTTTAAAATATTAATAATATTTTAAAATAATATAAGGATTAAGTACTTAATTTAATGTATATTACATTCATTTGTGAATATTATTTTACATTATAATTTGTGAAATAATTTATTAACTTTTCCATTAAATATTGTAGATAATTTGTACAAGAGATCATGTTTCACAATGGGATTCGGATTTATTTATTATATTTAATGATTTAACGGACGACAAAAATGACCATCAACGTGATGATACATGAACACGCACTTTACAAGAGTTTATGTCACATGAAGATTTTCTGAGTGATATTGAAATACCTGTAAACAAATCACGAGGTGAAATATTTTTAATGATTATCGAATACAGTTTAAAATATAAATTATCATTACATGAAATTGTAAGTATGCTGCAACAAACCAACCTTATCTTTTCAAGATTAATATTACCCGATGCACGATGGATAGTCGATAATATTTTAAATCCAAAAGATAAGATAGAATTTCATGGAATTTGTTCCACCTGCTGCAAATATATTGGCAAAATAAATGTAGAATCTTGCGTAACTTGTGATTAAAGTATACACTCTAATTTGTTGTGCGGATTCAGTTGCAAGGGCTCCCATGCAAGGAGTTACATTATTCAATGGAAAGTACGGTTGTAACTGGTGCTTACACCCAGGCGAGTGGTACGAAGGAAGTAATAGGTATCCTATTCTTGAATATACTGTAAAAGAGAGAAATATGAAGAATATGATAAAATTTATGATGGGAATTACTGATAAAAATTGTGCTGATGTATATGGATTAAAGTCTATTTCTCCTCTCATAAACTTATCTTATTTTGATGTTTCTAAAAGATTCGTGCCAGATTATATGCACTGTTGCCTTGATGGTGTTGCAAAACAGATAACAAATAAATTTTTAGAATCGTTGCCAACATCAAAACTAGAAGAACTAAATGAAATTTTACTAAATCTAAAGGTTCCTCACCAACTAGGCCGATTAAGTAGATCCTTTGCCGATATCAATGACTGGAAAGCCAAGGAGTGGGAGAACTTTATTTTGTATTACAGTTTGCCTTTATTCCGATACGCTTTGCCGCAACTTTGTGAAATATTGGAGTTTATTTGTTGAAAGTTTGTACACGCTTTTGAAATGTAACATAAGCCTTGATGAACTTAATAAAACAGGAAACTTACACAAGTTTGTATTTTTAACACAAGAATTATTTTCAAAGAAAGCTATGACGTTCAATATACGTCAGCTTATTCACATTTCTGAAAGCGTATTAAATTGGGAACCACTTTGGTCGCATTCAACTTTTCCATTCGAATCCGCAAATAAGGATATATCGCAAGCTATCCATTGTGCAAAAGGTGTGAATCTGCAGATTGTTCGCTATGTCCATATGCAACAAACTTTACATACTTTCCGTCATCGCATATATCCACATGCATCTCCGTTAGTGATAAATTATTGTAAAGAGCTAACAGTGAAAAGAATTAAGAAAAGTTGTAAAATATCATCCATAAGTTACCTAGGAGGTGGAAAATTTATAGATGAAAATATTGCACAAAATTTTGGAATGTCTGCAAAATGTACATTAGCTTATCAGAAAGCTATCATAGATGGTTGTCTCGTGTCATCGAAACAAAAGAATAAGCGCTCTGACAACAGCTTTGCAATATTAACTGATAATACCTTTATTCGCATACTTGATTTTTTAGTTGACAATGAAAATAATAAAGAAATCACTCTGTAATATTGTAAATACTTCAAATAGAATATGTAACTTTCTAAGTATGGTACGTAATATTGGAAATAAAACCATAGCTATACAAACTAAACAAATTGTACAAGTGTGTTTTTATTGAAATACTTGAAGAATGTTATATAGTGTTACGTATTACGGAACTAAATTTAAAAGATAAAATTCATTTAAAAGAACGCTGTCTTAATATCGATTACTGAATGCTATCACTTTAATATTGATTATTTATCCAGTTACTGAACGGTAAGACATGAACCGGACGGAATAGGATTACAATTGAAACAGAACCTTCCTCTTCTATTTAAAAATGTAAAATCTAAGAGTAGGGGTATAGATGATAAGGGTGTAAAATAAGCGACGGACAATAACAGAGCGGAGTTTGCTATCTTACGTTTAAATCTTTAAATCGCATTTTGTTCAAGTAAAATAAACTCTTAAAATTTGATATACATCGGAATCTTTTGTCGCTAACAAAAGTGTTGCGACTTAATCATAATTCCAATCGTTCCATCGTTGCATCCAAGGAGAGTTGCAACGGTGTTCCTAATTCCAATCGTTCCATCGTTGCATCCAAGGAGAGTTGTAACGGTGTTATCCTACAATCCTTAATCAGGATTGTTGCAACCAAAGAGTGTTGCAACAATTCATTTCCTTGACAACCATTTCCATGACTACTCGAAAGATTAAAAGGGGTGGAATTCGGGTCCAACTAAAACGTATTAAATTTCAAATCAAAAAAGCTTTTCAAACAACTCAGGATCCCTTCCCATTAATATTAAAATTAAAAGAATTAGAGGCTAAAATTAATAACCAAAAGATTCAATTAATTAAACCACATGAAGTAATTCCGATTGAGTTCAAATCTTCAATATACAAGTTAATTCAAATTGACTTCCAAATTGATTACCTAAATTTTGAGAATATAAATAGAAAAGACCTCGTTTTAAGATTTATCAAATGCGTTTTCTTTTTGGAGTAGATTAATTAGTCCAAGACCCGGGTAAAATACTTGAATGTATTGACCCAAAAACGGACGCTCATAACAGTTCATAACAAATTTGGTGACAGCGGTGGGCTACAAAGTAAAAAAAAAAGTTAAGTGATAAGGAAAAATATTGTCACGCACGCCACCTCCTGAACCTGAGGATCGGAGTTCAATAGAAATCCAGGAATTGCGGAGGACATTACAACAACAACAACAAATAATATAGTAACTTCAACAAAATCAGTAAGTACAACAAAATCAACGACCGCAAAATCCAGGTATGACGATTTTATCAGAAGCAACACTAGGGAATTATCTACATTTTTCAGTAAGAAACGCTTTAGAGTTACAGTACCAAGTTTTGAAGCAAATAATATTTCATTTATATATTTTGTGGAAGGCTGTGAGGAAGCACTCAGTATGGTCACACCTTCACAAGAATTGAATTTAGTTCGTGCAGTACGTAATAAATTAACGGGTGATGCACATAGATCGATTCTTGGAAAAACTTTTTCGAATATACAAGAGTTAGTAGAATTTTTGAGAACAAAATATGGACCGAGAGAAACCGTTTATGAAGCACAAGGACGATTAGCTTATTTATGTCAAAAGAAAAATGAGAAAGTTGTTGCTTATGCCAATCGAGTCCGTGAATTAGGCAAACAAATATTAGACGCTCAAAAGAGGGAGACTGGGCACATAAGCAATAAATTACGAGATTCAATTGAAAAACATTTAAAAACAAGTTTTTTGCGGGGATTAAACAAAGACATTATAATAACTAAAGAAGAAACCTTTGAAGAAATTGAAAATCGTGCAATTGAGGCAGAGAAAGAATTAGAAACTATGGAAATGATAAGGCGCGTAGTACTCGCAGAGAATGTATCTGGTGAAAAACGAGCTTCCATTAGACGCATAGGAACTGAACCGGTGACTTGTCAATATTGTTCTAAGAAGGGACATACAGCGGATAAGTGCTGGCAAATCAATAAACCACAAGATAAAATTAAAATTGAAAGTCAAAAGAAATCGAATTTCCCATCAAGTAATATTACTAATAATAATAATAAGCAATCATCTTTAACACAAAATCCAAATAATCAAAATCAAATTACAACAATTACATGCAGATATTGTAAAAAATTGGGGCATACCTTAGAAGAGTGCCGAAAGCGCATATATAATAATAATCTTCATCAGAATGTGCAAGGATAGGAAAACGAGCAGATTCCCGCGAGGACAGGGGCGACCCCGGGAAATACCAAAATTCGTCCCACACGAACAATTATGGAGGAAATAGAATCAGACACCGAACAGTAAATATAACAAATAGAAGATGTACCATCAGTAAAATTAGAGAGCAAAAATTTCAAAAAAGAATTAAAATTCCTAGTAGACAGGACCCAATATTATTAAAAAGAATTCAATAACATATGATACTGTGGTAGACAAAAATGAAATATTAAAATTGAGTGGAATTACAATGCATCATGTTGCTACCCTAGGGCAGGCAGTGATAGATATCTTAGGATATCCAGTCATTTTCCATTTAGTAGAAAGTAATTTTCCAATACCACAAAATGGAATCTAGGATTAGGATTTCTTTAAACAATTTCAAGCAAATGTCAATTATCAACAAAATCAATTAGAATGGCCTGGTATCTGTATTCCTTTTGAAGAAAAAGAGGAAGTTTTAGTAATACCACCGAGAGCTGCATCAGTCATGTACGTAAAAATTGCAAACCCAGAATTAAAAGAAGGGTATATTCCACGATTAAATGTGACAGAAGACGTCTACTTAGGAGATGCATTAGTCACAGTAAAAGAAGGGAAAGCATATTTGAAAGTAATAAATACAAATGATGAAGAAGAAAGAGTATATGTTTCTACAGTAAAATTACGTGAGTTCACGTTTGAAACGAATGAGAAACAAATAATTGATTTAAATCCGAACCATTTAAATGGTTTAAACAAAAACTCTAACTTAAGTCTGAAATGCTTAGATAGTTCACTGCACAAAAAACAATCGAACTCAGAGGGGAACCTCAAAACAAACTCAAATTCGAATTCAAAGTCAAATTCAAATTCAAATTTTAAAATGTGCTACAGCATAAAACAGAATGACAGAAAAGAAAAGGTGATAAAGTTATTAAGGCTAGAACATTTAAATTCGGAGGAACGAGTTCATGTAGAAGAGTTAATAGAAAAAAACTCAGACTGTTTCCACTTGCCAGGAGAGACGAACATACGAATGTTTTGAAACATAAAATTCCGACAACGAATGAAATGCCAATAAATATACACGGCAATATAGATTTCCAGAAATTCATAAAAATGAAATAAATAAACAAGTTAATGAATTACTTGAACAAGATATAATTAAATCAGATATAATTAAAGATATAATTAAATTTAATCATCGAAATCACCATACAATACGCCTGTGTGGATAGTACCTAAGAAACGAGACTCGGAGGGGAATAAACGGTGGAGAATGGTTTTAGATTTCCGTGACCTAAATGATAAGACTATAGGAGACGCGTATCCAATTCCAAACATAACAGAGATATTGGATCAATTAGGAGGAGCAAAATATTTTTCAGTCTTTGACCTTGCGTCGGGTTTTCATCAAATTAAAATGCACCCAGAGGATAGTCATAAAACAGCTTTTTCAACACCATATGGGCACTACGAATTTGAAAGAATGCCTTTTGGATTAAAAAATGCACCAGCAACCTTTCAAAGATTAATGGATCTAATGCTAACAGGAATGCAAGGGAATGAAATTTTCGTATATCTAGATGATATAGTACTATATTCAAGTTCACTTACAGAACATGCAATTAAATTCGAAAAGTTAATGGGGAGATTACGAGAAACAAACTTGAAGCTGCAACCAGAAAAATGCGAATTTTTAAGAAAAGAAGTAACATATTTAGGACATATAATTGGAAAGAACGGAGTCCGTCCAGACCCTAAAAAGGTAGAAGCAGTTCAAAATTTTCCAATTCCAAAAAATGCAAAAAATATAAAACAATTTCTAGGATTGGCTCGATATTATCGAAGATTCATTAAAGGATTCTCAAAAATAGCAAAACCACTAAGCAACCTGTTAAAAAAAGAAATGGACTTTAAATGGGAAGAGAAAGAACAAGAAAGTTTTGATTTATTAAGAAATGCACTTTGTGAAAAACCAATATTACAGTATCCAGATTTTACAAAACCTTTTCTTTTAACGACTGACGCATCTGGAACAGCAATTGGCGCGATATTGAGTCAAGGACAAATAGGGAAAGATCAATCTATAAGTTCTGCATCACGTGTATTAAACTCTCTCTCTCTCTCCCCCCCCTCCCTCCCTCCCTCTCCCTCTCTCTCTCTCCCTCTCCCTCCCTCTCTCTCTCTCTCTCTCTCGATCTTTCGGCTCGCACTCATTTTAATTGAAAATTGAATTATTTTACTTGAAAAAATCAATAACGAAAGAAAACGATATCCGACATGATCACACGTTGGATTTGGCCTCATAACTACTTTCACGCATACGATGGAATATTTCTCATATCATAGCATATTGATATCGCCCAAGTATGTTCCCAACAATAAAGGAAACCGGCGCAGCGTTCCGCTTATTCGAGTTTCATCAAACAAATGTGTGTCGATATTTTAATTTCATAACACTGAAATTAAATCTTTTCGATATAGCATATCAAGTTATTATTTAATTAATAAGAAATGTTTCTCTTAAATTTCACAATAATCGTCCCGCCATTTATTTCAACTAGATTCGCGCCCTTCAGAATTCTTCCCAATTATTAATTTTTTTTGTTGAAAATTAATTGATGGAGAAAACATCAAGGTAGGATTCGTTGAGAAAACATCAAGGTAGGATTCGTTGAAAAAACATCAAAGTAGGATTCGTAGATAATAAGAAAGACGAAACTCTAAGCTGTCTTACATCTTTATTTTTAGATTTAAATCTAATCTCTAAATTAAATCTATTTCTATTAAAAAGATCTTAAACAAAGTTCTGTATATTATAAAAATAAAATATAATATATATTTTATATATATAGTACATATACGCCGGTATCAAGAGGCACGGTAGTGTCTCGCGCGCCAAGTTACGCAGCGGGGCGCCGGGACACGGCCGTGCCTCTATTACGCGAGACGTCGTATTGAGAAATCCTTCGATTATCGGATCTCATGAACGACTGAACCGATTTAATTCTAAGTAGACTTAATCGAAAGCTTGGGGTCGAATCATATAATGAAAGTGTTTTTATTTTTATTCTACGTGAACTACGAGCAGAGATATCGCGATCTAAAATTTAAAAAAGTCTAAAATGGATAATTTTTATTTAAGAAACGTCGTCGTCTCCTCTTCCTCCTCCTCCTCCTCCGTCTCCTCCAACCCGGCTAGTAGTGGGAAAACGTCCAGGTTCGTTTTTTTAACACAAGAGCGCTGTTACGCGGCGTTTGCACTGACTGAGCTGCACTGCTAAACTAGTGCAGCTCAGTGCAGTTATAACGAGAACCGATCCATAACCCTCAATGTGTCATCCAACGGGTTCGGCGGCACCGGAGCACTCGTAGGGTCTGTGCCAGGCGATTCCCGTCAACCAGGATGTCCTGGTCGCGAAGATCACGATACAGAGGTCCGCCACGAGAACCAAAGGGTTCGGCGGCACCGGAGCACGCGTAGAGACCGTGCTAGGAGACTCCCGTCAACCGGGACGTCCAGGTCGCGAAGATCACGACACAGAGGTGCTCCACGAGAACCAACGGGTTCGGCGGCATCGGGGCACGTGTAGGGACCGTGCCAGGCGACCCCCGTCTTACCATAGCACGGAACAGAATCAGAATTTATTTATTTATTTATTTATTTATTTATAAATAAACGGGATAAAAAATCCCTTTGGTACAAGTGCCTATACAACGATAAATGAGAAAACAAAAGATAATACAATTAAGTACACAATAGACAGTAGAATAAAATAAAATAAAAAAAAGGAAAGAATAGAAAAATGGAAAAATAGAAAAATAGAAAATAATAATATACAAAATAAATAGAATAAATAGAAGGCGCAGGTAAACATCTAGAACGTACATAGTTAAGCAATTAGCACGTGCGTGAATTAATACATGCAATGACTACATTTTTAAAAGTCGATAGAGAATTAAAATGAAAATCTATGCAGTCAAAGTCATTTGCTAATAAAGATAAGCGATTAACGGGATTAAATCTACCATACTGTGTACGATGGAAATTTTCATTAAATGGTTTGAAACCCTTCAATGGCCTAGCAGGAACATTAAATTTGATTAAAGAAAGAATCTCTGAGCAATCAATGTCACCATTTATGATTTTATGCAAAAATAGAAGATCAGATAGGGCTCTCCTATTTTTAAGTGACAATAGATTGAGCTCAGTAAATACGTCGCTATAATTTATGCGGAAATTAAAACACACCCTATTGAGAAACTTTTTTTGGATGCGCTCAAGATTGGCCGAGTGCCCGGTCTGATAAGGAGACCAGATGATAGAACAATATTCAAGTATAGGTCGAACTAGTGCACAGTAAAGAATTTTCATCGTACGAATACATCTAAAATCTTTACCAAAACAAAAGATAAAGCCCAACTTTCTGTAGGCTAAGGCGGTAATGGCATGAAAGTGCCTATTAAAGGAAAGATCAGAGCTAAACATCACCCCAAGGTCGCGAATAAACTCCAATTATGCACATACGCGTTACCCTTCAGCCCAAACGTGTACGTACACTGCCTGACAATAATTCGTTCCTATCATCTCGCGGACGTAACATTTTAGTCCCCAAAATTATTAACGAATTGAGATATATGAAACGCGTGTGCTATGCAATTGACACTAGCTAACTGCAAAATAAATTCGATTGACGGTGTCATGAATACATTCTTATGTTCCTCTTGTCTCGCGAGAGGGGTCTAGGAACGAATTATTGTCGGACAGTGTACATTTGCTACGTAGTTCATGTGCACGTTTTCGTGATATTACTATTTTCGTCGCCAATTATCAGATTCATGAATTCATACTTTTTAAATAGAATTATTATTTATAATATTAACAAATCCTATTTTGACGTGAAAAGTAGATGTAGCGAAATGTTTTTTAAATAATATTTTGTAAAAACATCGAAATAATCGACGTCGAGATCCTTTCAAATCGCACGAAAAATCTACGCCTCAAAAAAGATATAATAATTACTACAAAATGTGTGAAATCCTAACAAAATTACTTTTTCAACAAAAGGTACAAAAATGCGCCAAAATACGCGCTCAAAAACGCCCCAAAAAATTACGCCTCAAAAAAGAATCCTTCTACAAAACTACGCCTAAAAAAAGAACTCTTGTATTAAATACCTTTGTACAAAAAAAGGTTTTTCCTACAAAAAATGTGATATCAAGGAAGTGCGCCAATTATAAAAATGGATAGTTCATAATACTCTTTGGTTAATGTTTATAGTCTGTAAGAAATAAAGGAGATAATATGAAGCAAACAAATAAGTATTTTTATACAAATAATTATTTTAATACAAATAAATATTTTAATATTAAATATTTAAATACTATACATAAATCTTTTATAAATAAATATTTGATCGCACGCACGCACGCACGCAGTGAGAAAGAGAAAGAGAGAGTTAGGCAATTAAGATATTTGTTCGGTATGAAAGATAATAATTTTAACACATAATTATTTGAGTTCAAATAAATTTTTTTTTAAATACTTGGCGCCGCCAAACCGAATAAATTAATTGTCTAACCTTTTCTCTCTTAATGTGTTTGTGCGTGCGCAGATGTGTGTGTGCGTATGTGCGTGTGCGCGTGTGCGCGTGTGCGCGTGTGTGCGCGTGTGTGCGCGCGTGTGTGTGTGTGTGTGTCTTTCGTATTTTATCTCCTTTATTTCTTACAGACTATAAACATTAACCAAAGAGTATTATGAACTATCCATTTTTATAGTTGGCACACTTCCTTGATATCACATTTTTTTGTAGGAAAAACTTTTTTTTGTACAAAGATAATTAATACAAGAGTTCTTTTTTTAGGCGTAGTTTTATAGAAGGATTCTTTTTTGAGGCGTAATTTTTTGGGGCGTTTTTGAGCGCGTATACTTGGCGCATTTTTGTACCTTTTGTTGAAAAGGTAATTTTGTTAGGATTTCACACATTTTGTAGTAATTATTATATATACGTAACTACACACTGTAATATATATTGATATCTAACAGATTTCGTAAAGGAGCCACTGCAATAAAGACGTAAGTAAAGAAAAAAAAAAGAAATACATCTTAATTATATTATTAGCGGGCGAGACTACCGTGCCTCTTGATACATTTTCTTTTTCTTTTTCAGCTCCTCGATGGCACAGCCGAAAGCGCTCTCTTCATAACCCGGCTAATCACGGCCGCGGACGAGGACGAGGACGAGGACGAGGACGAGGCCACAGCCACATTACTAACAACTTCTACTTCAATTAAACATCGCTCACATTTTCAGAGACACCGGATCGCGGTGTCATTTTCACCACTCAACGCACCTGCTGGCGACCGAGCGCCGCAAGAATCAGTACCGTGTATGTACGCCGCGCCAGTCTAGCAAAGTGTAATAAAAATGTTTAAATATATATGGATATAAACAGTATGTACATAATAATAATATATCTACATACTGTTTATAAACATACATATTTAAAAATTTTTTTCTTCGTACACCTTACGCGACGGTATTCCCTTTGCTAGACTGGCGGTGCGCACATACGCGGTACTGCTTCTTGCGGCGTTCGGCCGCTAGCACGCGCGTGGAGTGGGGAAACTGGCACCACGCTCCGGTGTCTTCTTATAATTCTATTTTATAACTATTTTGAAGATGATGATGTATATATTTAAAGACAGTGGTTGTAATTCTCCGCCTTTTATCAGAAAGAAAAATTATTTAGAATTTGCAATAGTGTTGCCGTCATCGACGTTTCTTGTTCACTTTTTAGTTAGCTGCTTGGTAGGGGCAGTGATTTACGTAGTATCTTTGTCAGCATTAACTTGCGGAGTCTTCTTCACGGACTTGTATTCAACCAGTTGTCTTTTTCCTCCTGGCCAAAAGCGCGACGGTTTTCGCCGTTGGCGATCTCTTCAATTTTATCTGCTATATACGAAGTCAAAATTTCAATACAAACTGGTGACATATTTTTTATATTATTTCATTTTACAATTCCATATTTTAGATTCAGAAATCTTATCTTATCTGTTCTCATCAAGATTTCTTATTTTTTATGAACATATATTATCTTTAAGAAATAAAAGTTTTTCTTGCTTTAACACCACTGTGTAATTCACAGCAAAATGTACAGAATAAATTAAAAGACAGTTGTACTTACGTCTCGTGATTCAGCGTAGTAGCTGAAGCTCTTCGCGCTGGCTCTTCTGCGCAGTCAGGATGGCAGCGCGTTTCGAAACTGCGGCATACGGGTTGAGGCGCAGTGTAGTCCGCGTGTTGGTCAAAACGGGTACAGTTCCTTCACTCTACGTACCACCTCTTCCTGTAACCGTATCGAATCAAATAAAATGTATCAATCACATTATTATCCATTATCAATGATAAGATAGAATAGATCCTTTTTTTAATGTAACGTTTCCATGCGTTATCAGATTGAAAGAAATATTTTTACAAATTTAATCGTCTAAGAACGTATAATTTTTTTGCTGATAATTACCTAGGAGCTCTCGAGCTTTTGCGGATTTTCTCAGACTTTAGAATCTGGACAGGTCCGTATTGGCTACTTTAATCCGTATTGGGAAGATGTATCCTTTTTTAAAAAAAAAAGCTGTGTGATTCTTTACGCCAGGCTTCGTGAAGGGCGTCCAATTGTACAAAAACGAATTTCGTCCAGATTACGAAGCGTCCGAGGTGGCCAACAGGTGCCACTTTCAACAGATTCATCTTGTTGATGTTAATCAGAGAGACGTCAAGGATATCGCGGAATGCTTTACGAATACCCTAGAAATTATTGTAACGTGATTTAACAATCTGTCATAATCCCTGTAAACCCTGAATGATGATGATAATAATTAAATTTATGTATAAATGTAAATATGTAATCTGAGGATCTGGGTGATTGGCAAATAGAAAAATGTCTGCAATCAATTGGTTTGTCTCATTGCAGCTTGACTCTTTGGCCACGGTCATTGTAAACAAGTGCGGATAAAGTTTGAGAATGTAACCTACGCATGTCAGAGCGAGAGACTTTACGCTAACGCGTAATAACTTGTCCGATATTAATTGTTGCTTGCCCGCCAACAAAAAGAACGACACCAAGTAACGGCAACAAAACTTAACGAGCATATCTGAGTCGGTGAAACTTCCGACGTTCGCTTCGTACAACACGAAATCTAAGGAGGATTTCTCAGGAGAAGTAAACGAGAGAGTGGTCTCTTCGGAGTAATCTTCCTCCTTCGAGTGCTCACTTTGCAGACTTAGATACGGCGCCTTCTCGGATTTTTCGATCTCGCTTCCGGCATCACTGACTTCGTCCGCAACTTCGTCTAAAAAACATTGAAAACTGATAAAATGTAAACTTGTTATGTGAATTTTTGGTCTACATGCTCATTCTTACTGTCAGTGGTTTCGATTTTCAAATGACAATAACTCTCCAACATCTTTTCCTTCGTCTCCGTCATGTCGCTCGTACATTCGTCCTGCGTTTGTGAACTACACGTGTCCGGCAATGAGCTCCCAAGCTTATAGAAATAGTTCTTACGTATAATGTCGAGACACTTACCTTGACATCCTTGTCTATCATAAACGGTCCTAATACTTTAAAAATTAATGGTAACGACTGTGATAACGTTTCAATTACAGTATCTTCCGATCGGTGTGCGATGATCACTATACACGGGATCAGATTTGACACGTAAGCTTTACCCCTCGAAGGACGTATCATGTGACTCAGCAGGCCGAATCTCCAAAGCGCAGCCCTCAGTATGCGCGCGGGTCTGTTTCTCTTTATTTCATTGTAAAGCTCTATCTGGATCTTAACGATGTTACTGTCGACTATCGCCTGGCAAAAAGCGCATCAATAAGATATCCATTTGCCAAAGGACTCTTAAGTGTTTAAGGCCTGGTTGCACAAAAAAAATGTTATTTTAACTTTAAGCGAGACTTAAACATGTGTCTATCTTCATCTTTATCTAAATAAATAGACATGCATTTCATTTAAAGCCGAAATAACATTGATGCAATTGATCCTAGGTGTTCATAAATGTTTAATTTCTCTCGCTTTCCAATATGCTCGCTTTCACGTTATCCATACCATAATAACCATAATATGTATCAAGAGACACGGTAGTGTCTCGCGCCAAGTGTTTTAATAGTTAGTAAATTTTAAACACCTACAACAACAGGCCCTAAAAGGGAAAAGCGTGCAAACTTGTATCCTTATAATTTTGTTGAGAGATTCATCCGCGATCATCCTGACGTCGGACTCCTCGTCGTTGCAGAGCGCCAGCAGCGTTTCGATAGTGGCACTCAGAATCTGCGGAAACTTAATGTTCTGCCTGACGGTCGGCGAGCGTATCCCCTCGACGATGATCGCGCAACATGACACCTTCTCCTTCCGGCTGTAAATACAAGCGTGAAAACTCGTGCTTATCTAAGGAACGATTTGCGCTGTCGTTGATGTGTTTTACCACTCATACCTCGTCCCAGGATCTGACGGGGTGTCCGAGTCCCGCAGCGCGTTCAGCGTCTCCACGGCCTTCAGCACGCCGTTCAGGTGAGCCATGCCGGATCCTGGAATGACCTTTCCCGGCTTCCTCGAAGGGGCTGCTTCAAATCACCGGAGAATGACATCCTGCCGATGCTGGGTCTATGACAGATCGTAACGGACACACATCGCAAACTACATCGCTACATCATGCTGGCTGACCACCATCGTCATAAACCGTGGACGTATATACAGGCTGCGAGCTCCGTTTGCGCGCTATAAAAAGAGAAAGGAAGCTCTGGCAGGTGTGCCTTCTCTCTCTTTTGCCATTATACAGGGTGGCGCATATGAAATCTGTTTCAAACGCAAACTAGTTTTACAATATTATTTAGTAATAATTTAGTATATATTTGAGATATATTTGAAATATGAGAAACAATATTCTTAATTCAAGAAAAAAGGCTTTCATTTTTTAATAATAACAATTTACATTATCAGCGTTCTTATTTTTTCCAAGCACTGAACGTAAAATACGAAATTAATAATTTTGAGAGCCTCTTTAAAAAAAGCATTGAATTTGAAAAACTTTTAAATTTTGTAAAAGAGAAACATATATATTTAATAATCATTCACTGAAATAAATTTTTTCTCTTGGTAAAAAATCTGTCCTCGAGAAGGTTAAAAAATCATATTTTGCATTTGGATCAAGAGACACGGTTCGATTCTACATGAGCCACTCTGTATATTAATCTCTTGATAATATATGTAACTAGGCCATCATAAAATTATGCATTGTATGTACAATTTTTTGTTTCAATTAAAATGTATAAAAAGAGATAATAAATACTATTTTAGTAATACTGTGTATATTAACTTGATTGTATATTATTGGCGCGAGACACTACCGTGTCTCTTGAGATATATTTAGATTATAAAGAAAGAAATACGAGTATTCTTTAACTCTTCTTGAAATAAATGATGTATTTTTTTTCAAATCAAATTGCTACTATATAATAATTGCTACTATTCTCTTTCTTCTTCATTGATTCATGTTTTCGATGCATTAACTGTATTAAAGTTGTTTGTTAAAAATAAAAATATATATTAAGTATGTCTCTTGATAAAAAAATATATAGTAATTAATACACCAAGAAGAATATTTAGTATATATTCTTTCTTACTATCTATAAAAGTAATAATATTACATTGCGAAATCTCTTTATTAAATTAATAAGTTTATTAATTAATTAATAATACAATATATAATAAAATTATAAAAAAATGTTAACAGAAAATCTTTCTTATTGTATACATAAAAATAATGTGTAATTATTCTTTTTGATATTTTTGTTTCTTCTTTAAACTGAATATACATAATATGTATATTTTTGTAACAAAAGAATCATTATTATTCTGAGAAAATATTTTATCATTACGAAAGTAGCGTGCATCATATCAAGAGACACGGTAGTGTCTCGCGCCAATTATAAATAAATCTTGATATACAGAGTATGTATTATAATGCAAATGTAAGTTCCGAAAAAAATTCTCGTGTATTTCAGAAGAAAGATTATATCGTTTTTTTAAGTTCACTTTTGTATGTATATCTTTTGTATGTATATAAAACCCATGTGGAATCGTACAAACGTGGACCTAGCTTTGTCCCGACACAAGGGGCGGGTGGGATGGAAGTAGCTTCGCGTGGAAAGTTGCAAACCCATGTGGAAACCATACAAACGTGAACCTAGCTTCGCTCCGGCACAGGGGGTAAATAGGGTGGGAGTAGCTTCGCGTGGAAAGTTGCAAACCCATGTGGAACCGTACAAACGTGGACCTAGCTTCGCCCTGACACATGGGGCGAGTGGGGTAAGAGTAGCTTCGGGTGGAAAGTTGCAAACCCATGTGGAACCTTACAAACGTGGACCTAGCTTCGCTCCGACACACGGGGGTGGAAGTAGTTTTGCGTGGAAAGTTGCAAACCCATGTGGAACCGTACAAATGTGGACATAGCTTCGTCCCACCACACGGGGCAGATGGGATGGAAGTAGCTTCGCATGGAAAGTTGTAAACCTATGTGGAACTGTACAATCATGGATCTAAATTCTCTATAATTTATCAAGATTATTGAAACCTTCCCAAATCTAAATAATTAACTTAGTAATTCGATACCGATGTAAAAACGGTCTTCTCCACAAATCTTTTAATAATTTCTTTTCTATATACATATATATATATATATATATATATATATATATATATGTCTCTTGATATATATATCTTGATTGATGATTAAAAATTTACCTTTTTAAAAAAAGGTTAAGAAAAACCGCCAAGTGTAAAATGCGCCGATGTAAAAACGGTCTTCTCCACAAATCTTTTAATAATTTCTTTTCTATATACATATATATATATATATATATATATATATGTATATATATCAAGAGACACTACTATACCGTGTTTCTTGATTGATGGTAATAATAACTTGACATAAGTATTATAATGAGATGATAAAAAAGATAAAATAAAATCAACGAGTCAAAGTATCAATTGCTTAAGAATACACGTGTTAATAAAAAAAATTTTTTAAATAGAGAAGGCAATAAATTTTTTTTAGATAAATGTTATATGTAAATAAAAAAAAATTATTACATAAAAATTTTTTAGAAAATACGAAAAAATTTTAGAGAAATTATTTGTTTAAGTTCGCCTAAGGTAGTCGAAGCCACAAAAACATTCAAAAAATATATTATGGATATAAAATTGTTTGATAGACTTATCGTTCAATCTATCAAAAGATATACTAATAGAAGACGTTTTTTAAACACGAGAAAGTATTGCTGTATTTTTCCATCTATCGGTAGAAATTGGCATTACGTGACTCAGCGTTAGGCATCCTCCGAATGACATCATCATCATCATCATTCACATTTTTTTTCTTCACACCGACGTGCCTTCTCGTTCGTTCGTTGTGTTCGTGTATTCGAATGTTCCCCCACCCCAAGAGCGCCGAAAACTTGCAGCACTAGGTAGGCTATATCTACCGGCGTTCCGCGTCGCCATCTAGTGCCGAAATTTTGCACTGTACATTTCCCCCATCGTATCATATTACCGGGCGACGACGTTTCTTAAATGAAAATTTACCATTTCAGACTTTGCATCGCAATATCTTCGCTCATACGACATGTAGACAAAAAATGAAAATAATATTATTATATAATTCGACCCCTAGCTTTCGATTGAGCCTACTTAGAATTTGATCGGTTCAGCCGTTAAATGAGTCCGATAATCTAAAGGTCTCTGGAAAACGTTGACTCCCGTAATATGAGCCCCGGTGGTCTCGCGAGCTACGCGCGCTTCGAGCGCGATATTGAATGTTGAATGTTGATTACTAAACTACTAAAACACTTGGCGCGAGACACTACCGTGTCTCTTGATGACGCAGAGAAAAATTATTCAACGATAGAAAAAGAATTGTTGGCAATAGTATATGCTGTGCAACATTTTAGACCTTATCTTTATGGAAAGAAATTTAAATTAATAACAGATCATAAACCATTAACATGGTTTCATAAATTAAAAGATCCTACTTCATGATTAGCGAGATGGAAGATAAAGCTAGCCGAATATGACTATGAGATAATTTATAAACCAGGAAGAATAAACGCAAATGCAGATGCTCTATCAAGAAATCCTATAATAAATATATATCCGATACATTCTTTAGAAGATCAAATTGAAGTGTGCCCAGAAGATGATGAAGCAAGAGAAAGAAATGCAAATCCAAAACCTTTACCAATTTCACCAAGAAGAGGAATGATGATTGAAGAACCAGAACTAGTAGTCACGGGAGTTCAAACACGGAAAATGGATACAAAAGGGGAAAGTATACCGTTCACAAAAAGAGAACTAAAAGAACCATCATTTATACAACATACAATTTAGGCTGAAATACATAATAATCCAAATAACACAAAAAATAATATCAATGAATTACCAATAGAGCAAATCGAAATAAATAATACTAAATTTTTAAATGATATAATAGAAGAAGATCAGAAATCAAAGGAACGAAATGGAGATGTCATCAATAGGAAGCACAAATGATCATGAAAACTCAACGGACTTACAAATAATAATACCACCTAATCTTTTAGAAATAATAAGTAATTTAACAACGGATTATGATCATGAAAATCAAGAGAAGAAAACTAAAGAAGGAAATAATAAAAACTACACTGAAGATGATATAGGAAAAGACAATTGTGAAGAAAAGGGAAAGGAAAAAGAGAATGAAGGGGAAGAGGAAGAGGAAGAAGAGGAGAAGAAGGGGAAAAAGGAAAAGAGGATGAAGAAGAAGAGGAAGAGGAGGAAAAAGATGATGAATATTTCAGACATTAATGAAACAGAAAATGAATTTAATTCAGACAAAATATTGGACAAAACTGAAAATAAAATATTGTCACGTGGACAAAAACATAGTATCATAAATAGTCGAGATAAAATTTTTATGCGGAAAGGAAATTATTTATATTTCTTAAGTGCAGATGGTAAACCTTGCGATGAGGGCTCGAAACAATTCCAAAAACAAAATTTAATACCAAAAATTAAAAGTAAAGAAATTGGGAATGTTGAAATAATTAAAAAAGGGAATAGGACACATTTAATTTTAATATGTAAAGAAAATATAAATAAGAAAATGGATAAAGAAACATTATTCAAATTTAAAAGTAAATTACCAGAAATAATTAAAGGAAATTCATTCAAAATAATAAATATGGCAAAGACAAAAGAAATAGATAATATAAATTGGGAAGAGATCTTGAGTCAAATTCGTGAATCAATATTAGGAACAGAAATAAAATTAATAATATGTCATGGATTAGTAATAATTCCAGAGATAGAGAAACGGAAAAATATAATAGAAGAAGCACATTCATCAAAAGTAGGAGGACATAAAGGAATAAAGAAAACATATAATAGAATTAGGCAAAATTTCTATTGGAATAAAATGAAAACTGATATACGAAATTACATAAATCAATGTTTACAATGTCAAATTAAAAAATTAATTAGAGTAAAATCAAAACAACCTATGTTAATAACTGATACCCCATTTTCTTCATTTGAAAAAATTTCCATGGATATAGTAGGACCTTTACCCAAAACCACAAAAGAAAATTCTTATATTTTAACAATTCAAGACCATTTAACAAAATTTTTCTTAGCCATTCCTTTAAAATCAATAACTTCAATTCAAGTAGCGAATGCACTATTAAAATATTTTATTTGTATTTTTGGGGCACCAAAAATAATACTAACTGATCAGGGAACAAATTTTACAAGTAACTTAATGAAAAGATTTGCAAAGCAATTCAAAATTAAACAATATAAAACAACGGCATTCTATTCACAAACCAATGGAGCTTTGGAGAGATCACATAGTACTGATAGAATATTTGAAACAATATGTAAACAAATTTACAGAATGGGATGATTTATTAGAATATGCTATATTCTCATATAATACTAGTATTCATGAATCAACTAAATATACTCCATATGAGTTGGTATTTGGCAAATTAGCAAGACAACCGTCCAGTGAAATAGTAAATGAAATTAAAGAAAAAACGTATGATGACTATTTATACGAATTAATGACAAACATTCATGATTTGCAAGAATTGGCTCGGGAATGCCTAATTGCATCAAAAATAAAATCAAAATATTATTATGATAAAAAAATAAATCCACAAACATTTCAAATAAATGATCAAGTCTTCCTTTTAAAAGAACCAAAAAAGGGAAAATTGAGAGATCAATATTCCGGACCACATATAATAACAGATATTTTACCAAACGGGAATATAAAAGTATTAGTTAAAGGAAAATTAAAGATTGTACATGCTAACAAGATACGGAAAATTAAATGAGGTTGAACATGAATTAGAAAACATTTTCGATCTCAAATAAATAATGAATTAAATTTCTTATTGTTGTATTTTGTATAGATGAAGAAAATAATCAGCTTAACAATAATTTGGATGTTATTCACCGGGAAGAATGGAAGGATAATCGGCTATGACTGTGGAACATCAAACCATAATGTTACAACTGTATCATTACTTAACATCGAAGAATGTAATATACCGTACATAGAACCTCACACACAAGAAATGTATATTCAACTTTTGCAATTATCAAAATTCGAATCAACAAAAATCATTCAATGTAAAATATTAATTTCACGAACAATTTATTGTTGCGGAATGCATTCACATTTAGCTACCGTATCAAATGCATAAGCGGAATACATTATCGATACAACTTTAGATCAATGTAAGAATATGACCCATAAAGCAGGGACATTAATAATAAACGTAAATAATGTAATTAATGGATTAAAAATAAATTATACAACAAGTCGGCCTATCACTTTTGCCGGATCAATAACAACAGATGGACAATGTTTAGGAACACAATATTCAGATCCTTATGGAACTTGGCAAAATGTAGTTGTACAAGGAATAATTACAATAAGCCTAGATGCATATCAAGCAACAATTAATATTGAAACTAATCAGATATATTTAAAAACAGGAACAATATGTCAATATTCAGATGGTAATTGCATAGATATAGAAGGAAAATATAGTTTCTGGGAAACAATACCAGATGATAATTGTAAATTTAATCATTGATATACTATATGAAGGAAAAGCAAATAAAATGATTAGTAATATAAATGAAAAATTGGAAATTGTTTATTCCTTGTCAACAAGAGATAACTTTCGCATTAACTCAGATAGGTGAAGAGATTCTTTGTGGATATACACTAATTAAAACAGAGCATCCAAAATTAGTAATTTTAGAAACTAAAAGAGGGGAAACTTTTGCACATAAGCGCAGAATATCAATAGAAAATTTAGACATTTTTGCATACGTAAATTCAAAATTTGTTTACGTGAAAAAACACATTCGCACACAAATGACATATCTATACACGGACGTACTAAAACAACGCTGTGAATTGGAGCGATGAAGTGTGATGAAGTGATGAAGAATGCACTAGGATTAGCAATTTATTCGCCAGATGACTTCGCTTATCAAATCATGAAAGGACCAGGATATATGGCGGTAATTTCAGGAGAAGTTGCCCACATAATTAAATGTACTGCAGCAGAAGTAAAAATTCAACGAACGCAAAAATGTTATCAGCAAATATCGGCAAATACTTAAAGGAAATGAAACATATTTCCTAGCTCCACGAACGCATATACTATTTAAAACTGGAACACAGATTTCATGCAATCGGATTATTCCAACAATATATCTTCTAAATGACGGATGGTATCAAATAACACCAAACTTGGAGTACAGCAAACCACCTACAACAATGAAACCATTAACTAAACCCACATGGCACTATAAAAATCCAGGATCTCTAGCAATCAGCGGCATCTACAGCAATAATGAACTTGAAAATTTAAGATCACATAATGTTTCCAGCGGAAAAAATGGAATATTAAACACAGTGGCACGGAGTATCAGTGGAGAATCAATGTTACCACAAAGAATATCTATATCCAACCTTTTGGATGAGAATTCTTTAAGGAAAATTACAGAAAGTGCCTGGAAGAGAATTTGGGGAACATTTTTATCTATTGGAAATGCAAGCGCAGGATTAATAGGAATATACTTCTGCGTAAGAACAATAAAATTAATAATAGATACCTTCATACATGGGTATGCACTTCATACAATATACGGATGGTCAATTCATCTAATTGGAGCATTGTGGGACTTTGTAACAAATCTGCTACTTCATCTGGCAAAAGGAATAAATAAAAAAGAAACCAATCAACCGAAGGAAGAGAATCAGGAGCCATCTCCACAACCAATAAGAAGAAGAAATAACAAACACATCACACGCAAATTTAACAACAACAAATACATCACACACATATTTTTCGAATCCAAATTCAATAAATAAAGAAACAGAAAATATTAAAAAAGTGAGCATCAACAAGGAATCTCAAAATATATAGCCACAATTGTAAGAAGCGAATAAAATAGCTTATTATATTAATAAATTTAAAAAAAGTCCAATATTCATGGATCCAAAACGCGTTTCTCGACATTCTGAGTCGATTGGTATACTCGCCCCGAAACCAATTTTGGAAAAAAACACACTTAAACTTGTATAAAAAAGAAGGAATTAATTGAAGGAAGTCGGAGCCCCGTTAGCCGTTAAATACAGTAACGGTATTTAACATTGTCCGATTCTCATCGCGTGGAGGTGGGGACGGCACATGAACGTGTCTCTCGTTTGAAACACATTCTTTGAAAATCAGAAGGGAAAGGGGAGGCAAGGATTACGGAAATGGAAGAAAAGATGGGTATTTTCTTACAAGTAACATTAAACCTCAATTACAAAGTAACAATTTTAATAAAAAGAATAATGGATATAACAATAGTAAGAATAATAGTAAGAATAATAAAAGATATGAAATATAAAAGAAAAAAATATGTATAAAAAAAAGTCTCTGACTAAAAGTAACATTAAACCTCAATTACAAAATAATATTTAATAAAAAGAATAATAGATATAATAATAATAAGAATAATAGTAAGAATAATAAAAGATATGAGATATAAAAGAAAAAAATATGTATAAAAAAAGTCTCTGACTGAAAAGTCTGACTATCGAGTCTGAAAAGAAAAAAATTAAGTACAATTACCGCTGATGAAATGAACTGATTTGTAATAAAAGATAAATTTGTTGCTCATACCTGTATCGCTTTCTCCACGAGGAGCCCGACGTTGATGTACTCGGCTCCGTTTCAGGTCTTATGAGACCTAGATGAAATGAATAAAAGGTTAACGAATGTATGTACGCCTAGTCGTATGTGTAAAACTTCAACCTAGTCGTATGTATAAAACTTCAAAATTATGTATTGAAATATGATACCTTCTCGCATTGCTCGCCGTTCGTAATACCCCGCCGAGTCGGGGCATTCGTCGGTGGTTTCCTTTGGCCAGAATTTAATTCTCCCTGACGAAACTCTTCCCGTTGCCTCTGAAAAGAAAATACGAAATAATACAAAAGTATAAAGAAATAGCATAAATAATAGACAATTGATAAATCGATGTCCTACGTCATAAACGATTTACGAAATCGTAACACGAGAAAAAAAATTACTCACCCAAAGCTCCTTTCTTGACACCACTGGTATCTCCTCCATTTCAATTATTTTCTCTGTGGTGGAAGGGAGAGTGATCGAGAAAGAGGAAGAAAAAGAGGATCCTGGCACCACGACGATCCGACGGCTGATACCTAACAAAGAAAAATAAAAGATAGTAGGTATACTAGGCCGATTCTAACGCATCGTGGGTGGTCCTCTTATCTTATCTTTGTTTATAAACATATCAGATTACAACTTTTTTGTTTATAAACATATCAGATTACAGCTTTTTGTTTATAAACATATCAGATAACAGCGGTATCAGATAACACCGGTATCAGATAACAGCGATTCCAGGAAGAATCCTTTTGATATCGCCGATGTTATGACTATCGTCGCGTCATGCGCATAATATCCAGGAAGAATCTCCTTTGATATTTTGACTACGTAACCGCGAACAGTTATCTTTGTTTATCAGAACCTGTACGGACCTGCACTGACATGCGCAGTACCCCCTAAATTCCAGGAATTTTGACTATCGCTGCAGGAATTATGATATCGCAGATATTTCGACAGATGTATGACCGCGGTGCGCAGTACCCCCTCCCCCATTTCCAAGAATTGTATCTTTGTTTATCAGAACCTGCATGGACCTGCGCGGACCTGCACGGACCTGCGCGGACCTGTACGGACCAGTGCAGTTATCTTTGTTTATCAGAACCTGCACGGACCTGTCTCGTTATCTTATCTCTGTTTATAAACATATCAGAATATTATTATGGATTTCCGCAGTACCCCCCTCCCCTAATTTGCAGTGCGATTATCTGTGTTAGAAAGAGACAAACGAAGGTATAAAATCGGTCCGGAAGCGTGCGGTGCCTCAATAGGTGCTCCGACAGTTTCTGTGCAAAGATCCAAGCGGAAAATAAGAAAGTTATAATGGAGCAAATAGTAGCTGCTGGAGGGATCCAGACGAGTGGTTACGTTGGGTGAATTTTTCACGTGGGCTCAGCAATGTGACGAGTGCGTGGCTCGAAGAACAAAGTCGGGTCAAGCGTCCGCGGCTCTCGATCGGGCAGAGACAATCCGTGGTGGCGAGCATCGCCAGACTCGCGGGAGTGAAAATTCAATTGGAAAGACGATTTATACATTTCGGCGGTGGTGGTGACAATGAGAATAGCAGCGCGGAAAGACTCGTTTGGCGAGAGATAGATACCGCGTTTGAAAATCGTCTTTTGACCGGTGCGGTGATAAACGCGGACTACATCGAGCCGTGTCAATTCTTGGAAGACGCAGGTCGCGTAGTGCTCGAGCGAGTACGGGACATTCTACAAATACGCAACAGTGTTAAAGTGAATACCATTTTCAACGGGGAATTTGTTGCTGGTGACAAAAATGCCATTAAAAGCATCAATACGCGTAATTGCGAACTTTTTAATACAAGCGATTTGTACGAGTGGTACGACCAGCGCGTCATCGAGCCTACTCTGGCGTCGCTCGAGGAATTCCAGGAACGCGATAGCAGTTGAGCATTGTCGCGGATACTTAATCTTACAGTGAACATTAACAAGTACAACCCATTGCACGCGGGGTGCCACATCCAATTGCCTCAAGAGATAAAACTCAAGAGAGCTGTGATCAACGTGTGGTCGGATGATTGTGTATGTTTCGCGTGGTCAGTGGTCGCTGCTCTATATCCGGCTGAAAGGGATGCGGACAGAAAATCATCGTACCCGCACTACGCGACCGTGTTGAATATTAAAGACATTGAGTTTCCAATGACATTGATTGGAATAAAAAAATTTGAACTTTCAAATAATATTTCAATCAACGTGTACGGAATAGAAGAAATGGTGGTTCTACCGATACGACTCACCGATTGAAAGAGGAAAAGACACGTAAACCTATTGTACGTGCAGGGAGACGACGGCGACACGGGGCATTTTGCCTGTATCAAGAACTTGTCCCGCCTCTTAAGTTCGCAAGTGAGCAAAAAACAACACAAGAAATATTTCTGCAATCGGTACATATACAAGTTTGCGCAATATGCATATAAAGATAATATAAATGAATAATAAATTTTTTTTTCAGATGCTTACATTATTTCTACTCAAGCGAAAAGTTGGAGGCCCATAGCATCGATTGTCAACAAATAAACGATTGTGCAATTCGACTGCCCAGCGATGACTTCAAATGGTTGGCATTCAAAAACTACTGTCGGAAGGAACGTATGCCGTTTGTAGTGTATGCTGATCTTGAGTGTACACTAGAGGAGACGGACTCGGCAGTGCACCAACACCACCATCAAGCATTTAGCATTGCATACTACGTGCGGTACTCGTTCGATCAATCGTTATCCGCGTACCGGTGTTATCGCGATAAGAATTGCATCGCGTGGTTCGCAGAGGAATTAAAAAGTTTGGCACATCGTGTAAAAGTTATTCTATCCGCGAATGTCGCCATGGAGATCTTATCGAAGCAACAATGGATAGCATACCATAATGCTACACATTGTCACATGTGTGAGAAACCGTTCGCGCCGGATGACGAAAGAGTGCGCGATCATTGCCACCTGACCGGACGATACAGAGATCCCGCGCATTCACGCTGTAATCTGAATTATAAAGATTCGTATACCATCCCCATAGTCTTCCACAACTTATCAGGCTACGACTCACATTTTATCACAAAAGAAATTGCTACAGCGTACGAAGGAAACGTAGAATTGCTTCCAATAACTAAGGAGAAATACATCTCCTTTACAAAATATGTTGGAGACGATACATCTGAATCGCGAAAATACATGAAACTAAGGTTTATCGATTCATATAAATTTCTCACCACCAGTCTCGAAAAATTGGCATCATTTCTCAGCCGTGATAAATTGAAAATTCTACGTTCAAATTTCGCAAATATATCAAACGAAAATTTTGAACTGTTGACGCGGAAAGGTGTCTTTCCATACGAATACGTGGATTGCATCGAAAAATTGGATGATACGTGTCTGCCACCGCGCGAATCATTTTACAGCTTTATAATTCAGATTACATTTTAACCGGTGACACTGTATCCGACGGCGATTACGCGCACGCCGCGAACGTCTGGCAACGGTTCTCCATTCGAACCCTGGGCGAGTACAGCGATCTATATTTGAAAACTGATGTCTTGTTGTTGGCCGATATATTTGAAAATTTTCGTGATAGTTGCATCACGAGTTACGGACTCGATCCCGCGTACTACTACACCTTACCCGGTTTTATATGGAACGCCATGTTGAAACATACACACGTCAAATTCGAACTGCTCACAGACATTGACATGGTCATGTTTATCGAGCGCGGTATACGCGGCGGTCTGAGCCAATGTTCCAACAGATATGCTCGAGCCAATAACAAGTACATGCAGTCGTACGACCCATCGAAACCTTCCTCATATTTAATGTATTTCGATGTTAATAATCTGTACGGTTGGGCAATGTGTCAGCCATTGCCCTACGCCGATTTTCGATGGGTCAACGATGCAGAGAACTTTGATTACAGCGCGATCGCTTCGGATTCGCCCACGGGTTACATTCTCGAAGTCGATCTCGAGTATCCGCAACATCTTCACGATGCGCACGCTGACCTATCGTTCTGTCCGACGCGCGATAAGTCGCCCGGCAAGCGGCAGACAAAACTACTAGCTACACTGGACGATAAGAAACGATAGGTCATCCACTACCGAAACCTGCAGCAATGCACGCGTCACGGACTTCGCGTGACGAAAATTTACCGCGTGCTACAATTCGCTCAATCTCCATGGCTCCGTAATTACATAGAACTTAATACGAAATTTAGAACACTCGCCAAGAACGATTTCGAAAAAAATTTATACAAATTAATGAACAACGCGGTATTCAGCAAAACGATGGAAAATGTACGAAATTATGTCGATGTAAAATTGCTAACTAAATGGGAAGGACGCTACGGCATGGAAGCCATGATCGCGAAACCAAATTTCCACAGCCGCAGCATTTTTTCAGAAAATCTGGTCCCGATCGAGATGCGTAAACTAGAGGTGATTTTCAACAAACCAATCTATGTGGGTATGTGCATCCTCGACATAGACCAAGGTCTGTTTGTACGATTTTCACCACGAGTATATGCAACCTTTACATCGAGGCGCGTGTAAAGTAATGTACACCGATACGGACAGTCTAATTTACTATATCGAGTGCGAGGATATTTACACGCACATGAAACGCGATATAGGCAGATTCGACACGAGCGATTATCCCGCTGATAACGTGTACGGCTTACCGCTTGCGAACAAGAAGGTGCCGGGACTTATGAAGGACGAAAATAACGGCGCTATAATGACAGAATTCGTAGGGCTCAGAGCGAAGATGTACGCTTTGCGAGTTGATGGAAAGAAGGATACCAAAAAGGCGAAAGGTGTCAAAAGTAACGTTGTAGCGCGAACGATAACGTTCGACGATTACACACGGTGTCTCAACGATGATATTGAAATGACGCGACAGCAATCGTGCATAAGATCCAAGCTGCACGAAGTTTATACTGTGTCCGAAAAGAAAATCGCTTTGAGTCCGTACGACGACAAACGATATATCGTACCGGATTCAATCGATACTTTGCCATGGGGGCATTATCGAATACCTTTTTAATATATTACTACGTAAGGGATAATAATTTTTGTATACATGTATATATTTTCGTATATTACTACGTAAGGGATAATAATAATCACTTTTGTACATCTCATATATTACTATGTAAGGGATATTAATAATCACTTTTGTATATCTCACATATCTCATATATTTTATATATTGTATACATTTTATATTGCATACATTTTATATATGTTCAAAATGAATAAACGAAAATTAAATCACATTGTCTTTGTATCCACGAATTGTGCGATCCATCGAATCCTAGCCATTTCACATAAACCTCGTCGCCTCTCCTGCGCAGTACCTTCTCCACGAGATACACATCGGGATCGGCCGCGCAACTCGTGCTTGTAGAACGCTCCAGCGATAGATTTTCCGCGATAGTCCTCGAGCAGGTACGTCGCGGGATTAGTGCGCTGCACTTTAACGATTTTAAACACTTTGAGCGTTGGGACCACGGATCACAACATCTTTTCTCTCCCCCCCTGATCCCGAAGAAGGAAGAGCGAAGCTCTCAAGGTCAAGAGAAGAGCGAAGTTCTCAAGACCGAAGGTAGAAGTGCCAAGCGCGCAAGAGCAAGTGACAAGTGCACAAGATGGTCGGCAAGATTTCTTCGGACGGTGCCGTGTGGACGCAGCTTGGTAACCCGTAGCAGCAGCTCGGGGTAGAGCGAGGAAGACGTTCGACGCGGACCGCCGACAAGAAAGCTGATGGAACGGAGGCGCTGTCCGGTAACCTGTCGCAGCAGCGCAGGGTAGGACAAAGAAGACGTCCTCCGGTGCACGAGGAAGAACTTCCCTTCTAAGAAGAATTGTCGGGACGACAATTTCGAAGTGGGAGGGAAGTGTTGCATGCGCGAGTCTCGCACGGATGTGAAAGCGAGCTTAATCGTAGCTTTGGCCGTCTCGCTTCCACCTTTGCTCTTGAGCGGCACGGCACACGCGTACTTGCTCAACACATCGATGACGGTGAGTATGTAGTGGTAGCCTCTGTTGAAACGCGAGTACGGCTGCATCTCGACGATGTCTGCTTGCCACAGGTCGTCGTATTCTCGAACTATGACGCGTCTTCGTGGAAAATTTCTTCTCGGCGGGGCATGCATTTCCTCGAGTCGTCGTCTCTCGGAACTGATGATATTTTTGAATTTCATGTTTCGAACGATCGTCACGAGCGAAGATCTGTGTCTTAAACTGCTTTCTTATCCTCCGCTTTCGATTCGGTGTCGTTTATCGCGATCCGTAACGAGTGGACGCGTTCTCGAACGCGATCAATCTCTCGACAAATTCGACTCTCAAAATTTTAACGCACCGTTCCACGTATAGTTTGTTAGCCGCGTTATCGTCAGCCTTCGGTTGCGCTACGCGGCGAATCTTGCGCGACTTTGCGTCAAACCCTACACCGACACGGCACTGAGCGTTATGGCGCACGTAACTTCTCACTAGTTCGCTCCAGCCGCTGATCGAGTCATTTCTCCGTTCAAATAGACCGAATTTATTGACAGACATTTTTCGATGTGATGCCAATCAACTGGTTCGTTTCGACGATATTCCGATTAATTTATAATGATACCAGCCTCGCGAAGTTTCTCGATGATGGATAGTATCTCGTTGTCGTGAGCGTTATGACCGGCTCGGTGCGAAGCGTCGAGCAACCGTAGACGATCCACCAGCTCGTTGGGATCATCCCAGTGCACGTAATCGATTGCGTTGTCATTCAACGTCATAGCGCGAGGTAATCCTTCTCCAGATTTGGACTCGATCGATAGTAACGGTGCGATTATATATTTGTACTTGTATCCTCTGTTGCCCTTTATTCGGCCATGAGCATCGTAATTGTACCTGTGCGCGTTCGTCGTCAGCAGTATGCTCCTGTATTTTTGCGCATCTTGCTCCGTATAGACGTCATCGGGCAATTTCTTGAATATCAGCTCGTAAAGACCGGGTGTACCGACGTATCGCACGCCATCGATAATTATGTTGTCATCGTTATCTACGTCAATGTGTTTATTACCGAGCATCATTCCATCGCTGCTCAGACGAACATCGTACACGTAATCTAAACCGCTCTTTCGATCAGAACGGCTTCGATGTACTTTTGATTCAGCGGTCCCAAGTTATTGCGCAACGTTTCTTGGTCCTCCTCCGATGTTTGTGACTGCTTTCGAATGGTCGTCACGAGCGAATCATCCGTGGTCTCGAAAATATTCTCGTTGTTCGCGAGCAATTCAGGTGATTGTACCACTGTTGTCGTCGCGGTTGGTATTGTCGTCGATATCGATGATATGTCCAGCAGAGGCTCAAATCGAAAAGTTTTATACGGTGTTAATGCGGTGCGATCCGACACTCGTTTCCTCTTTGTCTTCGCATCATCATCACGCTTCTGGACGGTTTCATCGTCGTCACGCGGTTCGTTCTTTATCACGCGCGTGTCAGAATTTTCAACAATCTTTTGCAGAGGCCCGATAATTGGTTTGAAGCGTGTCTTCACCGCGATATCGTCCTCAATCCTGCCGGTCTTCAAGGCGCGATGTTTCTTGCGGATCGATTCACTCGTCTTCTCAATCTTCCTCGCGATCTTCTCGCGCTCACGAGTATCGTTGCTCTCAGCCATGTTTTATCTCGACAAGGTACCGACGACGACTGATCGTTTTACGGTATTGTGAACATGTTAAATCCTTTTCGATTTCGCCCATTCGTGAGCGAACTGTCCTTGTCTATCACTACGAATCCATACTCGGGCTGCCAACAATCGTGACAAAACGCGCTGAAATCCCCGTACGACATGTCGGTATTCACGTGATTGTTGTAAACATGTTTCAAATTGGTTCCATCCTGTTTGAACAGGATCAGCAAGTTATCGCGTATCAGATGTTTGGGTATTCTCGCGTACGTCTGACAGAGATAGAAACAGTCGACGTTCGAGTGCCTGCCCATCGAGAAGTATTCTCTCACAGTATCTTGCTTGTCGCACGCGACGTCATCGAAAACAAAAATCGAGTTTGGCCGCGCCTCGCTCGGTGGAATGACATCACTGTTATTGGAGAACATAAAGTAGCCTATTTCGTCGATCGATGTCAGCAGTTTCTCCAGATATCGATACTTTAGCTGCTGCAATGACTTCGAGTACACGTACACGTTCTCGAAACGCACACGTGTGGACTTTCCAGCAAGCTTATCAGAACGTTGGTTTTACCGCAATTCGAGGGGCCGCAGATGATCGCGCGTATACTGGTCGGTAGCATCGCACCGTGTTTGCGTTTCTTCGCGTTGTTTCCATTCGCCAGCAGTTTGTCGTCACAGTTCGTGACACGTATCGTCAGCGGCTGCCGCACGAATTTCATTTCTCTCTGCGCTTCCGAGTAGAAAGGACGCACCTATTTATAACCGCGCGGAACCGCGAATCGCTCAAAAATGTTTCTGCTTCTGTCGGATAACAGTGATATATACGGTTTAACAGCCAAACAATTGGAGTATGTGCCGAAAATCGTTCTGTTATACGGCAGTTTTACGATCACGTAGATTATGTGTGGGATAAACTTTCGAAGCATATCAAAGCAGATCCGGAAGTTCAGCAGTACCGTCATTGCCTGGAGCATTACAATCTACCGTCTCAGCGAACGCACATCGACGGTCCGCCGCCGCTGATCAAGGATTGCCACGAATGTCAGCGGTGACGTCTAGCGTAAAAGTTGGCGGCAGTCTGCTCAATCGCGCGATAAACGCGCTTCCCTTCGAACTACACATCCCCGGCTATCAGTTTTGCGGCCCGGGAACTCATTTGGAGAAACGTTTGGCGAGAGGTGATCGAGGTATAAATCCACTGGACGCGGCGTGCCGCGAGCACGACATAGCGTATTCTCGGAGCAACAGTCTCACCAAGAGACACGCGGCTGACAGAGAACTCGCCGAGAAAGCGCGAAAACGCATCGTCGCGGGAGATTCGTCGCTGGGCGAGAGAGCTGCCCCCACGGTTGTCTGGGCGGCGATGAAAGCCAAGACGAAGATCGGTATGGATATGAAGAAGAAGACGATGAAAAAAAAACGGGTACTTCCGATAGCGAAATGCGGAGGTGTACTGCCAATTCTACCGATGTTGGGCGCCACTCAGATCCTTGATCGGTGGAGCTGCCGGTGTGACAAAAGCAGTGAACGACAGCAAAGCCACGCGACGTCAACTCGAGGAGCTGCAACGTCACAACCGCGCGATGGAAGGTCGTGGACTCTATCTCGCTCCGTACAAATACGGACGGGGACTGTATCTCGGCCCGTACAAGCGCGGACAAGGTGTTGTAAAGAGGAAAAAAAAAACGTCCAGGAGGCGTTAGAAATGCCTGCGGGTGCGACAACGAACGTGCAATTGGATCTACTGGCAAGACGTATGCGCATATCATATTTTAGAGGCGTTTTCATGCGCGACACATTACCAACAGGCGGTGCGCGTCGAAACGAGAGCGGTATCGTGAATCTGGACGACGCGACAGGTCCCGGTACTCATTGGGTGGCGTACGCCAAGAGGAGAGAACGCGTTATATATTTCGACAGTTTTGGCAATCTTCGACCTCCCAGAGAACTAGTGCGTTATTTCGGGAACAGCGTGATAGAGTACAATCACACATCCTATCAAACCTACGATCAGAACATCTGCGGCCAGATGTGTCTACAGTTTCTCCGAACGTGTGAATTTAAAGCCTGACGAGCGGCTGTGAGGACTCAGTGTTAGTCGAGCAGTTTTTCCATCATGTCGTTGACGCTTACGCTGAGCGGCCGGAGCAGCGTTCTCGCGGTAAACTTCTCTCCAGCCATAGATCTGAGTGACGACGACTACGAGCTCGGTCTGATGGACTTTGAGACCTACCATACGATAGCGAACGTGAATACCTCGAACAATAAATTTTACTTTGGCAATGACGACGCTGTAATTACAATTCCCGAAGGATCGTACGAACTGCAAGACATAAACGAGTTTTTGAAACGCGCATTTAAACGTAAAGTAGAAAAGAAACAAATCGACGATGACGAGGTTGGAGAGTACTCAATAGCGCTGCGCGCTAATTACAATACGATGAGGAGCGAGATTAAATGCGACTACAGAGTGAACTTTAGCAAGCCCACCAACATAGGATTGTTGCTGGGATTCGCATCGAATCGCGTATTGCAACCGCGAAAATGGCACACATCGGACATGCCGATCAACATTATGAATGTGCAACATTATGAATGTGAACATTATCCGCATAGAGTGCAACGTGACCGCGGGCGCGTACAGCAACAGCAACAGCAAACGCGTGCACACGATACACGAATTTTTACCGAACGTGCCACCAGGATATAAGATATCGGAAAGGTCGTCGCAGATCATTTACCTGCCAGTCATCGTACGGAGCATTACGGATCTGACGATACGCGTCGCCGACCAGCACGGACGATTGCTCGACTTTCGAGGAGAGGAGATCACCGCCAGACTACACGTGCGAAAGTGTCGACGTTATCGCGAACGTATGTGATATGCTTGTGTTGAATGGCTCGAGGCACGCGAGAGATAAAGTCACAACGGCTCTCGATAATATCCGATCATCCGAGAGAAAGAAACACAACGCGTCGAATTTTTAAAATCTTTGGGATTCGCGGTACAAAACATCTAACGATGACGGACACTCTCAACATCGAGGATGAGCCGGTCTTCGATGATCGCAACGTCAAGCTCGAGACTCACACGTACAATCCGTACGCTAATACGACGTTTGGACACAGCGACAAGATAAGAATACCCATACAGTAACAGGATCTGTACACGTTGCCGTACGAAAGTTTTCTATACATCGAGGGAAAACTAACGATAAAGAATGAAATCGCGGGATCTACTGTCGTACTGGCGCACAACTGCGTCGCGTTCATGTTCGACGAGATTTGCTATGAACTCGACGGTGTGGAGATTGATCGCAACAGATACGTCGGAATAACCAGCTTGCTCAAAAACTATGTAACGGTATCGTCCGATAAAAGCGTGATTCTGAGGAATGCAGGCTGGGATACGCAGAGTAACGCGGAAGGATATTTTAATTTCTGCGTACCGCTCTACATGATACTGGGATTTTGCGAGGATTACAGACGCGTGGTTATCAACGCTCGTCACGAGTTGATTATGATCCGAGCGCGCAACGATAACAAT
The DNA here is from genome assembly GCA_928718305.1 of Tetramorium bicarinatum. Classification (NCBI taxonomy): domain Eukaryota; kingdom Metazoa; phylum Arthropoda; class Insecta; order Hymenoptera; family Formicidae; genus Tetramorium; species Tetramorium bicarinatum. The sequence goes on along the minus strand of OV788326.1, from coordinate 16,694,328 downwards.
TGCCTGGTGGGAAATTTGGCGATGAATTCCGAGATCAAATTATTCAAGATACAATGGCAAATGCCGCACGTGTTACTGAATGAGATAAATAAGCTGTCGATGCTGCGTGCCTTGGAAAGCGGACGATACCTCAGCATGGCTTTTCGCTCGTGGGATCTGTACGAGTTTCCGCTACTGCAGAGCACAACGAAGCATTCGTGGGCCATCAAGACCGCGTCACATCTCGAGAAACCGCGATACGTTATCTTCGCTCTGCAGACAGGTCGGAAGAATGTCCGAAGATGCAAGCCGATTTGATAACTGTAAATTGAGCAACGTGAAACTCTACCTGAACTCTGAGTATTATCCGTACGACGACATGAATCTGGATTTCGATAAGAAAAAATGGGCGATTCTGTACGACATGTACGTGCGTTTCTGCAAAAGCTATTATGGATACGAATATCTCGAACCGAGTCTCACTGTCACGACATTCAAACGTTTCGGTCCGTTCGTGATTATCGACTGTTCTCGACAAAACGAGTCGGTCAAGAGCGCAACCGTGAACGTGAGATTGGAATTTGAGTGTAAGGAGAACGTACCGGCGAATACTACAGCCTATTGCTTCATCATACACGATCGCGTCATTCAGTACAACCCGTTGACCAACATTGTTCGCAAAATCACCTAAGTGCGACGTTGGAGAGGGGAAGCGGTATAAAATCTGCGACATTCCGCGATTCTCCCGCAGTCCGCTCCTCGACATGTCAGCGTTAACCATGTCCACTTCAACGTTCGTGGATCTGCAAGGTTACGTCGTCGGCAGAAACTCCTTCGTCGTCAAGGAGTTTGCTGCTCTCAGAGAGGGATTTATTCTCACTCATTATATCTTTGGAAGCTCTGAGCCATGGTATTTTCTCAGCAAAGCGGATAGAAAACACGTATCTTGGTTGGAGGCGAAACATCATGGATTGCATTGGCGTGATGAGCACGGAACGATTCCGTACTTCACGGCTAGAGACATGATTACAAAGGCGTTGCGGGATGTGATGGATAGCGAAACCTCACCCATCGTATACGTAAAGGGACTCGAAAAACGAGAATGGCTGCGGGATTTGCTCCTGGACGATGCGAGAGACGATATCTACATCGAGAGCCTCGACGTGCACTACGAAGACGTGGAATCGCTGAAAAATATGGACGCTACACATACTTTGCGTTGTCATAAACATGTATCCAATTGTGCCATGCAAAATGTATTCAAACTATTTAATTGGTGGCATCACCATAAAAAATAAATGCATACTTTTTACACATATATGTATCATTATTTGTAACCTTCCCCATTTACTTCATACTGACATTATTTTACGTTTCTCGACGTTTCTTTATAAACCACTTGATGTATGCTAGATGTTCAGTTATTAACAACTTGACGTTTTTCGATGTATGCTAGATGTTCTGTTATTAATCACTTGATGTATGCTAGATGTTCAGTTATTAACAACTTGACATTTTTCGATGTATGCTAGATGTTCTGTTATTAACCACTTGATGTATGCTAGATGTATGCTAGATGTATGTTAGATGTTGTGTTATTAACAACTTGATGTATACTAGATGTTCTGTTATTAACCACTTGATGTATACTAGATGTATGTTAGATGTTGTGTTATTAACAACTTGATGTATGATAGATGTTTTGTTATTAACCACTTGATGTATGCTAGATGTTTTGTTAATAACAACTTGATGTTTTTCGATGTATGCTAAATGTTTAGTTATTAACAACTTGATGTATGCTAGATGTTTAATTATTAACATCTTAGCGTTTCTCGATGTATGTGAGATGTATGCTAAATGTTCTGTTATTAACCACTTGATGTATGTTAGATGTTTCTCAACGTTTCTTTCAACATCTTTTTCAGGTTTCGACACTTTTCGATACACATTTCCTCCTCTCAAAAGGGTGAATCATGTATATGCGCAGTTATCCCCTCTCCTCTTACCTTAACAGGTTTCAACAAGTTTCCATAAACATTTCCCCCACTCTAAGTGTCATCCCCTCTTAAAAAAGATGTATGTGCGCAATTAGTTTCACACGATCAGTATTGCATCAACCGCTCGTACGAAACGAACCTCTTCATCGAGAGAAAATGTACTCCGCGGAGGGAAGCAGTATCAAACGTATGAATTATTACGTGCCGCTTCAGCATGAGGAAATTCCATCGCAAGAAAACAAGAAGAAAAAGTGTAACGAGTAAGTATAGAGCTTCCTATTTTTATATTTTTTGTATTTATTTTTATATATTTGTAAAACCTTTCTTTTTAAAAGTCGATCTTTCGATGAGAAAAGAATGGTTAATTGGACACAGCGCATACTCAGCAGACGTTACGCATTGACGGCAACGGGATACAAATATCTTGAAATTGGAATCAACGTGGGTTCGCAGAGTTACGTGGAGATTGCCATAGAAGATCATCGTGGAAACGAACTGATATTGTCTCTCGAAACGTGGAACGGACTCTACGAGCAACGATGGAACATTCCAAATTTACTTTGGAACGGCCGTAAAGACGCCGTTATAAGCGCTGGACCGCTAACGATCCGCGCTTCCGCGATTAATGGTACTAAAATCATACGTCTCGAATCATCGAACGTATGTTTATCGATGATCGAATCGACGTTGATGTTTATGTTTACTCTGGATCCATGCATCGATTTAACGTTCGAATCATTATCGAACATAATCGAGACGGTTGACGCCAAATTTACACAGTTTTCGCACATCACTTCTTCATTAACGGAAACATATGAGATATCGAACGCGATCCGCGCCAGCGATGCTTTCGAGAAGGATCACCTCGTCGATTGCGAGCTGTTGGCTCTAATTTTTAGTATGTAAGAGAAAAGAATATGTATGAACAAATAATAAAAAAAGATTTTATCTAAATCATGACGGGATTTTTTCTCGCTCCATTTCCTTTGTTATACGTTTCTACGTAGTTTGTATAAATAATAAATACAACAGTTTTTTAAGAATTAATTTTATTAAAACATTTACATAATACACTAAATTACATTTTTAAATTGTAACCCTCGATGGTACAGCTTCCGATGGTGTGGTTTACAGCTGTGGCTCATTTTCTAAAAACAGAGAATAAAATACTTAAATTTTGTTAATATTGAACATACATCTATAAATAAAAACAAATATATACCATATTACTTTGACAACGTCGTTGATAATGTTGATGATGATGACGATAATGATGATGATGGTGAATTCGATGGAGTCAGAGGACGATATCCTTGACGCTCGACCGATTTCGATCGCTGAATGAACATAATCCTTTATGCTGTCCATATTAGCTCTCTTGCAACGAATTGTGCGAAAGAAGCTTTATCCCTCAGTCCGGATACTAAACTGATTGAAAATGTCATTGTTCGAACTTTATATTACCATAAACGTGTACTTATTGAACACACATGTTGCATGGAAATATTGTAAACACTCTAACACCGATTATCAAAAAGAGACTTCCTGGAAAAAAATAATATGGCGATCGCTAGGGGATGGTAGAGTCGCCGCTACTTATCAAAGGATACCTTGCAAGTTTATGCAAGTCAACCCCGATATCATAACATTAGCAGCCAGATATCGGCGCTCAAAAGAGGTAGAATCAGAGTCGCGGATTTTGTTTAGTCTTGTCATTAATGAGACAGGTCCGTGCAGGTTCTGATAAACAAAGATAACTGCACTGGTCCGTGCAGGTCCGTACAGGTTCTGATAAACAAAGATACAATTCTTGGAAATGGGGGAGGGGATACTGCGCACCGCGGTCATACATCTGTCGAAATATCTGCGATATCATAATTCCTGCAGCGATAGTCAAAATTCCTGGAATTTAGGGGGTACTGCCCATGTCAGTGCAGGTCCGTGCAGGTTCTGATAAACAAAGATAATTGTTCGCGGTTATGTAGTCAAAATATCAAAGGAGATTCTTCCTGGATATTATGCGCATGACGCGACGATAGTCATAACATCGGCGAGATCAAAAGGATTCTTCCTGGAACCGCTGTTATCTGATACCGGTGTTATCTGATACCGCTGTTATCTGATATGTTTATAAACAAAAAGCTGTAATCTGATGTTTATAAACAAAAAAGTTGTAATCTGATATGTTTATTAACAAAGATAAGATAAGAGGACCACCCACGATGCGTTAGAATCGGCCTAGTATACCTACTAAAGATATACAGATGTTCGCCTTCTCATTGCGTGTGTACTCTGTCTTCCCGTACCTTACGACTCTTGCGTGCGCCAAGAGATTGTAAGACACGAGAATACCCGTGAGTACACATAAAGACCGTACGTGCATCGACACCTCAAAATTAAGTTAAGAAGTGGCATACCGTACCTCGTCGTCGTAGTCGTCGTCGTCGTCATCGTCATCATCGTCGTCGTCGTCCTGGCTCGATGCCGACTTCCCGATTCACCGCATCCTGGTCAGAGTCCGTCGGAAAATCGCGAGCGAGGTCTGAATCAGAATCGGCAGAGTCGATGACCTCGCCCGGATCACAATGACTGGTGACCACCTCGTCCGAATTCCTATTGCCCGAGGTCAATACAGAATCTAACGACGAGGTCATCTGCCGAGGTTCCTCTGCCGAGGAAACCAGATTTCCCTCCGACGAAGTGGTGTCAGAGTGCATCTTGCGCGGTCTCTCGTGAGGAAACCTGATAAAAAAACGAAAAAATTTTTAAACCGATAAATCTGAAAGTATTTAAGATAAAGAAACGTTCGTCGTCGCGTTCGAAAGGCCCTGTCGCCTGCCGAACGTTCGTCCAAGTCCCGTTCCTTCATCTGCTATAAAAAAAAATACATATCGATAAATGCGAAAAAACTTTAAAAATCGATATCTCTGAAAATAATAGAGATTAAGAATTGAACGTGGTCGGGTTTGAAAGGTCCCGACGTCCGCCGAACGCTCGTTCAAGTCCCGTTCCTTCATCTGCTGTCAAAAAAAATACACTTCGATAAATACGAAAAAACTTGAAAAATCGATATCTCTAAAAATAATAAAGATTAAGAATTGAACGTGGTCGGGTTTTAAAGAATTGAACGTGGTCTTGACGTCCGCCAAACGCTCCAAGTCCCATTGCCCCGACTGCCACCGCTAAAAAGTTAACAAATTATCTTGAAAAAACAATAACAAATTAATATGTCCGGAACCGTTGGTCCAACAGAGTCCAGCATGAGCTCGTTTGAAAGCTCTCGACAGCCCCTACACAGCGCTCCAAGTCTCATTGCCCTATCGGCCACCATTACAAAGTTACGAAATAAAACATGAAAAACATATACAATATACAATAATAATAATATCTCCGGAACTTGATGTGGAGAAACAATTGTGGGCGCATCTTCAAGCCCATTCCGAGACCTTCCCAACGCCGCAAGTCCGAGCTCTCTATGTCGCTCCGTTCAAGAGATATCGAAAGAAACGTAAATATCTTACGAACCACCAAAGCCAGAAATTGGAGCCCAGCAGCCTCTGTCAGCACACGCCACGGCCGAGCCCACGAGCAAATATCTACAGCTCCACCGCGCTCAGTCACGGAGATACCGAGATGCACTTAAAATATAAAACGGTATCTCCGGAACCGCTGGTCCGATAGAGTCGAGCCTGGGCTCGTTTGAAAGCTCTCGACAGCCCCTACACAACACTCCAAGTCCCATAGCCCTATCGGCCACCGTTACAAAATTATTAAACAAAACAAGAAAAACATTAACAAATTGATATCTCCGGAACCGCTGATCCGATAGAGCTCAGCCTGGGCTCGTTTGAAAGCTCTCGACAGCCTCTACACAGCGCCCCAGGTCCCATTACCCCGTCAACCATCGTACAAAAGTTAACAAATTAAATTTAAAAAACATAAACAAATGAATATCTCCGGAACCGTTGGTCCGACAGAGTCCAGCCTGGGCTCGTTTGAAAGGTCTCCGCCAAACGCTCGTCCAAGTCCCATTGCCTCTTCGGCCACCGTTGAAAAGTTACGATGTAAAACATAAAAAACAAAAAAATACATATCTCCGAAACCAATCGAGATAAAGAAGGAAGCATGGGCTCGTTTGAAAGCTCTCACCAGCCCCTACACAGCGCTCCAAGTCCCATTGCGTCATCGGCCACCGTTGCAAAGTTACGATGTAAAACAGAAGAAACATATACAATACAATATCTCCGGAACTCCACTTGACTTTGGAGAAATGAGCTTGGGCTCCTTTGAAAGGTCTTAAAAAGTCTCGTCTCAAGATTGTCACAACAGGTATAGTCCCCCCCCCCCCCCGAGTCGGATCTCCATAAATCATTCGTTACAAGTATACTGATCGACGACTAGAAGCGTGACACGCTCGTCGTCTCGGCCCTGGGTGGTGGGTTCGTCCACTGTCCCAGGAGCATGGGCCCCGTGCTACCGAGCGCGTCCCCGGGTTGCGGATAGGGGAACGGCCTCCATGGATATGGAGGTTACTCGTGAATAACTTCTTCGGGAGGAATAAGCGGGCGCGGATAGTGGGGCAAGCACGATGTAACCGAGGGGGGATAGAAAGACGCCCGTCCGGGCCGCTCGGACGTATTCCGGGGTCGGGGCCAGGCGGGTGGGGCCGTTCGGAGCCGCCAGGACGTATTCCTGGGTCGGAATCCGGCGGTCGTCGGGGATGAGATAGTTCAGTGTTCCCGCGACCGTGTCCCGTTCCGAAGCGGGACACTGAACAGGTGTCGAGCCTGGTAGAGGGAGTTGGAGTCCCCTCGCCAGGCGTGCTGGTCGCCACGGCGGGCAAGACCATGGAAGGGGTGCGGCTTCCTTCGCCCCAACCGTCCGTGGGGCCCCCCGGGTAGCGACACCCGACACGGTGCCCCCGCAGTCGGAGGCGGGGGACCCTCGAAAGCCGCGGGAGTCTGGGGCTTGCCCCGCCCGCGGTTAGTAAGGGGCTGGAGTCCAGTGCCCCGGATGATTAATTCCCGGGGCCAGAAGCATATGCCGGTTCCCCGACGGAACTCGGGGACCCGCCCGGTTGGCAGCCGGGCGGTGAGGGTATACCCTGGCGGCGCAGCCGTGTCGGGCCAGTGGGATTAAACTGAATAATGACGGATATCACTATAACTATCAATGATACGATTTTCGATTACGAAGGCGCGGAAGGGACGTCTGAGACACGTCCGGTTCCAGTTGCAGGAACCAGTAGGATGATGATGCCTACTATGCCAGGCCCGTCTTTCCTTCTGTCCAGCGGGACGGAGGACGACGACGACGACGACGACGACGACGACGACGACGATCCACCCGGGTCGTCCACAACGTCGACGGAAGACGAGGAGGAGGAGGAGAGAGAGCATTGGTGGTTGCGTCTCCTCAATCCGAGGCCGATATCCCACCATCTCGAGTCGGAAGGTGTCGTCGTCAGACACGACTCGTTCCTGTTAATTTGCAGATCGTTGCAACCTTTTAATTGCAACGTACGTCTGCAAATTAACATGATGCCCGCACCGATCTCGGTGTGTAAAAATATCAAGATGCTAAAGAGTCTCTTGAAAAAGCATCAATCGGAGCGCAACAACGACGACGACGACGACGAGAACAATCAGGACGACAGGATCAACTCGACCAGGCCGTTCTACGAGTTCCAATTGAGAAAACTCGACGGCCACAGCGTCTATATGCTCGTCCAAATAGACGAGGACAGTCCCGCGTTCGATTGCGACGACACCGAGATGATGGGCGTATATAGGACGGCGTGCAACAACTTTATCAAATGCGTAATAAAAGCGACCAGCAATCTATCGGTGTGGTCGAAAACGGCCCGGTCTGGTCTCCCTTTCATCCGGGAGACCATCAACAACGACGCCCAGTACGTATACCAGGTCGATTTTGTTCAATTCGCCAAATCGCTGGCTGAATTAATGGCGACCAACAGCCGGCGCGAGACGTGCGGCATGACGTTCGTACGGTATTACGTGTGCGAGCACGGCCTGCGTCTGCCAAAAGATAACGCGAGGGCGCTCGTACGAGCGATCGTACCATCGCTCGACCACCGCGACGTGGATCTGGTGCAGATTCACGTCGCGGACGAGTTAACGCTCAATGCACACAATGATGAATCAAGCGACGGGGGGAGGGCGTTGCTCGTCCGTCTGGACGGCACGTCCAGGGAACCAGGATCGCTGGCGTCCCTCTTGCGCGGCGACAGCACGCAAAGGCTGCAGAGGTACAAGATAGCGCATCTCAGCCAATACGGCTATTTTTCGCGGCACAGCGAGTTTGCGCTCTCCGATAATCCTGCCAAGATTACGTACGTACAGGCGTATAACTCGGCGGCCAAGATGGCCGCTCCCGCCGACTGCGGCCTGGTACCTCTGTATCTTTTGTCCAGAGGCTTCGACGGCAGCGACAAGACCTACCGCCGTCTTGCCGGAACGGTGCGGCAGTACGCGCGCAACGTACTGGATTACGTCGTCATGTTCTTCAGCGAGAACGAACTGCGCATCGAGCAAGTGGTGACGCTTAGCAATGACGTCGCCACTGATGCGTCCGTTGAAGAACAGATCGCCCAGTCGGGCGTATTTGACGAAAAGCCGTGCCAACTAACGGTCGAACTGATACATCGTCGACTGGTGTACCGGTTCGACAATTGGACGGCACATTTTGATCGAAATATCGGCGAGGAGCTGCAACTGTTGGGCGACAGTATTTTAGAGTCGGAGATTTTTCGACAATCGCCGTACGTTCCGACGGCGGCGATTGAACGTGTGATGAGAGCCGAGTTCAGGCTCTCATACTTTCTACACGGAAAATCTCCGGACTACAATTACCATATGTGCCGTTATATGATGCCCCGCGGCAATGAAGTCGATGACCGGGGTGTCATATGCATGCGGCCACTGGACGACGACGACGCGGACGCGAATGCGGAACGACTTCCACTACACGCGTCCGACGTTCCGTACGCGGTAATGACGGCGGGGAGATTTATTTGGCAGTATCGCGACTTGCTGCCTGATCCGACGGTTGACGGCCTGACGCCCTACCTCGCGTCGATGTACGCCACGTGGGTCTACACCCGGGCGTTTCTAACTCCACAGATAGAAAAGACGGTGGATCCGGCGCAAGTCGAGCGCGACATTCGCGCAAACGTAGCGCAAACCTTTACCGCCGAGTACTTGCTTGCTCGGATTGCGCAAGCAAGGAAAAGCGAGTACATGGTGAAAATTACGGGCGTGATACGGGCGGATTACTTGGCAAGGGCGATGCTCGTCGATCCTCGCTCGCCCTTTGCCAAGATGGTGCGCGCGAGTGTCGAAATCGACCAGGATTACCTCGACACTTTTACGAGATACGTAAAAGAAAATATCGAGGTATTCCCGCACAATATTATCGATTCGACACAATTGTCCAGGCGGTGGTCAATTGTGACCGGGCGTGGGAACCACCACGCTCTTCTACCGGGTGGACTCTCCCTAATGGTAGAATCGCTGAGAGGAGCGGTGAGAAGAGTGCGGGCCGGACTCGACACGCTGCCGCCGACACGCGTCGCGCCGGAGAAGCGTCGCCAGCGTCCGATACGGTTACTCTCCTCCTCCGCCGCCTCTTCGGCCTCCGACGAGCGACCGCAAACGGCGACCGTCGTCGCTACCACCACCACTGCCGTCGCCGCAGCTCCTCGCGGTGGTAAAAGAAACATTCGACGAACAATCGTGTTATCATCGTCGTCGTCGTCGTTGTCTTCATCCTCCGACGAGGAAATGACACCGCCGCAGCCAGCACCATCATCGCCGCCGCCGCCGCCGCCGTTACCGCAGCCAACACCGTCGTCGCCGCCGCCGTCATCGCAGCCAGTACCATCGCCGCCGCCGCCGCCGTCACCGCAGCCGCCGTCACCGCAGCCGCCGTCACCGCAACCAGCACCGTCGTCGCCGCCGCCGTCGTCACCGCCGCCGCCAGCACCGTCGCCGCCGCCGCTACTGTCGCCGTTTCTGTCGTCGGAGTGAACATTTTTACGCAGCGTAGAAAACAAGCCCGCCGTCAGCCGACGACGCAATGGCCGCGCGACACCACCGCCGTCGCCGTCGCCACGTGTCACGACGCGATCGATGACGAGGCGTATGGCGTTATCGCACCCACCGGTCGCCACAACCGGGAAAACACCGAGACGCACCAACGCCTCGACGAGGCGAACGACGCGAGTCGAGGGCGACGTCAGGTCCCGAGGGACCAAGTCGTCGGCGTCCCGACTCTCCACCTGAGGATCCGGAACATTCACCCCCTCAGGGAGAGTAGGCAGAATACTGCAGACCAATCTGAACCACGCTCGCCATGCACAGGAACTTCTATTCCAGAGCATGGCGGAGCTGGAGGTTGGCCTTGCGGTTGTGGCGGAACCTCACCGGATTCCGGTGGGTGACAGTCGCTGGCAAGCGTCCACGGACGAGTCTGTTGCCCTTTATTGGAGGCATTCTGGGGGAGAAGACGCTATCCCTTACTCTCTCGCAGAGGCGGGAGAGGGGTATGTGGCAGTCAGATGGGACGACTGTATAGTGATAGGAGCATATTTATCCCCAAGGCTAAATGTGCAGGAATTTGAGGAGCGCCTCGACAGGATCGGTGTGTGCATTAGCAGATTTGCACCGGTGCCGATCATATTGGCGGGCGATTTTAACGCGATTTTAACGCGAAGTCCGCTTTATGGGGATCGTCGGTTACGAATGCCAAAGGAGCGGTTATGGAAGATTGGGCGAGTACCGTGGGGCTCTGTTGCATGAACACTGGTAATCAGAGTACGTGCATCAGAGCCCAAGGAGAATCGGTAATCGATACTACATGGGCTACCTCCGTCGCGGCGAGGAGAATTTCCCAGTGGGCAGTAAGGTCCGACATGGAGTCGCTATCGGACCATGTGTACATAACGTGGGACGTGACTCTCAGGCAGAGGAGGACCAGCGAATCAAGAACGAGGAACGAAACCGGTTCGAACTCGCGAGGAAGATGGACAATGGCCAAGTTGGACAAAGATAAGTTCATCGCTGCGCTTCTGGCTAGTTCGTGGCCAGAAGAAGGTGACGAGCTGGAGCTGGAAGAGGAGGTTGCTCGTTTGCGCGAAGAAATTCGAGATGCTTGCGACGTCTCTATGCCCCGTAGTGCTCCCAGACCGCGGACGGCGGTGTACTGGTGGTCGGAGAGGATCGCTGAGATGCGGGCAATCGCGATTGAAAAGAGAAGAGTATGGAAACAAAGCAGGGGCATGCCTGACGAGGATAACCTGCGGGAAGACTACAGGCAAGCGAAATATTCCCTATGTTATACCATCAACAACGCGAAGAACAGCTCATGGGACGACTTGTTGCGGACGCTTGACCAAGATCCTTGGGGACGTCCGTATAGAATAGTCAGGAAAAAGCTGAAAAGGTGGAGCATCCCGATTACGGAGGCGTTGGAGAGCGATTTCCTTGGCACGGTAACGGACACGCTATTCCCCCAGTCGGTTGAAGGGGTGCGCGGGATGGCGGATCAAGAACTCGGAGAGGACGATTGGAACGACGAGTTTGCGATCAGTGAAGCGGAGCTGACAGAGGCGATTCGAAAAATGTGTGCTAGGAATGCTGCTCCGGGTCCGGACGGTATTCCTGGCAAGTTAGTGGCCATGGCCTACGGGGTGATCGGGAGCAAGATTCGACGAATCCTGACGCGATGTTTACGAGAGGGAACCTTTCCGATTACGTGGAAGCAGGCAAACCTTGTTCTCCTGTACAAAGACGGAAAGCTCAGAGACTCGCCATCGGCGTATAGACCGATTTGTTTACTCGACGAGTTGGGCAAGCTCTTGGAGAGTTCTCGCGGGTCGAATAACGAGGCACCTAACCCGTCTGGCGACGGACCGGATCTTCATCCTAACCAATATGGCTTCCGGAGGCAGAGGTCGACAGTGGACGCGATCAGCGCGGTGAAGACCTTCGCAGAGCAGGCTATGGAGGAGGGAAATGTGTTGGTGGCAGTATCGCTAGATATATCCAACGCATTTAATTCCCTCCCATGGCATAGAATACAAGAGGCGCTGGAGTACCACCGGTTTCCGAGGTACATCAAGCGGATCCTGGATAGTTATCTTTCTGATAGGTGGCTTTGTTTCAGGAACAAGGAGGGGGCTGATCGGAGAATAGGAGTGACGCGTGGTGTTCCCCAGGGCTCGGTCCTCGGCCCTCACCTATGGGACGTCGGATACAATCGCGTTCTAACCGACGTGGTGCTTCCTCCCGGCTGTACAACGATTTGCTATGCCGACGACACGTTGGTGTTGGCAGCCGGTGAGGATTGGGAAGAAGCTAGGTCACGAGCAAACGACGCGGTGAGTAGTGTGGTGCGTGCCATCAGGGAGCTGTCGCTGGAAGTGGTCCCCGTGAAAACGGAGGCCATATGGATGTTCGACGGTACGAGAAGAAGGAAGCCCCCTCCTCGCTCTTTTATTCGTGTGGGAGAGACCTCCATCCCAATCGGCAGGAGAATGAAATACCTCGGGTTGGTTATCGACAGCCGATGGACTTTCGTCGATCATTTCGGTGGGCTGGCACCCAGATTAATAATGGCGGCCAATCAGATGAGCCGTTTGCTGCCAAATCTGGGCGGACCGAGAGGCAGGGTCCGAAAGCTGTACGTGACAGTGTTAAATTCCATGGCGCTGTACGGTGCTCCATTATGGGCAGATAAGGTGGGAGAATCAAGGAATATCCGGACCTATCTAAGAAGTGCGCATCGAAAAATAGTGATCCGAGTTATACGCGCGTATCGCACAATTTCGTATGTAGGATCAACGTTGCTGGCAGGTTTAGCGCCCCTAGAGTTGATGACGGGCAGATACGCAGAAGTTTATAATAAAACTAAACTAATGCGTACAAGACTTGGAAGGGAGCTCTCGGCGAGAGTCGCTGCTCATATAAAAAACCAGGCGGATTTGCGGCTCAGACAAAATTGGGACCGATGGTTAGATGAACAAGGCCCGGAAGGTGGTGGGCAAAGAATTGTGCAAGCAATACAGCCCAGACTCGCGGATTGGATTCAACGCAAATGGGGGGAGCTGTCGTTTAGGACGACTCAGATAATATCCGGACATGGGTGCTTTGGCGCATATTTGTATCGGATTGGCCGTGATGGAAGTGCGATTTGCCAGCACTGTGGAGCGGCGGAGGACACGGCCCAACACACGTATGAAGAGTGTCCGGCGTGGGATCAGCAGCGTGCGGAACTGTTACGTATTATAGGCTGGGACCTGTCATTAGAGGCGACTATTTGCTCGATGCTCGAGAGCAAAGAGCAGTGGGATGCGGTGGTGGACTTCTGTGACCAGGTCATGGCACAAAAAGAAGAAGCGGAACGAGTTAGACGCGGCGAAGGCCCGAGAGCTGGTCGAAACGCTGCGAGAGGTAGATGGAGGCGCCCACCTAGGCCAAGAGACCAGGATAGGTTGGCCCATAGAAGGTGACAATAGGGGGGGAAGGGTCTTAGATTCTTTCTAAATTTAGAACGACTCTTGACTTTCTTCTCCCCTAGTAATGCACAATCAGATGATATTGGAGAAGGAGGTGATGCTGAGGTTACCTAAAATCGAGAAAGAGAATTCCCCTCATTACCAGGGACCAGGTGTGTATATATATATATATATATATATATATATGTGTATTTTTATTATACAACGCGTAGTCGGTATAATTTAGTTATCTAAGAGTATACTTACCTGTAAATAGGACATGCGGAGGAGTGTTAATGTTAAGTTAATCTTAGTCCAAGTCTAATTTTAAGTTAGTCTTTAGTTAGTAAGCTATGTAAATAGTGTATATATTGTGTATGTAGACATCGTGGCGACGGTGCTGGCGTGCTCTGGGGGCGCTGGATCGGGGCGTCGGGGGCCCCAATAGCTCGCCAAGGCGTGAGGGGTTCTCGCGTCCCGTTCCCGGTTGTTCGCCACGGGCGGGTCGGTGCGGTTTGCACTCTTCGAAGTCTGAGTAAGAGTATCACACTCCCTGTATACCGGGATTGGGACTGGAAGGGAGTTGTATTTATACTCTTCAGAGGTTGAGGCTCGGGACGAGGTGTCATCCCGAGCTAACGTAGCGAGAAGTGGACCTGGAGAGGTCTGGCATGCGGGGCCGGAGGAAGGAGTAAATTACTAGTACCCAAAGGCCCCGCAGAAAGTGTTGAGGCGGACACCCGGGGGGGTTTTAGTGCGGTAGATCCCGGACATTGCACCGGTGGGGCGTGAGATTAGCTCTGCCTCACCAGTCCGGGGAGTCCCACATAACCCTCATTCGATCCCACGAGTGAGGGTATCCATAAAGGATTTCCCCTCGTCACAAAAAAAAAAAAAAAAAAGGTTAGATTGGCCATCGCCCGTCCGGGCCGCTCGGACGTTTCCGAGGTCGGGGCCGGGCGGATGGGGCAGCTGGAGCCGCCGGGACGTATTCGCGGGTCGGGGTCTAGCTGCTGGCGTAGTTACCTCTCGAGGGCAGCCTCCTCATCTATAAAAAACATAGAAAGTAAAGTAATAGGAGAAGACTTACTACTCCAGGGAGACCGGACTCCCAGGAGTCGACGAGGTGGGGCTATTGTCCCAGACTCCGCCGCGTCGTTATCTAACGATGGGCCAACCACGGTTTGCACCGCAGGGACCGTGGGGGAAAATACGTCTGCGAAGACACCGGGGAAAACCCCCACGGGAGTGAAGGACGGCTATAAGGCCGGTCCTAAATGCTCCAAAACGGGCAATGACGATAGATCCCGCTCAGGATCCAGATCCAAGACGGATCTGAAATCGGGAGCGAGATCGAGAGCGGACTCTGCTTCCAGCACGAGGTCGACGAGAAGCACCACAGCAGAGTTAGTGGAGACTGCTCGAAAGTTGCGGAGGGAACAGGAGATGGCTATCTTACGCAACCTGAGGAGGCCAAAATTACCTTGCCCAGAATATGCGTCTGACACGGAGATACTTTCAGACGTTGACGTGGGAGGAGACGCCGACACGGAGCTTATAACTCTCGCAGATGAAGCCCCGGGTACTTACACAGCCGAGGAGGAAAGCGACGGTGGCTTTATGGAGCTGCCGAAGAAGCTCGGAAAGAATAAGGCGAGGGCCAACGTAGAGTGCAAAGCTGTGCCCAGTGAAGATGAGGAATCGATGAGCCTTGATGAGGGCAGATCAAGGTCTAGGAAAAGAAGAAGGCCACCCACCTCGGGTGATTACGTTGTGTTGGCGGCCAAGAAGAAGGCCTACAACGACCAACTTAAAATACAGGACGAGTACGAAAGAGCAGAGCGTCTAAGATAACTAACAACCGGGGAGCTGTACTGCAACATGGAACTGGATCTGGACCAAGCAGTAGAGAATCTTAAACAGGACCCTACGGCAGACATTGCCAACAGGGCACGAAAGGGACTAAAAGAAGTCCTGATCGTGGCGAGCAAGAACCTGAAGGGAGGATATACGAAGGAGCTGAAAAACGCGGCCGTAATGGCTACGGCGGCACTTGAAGTCCTTCGTACAAGAGCGGAAGATGACAAGGACACCAATGTTCCCCGCCAAATGAGAGCTCTGAAAGAAGAGCTGAAGACAGCCAAGGAAAATGCTGCTCGCGCGAATGAAGAGATCGCCAAACTGCGAGCAGAGGTCGCTAAGCTTCAGGAGAAGAAAAGTAGAAGGAGAGCAAAAGCTAAAGTCGTCAGCGACTCCGACTCGGACTCTCCGACAGAAAAGAGAAAACAGAAGGGTAAGAAGGACAAGAATATGTCCGTACTTAACGAAAGCCCAAGGAAGGAAAGGACGGAACCTCAGGATACAAACATGGAGATCGATGAGGGAATGGTCGTGGACACTTCTCGCAATTTCTCTCAATTTCTTTCAATTTCTCTCAATTTTTCGCACTTTCTTTCAGTTTCTTTCAATTTCTCTCAATATCTCGCAATTTCTCTCAATTTCTTTCCACTTCTTGCAATTTCTTTCAATTTCTCGCAATTTCTTTCAATTTCTTTCAATTTCCTTAATTCTCTTTCAATTTCTTTTAATTTCTGTTAATTTCTCGCAATTTCTTTCAATTTCTTTCAATTACTTTCAATTTCTTGCAACTTCTGGCAAATTTTTTCATTTTTGTCATTTCTTTCATTTCTATCATTTTTATCACGGACTTTTAATAACTGTTTAAATTTCGGGGCGCTACTCCTTATGACGAGAATCGCTTTGTAATGAGCTGAAATACCAAATTATTAAAAACGGGCCATTGCGAAATGACAATCGTACCAGGATATAGTGCTATTCATGGACTTGGAACGCTACTCTTTATGCCGAGAATCGCTTTGTAATGAGCTGAAATATCAAATTTTTAAAAACGGACCATTGCGAAACGACAATCGTACTAGGATTTAGTGCTATTCAAGAGTTTCTAATACCTGACTGTTTAAATTTCGGGGCGCTATTTCTTACGCCGAGAATTGCTTTCAAAGGAGAATATCAAATTCCAAAAAACGAGCAATTGTGAATCGACAATCGTACCAGGATTTAATGCTATTCATGGATTTTTAATACCTGACTGCTTAATTTTCGGGGCAATGCCCCTTATGCCGAAAATCGCTTTGTAAAGAGCTGAAATACCAAATTTTAAAAAACGAGCAATCGAAACGACAATCATACTAGGATTTAATGCTATTTATGCTAATTTAATACCTGACTGTTTAAATTTCGGGGCGCTGCCCCTTATGCCGAGAATCGCTTTGTTCTACAATCTCTCCGCAAACTCTTTCACACTGCATTCTACTCTCAAACACTCTTTGCAAACGCTGCAAACTCTGCAAACTCTCTGCAATCTCTCTGCAAACTCTCTCACACTGCATTTCACTCTCAAGCACTCTCTGCAAACTCTGCAAACTCTCTGCAAACTCTCTGCAATCTCTCTGCAAACTCTGCAAACTCTGCAAACTTATTCGGCGACTATGGATTCTTAAAGAGCACTATCCAAGGAAAATATTCAGACCACAAATTTGTCGTTTGATCCCTCGAAGAGTTACACCTATCGGTCAACTTTTGAGTGTTTGAGATTTTGAATATTACACGTATGACGGGTTGACAGGTAAACAGGCGTCGATTAACTTTACTTCTGTATAACATTGTAATGAGCACTATCTCGAAAACATGGTTGTGGTCCTTGAAAGGACACGAGGTACCGACCGACTGCCATAGGCAGCATTCTTCTCTCACCCATCGTTTAAAAGTTAACAACTTAATTAATAATTCATGCATTTATAATTGTAACTTTTACAAAAATGGTCGGATCAAGACGATTCAAAATACGTCTGCAAGAGTTGACGATGCCTTAAAGGATGCTGCAAGGCGCATGTTCCTATGACGTTTCGTTTAAAAGTTAATAAATTTTGAATATTACACGTATGACGGGTTGCAGACTTACAGGCGTCGATTAATCTTAAATGTCTATAACATTCTTATCAGCTCTATCGAGAACATGGTTGTGATCTATGAAAGGACACGAGATACTCGACCAAATGTCTTAGGCAGCATTCTTCTCTCACGCGTTGTTCAAAAATTAATAACTTAATTAATAATTCAAGCAATTACAATCGTAACTTTTACAAAAATGGTCGGATCAAGACGATCCATAAAGGTACTTTTTCATGCTGACACTCAACGCTCATTTTCAGCGTCAAAAGGCGTCACGTGACCAAAAATAACGAATCGGTATATTTATTTTTGGTCACGTGACGTCTTTTGGATGGCCGATGGGTGGGTCCGAAGTTAGTTCTGTAAATAAACGAATTGATTAATTATTGATGGATCGTAATTGAACAACGGAGGTATATAAACGCACAGTTTCTTTCGAATCACTGATATTAGGATGATGGTAATGCTTGCTTGAGGAGATGCAAATTGCTTAGCATTGCAAGTCGCGGGTTGACCTTACCTGAGTATTGCTCCGGCGGGCGGAGATCATGGTGCTGGCCGGTCGGCTGGAGTGATCCTGGAGCTGTCTTTCTGCAATGTGGCTCAGTCGGGCTCAGTCGGAGCGGAGCCTTGGCTGTAATTTGTCAATATGTGAATATGTGAACCATTATACCAGGCTGTGTTGTAATGTATTCGTCCAGTGTGAGATTTATTAATAAATTTGCGGGCGGTGACCCGCGCACCGCAAGAAGAAATAAAATGATTGAAACTTACTGCCTTTTCAATGCCCATGTGTATCCTACACCCTGTGTGCGGCGGGGGTAGCTAAATGGGGTCAGGATGCCCCGGAGCTCCGGGCAGGCGTATTGAAAGAACCTGGGAGTCCCTCTCGAAGCTGAAAATAAATAAAGATTAGAAAAATCTCCATAACATGTCCTAACCTAACCCAATAAATGTCAGTTTTTGGCTGCACACGGGGGGGGGGGGTGTACGTCCTTGCACCCGGCCTTGCACCACGCCGGACAGTGCACTGTGTCCGGCATTGCACCAGAGGGCCGGGCTATCAGAGGGATGACTTGAAGGGTTCGGGGGGTCGCCCGTTGCTTGTGTTTCACGGGGGGGAACTTCGGTCACTCTCCGGGTTCACTGGTTGACACTCGCGGCGATACTTTTCCGGGTGAGATCGGCGCGAGCTCCGACATTGCTGGGTTGCGGCTTCGCACCGGGGGTTGGCGTCGGAGCCCTCCGGGTGGCCCGGGTTGCGCGTCCGGTCGTTTGTTGTCGTTGCCGTGGTGACGAGAGACTCGGGGCATGGTGCGCGTGCGGTGGGTTGGTAGGCTTGTCCGATGCTGCCAACCCACCTAAGCGCCCGCGCGCGCTCTTATTAAGGCGGGCTCACATGAGAGCAGCCGGGCACTTGTACCTGGCCAACCAAGCGACCCTCTCAGGCGGAGACTAGTACTGTTAAGTTTCTTCGAGCGGAAGTTGTTATTCATGCCATATTGCGCGGATTAAGCGTCGGATGAGATAGCTGTCTCGTGGCTTGGGGCGTAATGTCTGGTCGCGTGGGAGAACACTATAGAGTACAGGCGCGGTGGGTTGGTAACCTGTCTGATGCCGCCAGCCCACCTTAGCGCTCGCGTATGTTTTACCTGCGCCGGGTTCTTGTGGCAGTGGCCCGAGTATTGTAATAAATGAAATGGCGATCTGCGGCGTTGCGCCCACGCGGTGGGACTATTTGGCGGGCCGGGGGCCCGCGGGTCTGTTCGTGGGATGCGGATGCGAGCACGTGCGGCGCGAGCGAATTGCGTGACGATCTGCGGAACATGTGCACCCGATGATTGGCTGCACCAACGCAACGGGCAAGTTAGGCCGGGTACGCACGAAATAGTGGGAAGCGAACCAATGGGACGGCCTAGCGCGTTCTAGGCTCGAACCCGCTACTTAGACACTGAATAAACACTAGGGAAGGTGAAAGGGAATCGAATGCACTTAGGTGTCAAATCAGGCTGTCGCGTGGAGTGGCGCTAGTAGAGTGATAGAGGTAAAGGTCTTGATCATACCCCCGATCAACGATGTCGGTGAAGCCGGGCTCGCGTCGCCAAAGCGGCCGGTGAGTAAACACTGTCATAAAATCCAGTGAGTAAACACCGACAACAAATCATTTAACATCCAATGTTTGCGACTTCACGGCTTTAAATTGGGTGGTACTCGCGCCTGGGCGTGTACGTCGCCGAGTCCGCTAGCGCGGGGCCACCCCGGTGAGGTGAAAACACCGTTAAAAACCGGTTCAAATTACATGGATATGCCTAAGGATATGAAAAAAGTTCTCGGGGATCGAATCTCCGGCCGGCACGAAGGCGCTACTGTCTCTGGCGCCTCCGGGTCGTTAACAAGCGAAGGGCCTGCGGAGGGGTTGTTGACAGGCCCCTCCGTGGAAAATGCGACCGTCGAAGCACCGTGCGATAGGTGCGTATCACCAAATCTATTTGAGGTAGCGCTCTCAGCGCTCTCAGGGGAGGGGAGTACTTCCTACTGGAGTTTTCCCCTGTTGGCCTATCTACCCGCACTGGATTTTCCACCGCTCCACTCTTCCGGGTGCGATCCTTTGCACCTTTTCGCTGTACCACCTTAAACCAACTATCAGATCCGAGAGTCTCCGCTTCACTGACCACCTGCTGAGTTTCTTTATTCTTTCCCTTGTTTCCGTCACACGGGGGAATCATTTGGACGTTGCTAGTAATACGAGGCAGTATTCTAAGCAGATCGCTATACTCCTGCCGATGTTCCTTGAACCGTTCTTCCATATTTTGCCTTACGTCCTCTCGATACCTAATCAGCCTATCATACTGACGTGTAAATTCTTCGTCAAATTCTTCCAGCGCGTCGAAATGCTCTTTCATCTCTTGGCGGGCTTTAGAATTTCTCTGTGGCTTAGGCTGCTCTTCAATCCTTTTCTTAGTTTTGATTGATTTATTATTAGTCGATCTAGTTTCGCTCTGTTCTTGCCGGTCAGGGTCCCGTACCGTATCTTCGAGCGAGGATTCCGAGCCAATGCGTCTTTTGAGTGACACCATTTCGTTCTTGAGATCCCTGATCCTTCTTTCAGAGGCTAATAAATCTTCTTTTAGCCTTCCCTTTTCTCTTTGCGCCGCTCTTAGCTATGCGCTCAGCTCCGCATTCTGCTGCTTATGGTTCGCGTTCGCACCAGCCACATCGGCTCTGTCCGACAGGATCACGATAGCATCCTTGAGAGCAGCGATTCTGTTCTTAATCTTTCCAGATATTCCGCCCTGAAGTTTGCCACTCTTGACTCTCATTACGTCAATGTCCTCTAACCACTTGGTCGCTAGTTCCGCTACTTCAAAGGTTGTTTTGTTCTTCAGCCTTCCGGTGGGATCAATAAGCAACGACTTATCCTCCGCTTGTTCGTCTGATTGAGAGTTTGACGCCGGAGTAGAGATATAAACAACGTCGTCTTCTTCGTCCCTTATGATTGACTTTCTCGCTTTCCCTTTAGGTTTAGTAGTGGGACATACTTCGTCTTCCGTCTCGTCGTCGCTGATTTTCTGCGCAGGTGACACCGAAGGCATCCTCTTCCGTTTGGTATATCCTTTTCGGGTGTTAGTTGGGGTTAGAAATACCTCCCCTCCTTCCGAAGTACAACACAAGGACAACAAATAATCCTCGGAGAAGGCGACCCCCCCCCCCCAATTCCGCCGCGGTTTCACTGAGGGCACTAGATGGAAAGGCGACTTACGCGGAGATCCTGAAGACCGCCAGGGAAAGGATATCCCTGAAAGATCTGGGAATTAATAACCCGAGGATCCGCAAGGCTGTAAATGGCGGAATAATTATAGAGGTTTCCGAAGAAGATGGCGCGGCCAAGGCGGATAACTTGGCCGGGAAATTACGAGAGGTGATCGAAGAAGTAGCTCAGGTAGCGCGACCCGTAGCGAAAGGGGAAATGCTACTTATAGGTATCGACGATTCGGTCGATACACACGAGATAATTGAGGAGGTGGCCAAACATGGAGGATGTCTCAAGAGCGACATTAAGGTGGGTCCAACGAGACAATGAGGAATGAATTAGGGATAGTTTGGACTCAATGCCCACTCACGGCTGTTAGGAATTTAATGGACATAGGCCACTTAAGGTTAGGATGGTCTACAGCTAGAATAGAGACACTTAAAGCAAAACCTATCCAATGTTTCAAGTGTTGGCGACTTGGACATGCGCGGGGCAGATGTACGTCAAAGATCGATAGAGGGGGGCATTGCTTCCGATGTGGCAAGGAAGGCCACCAACTTAAGGACTGCTCAGAACCCTACTCGTGTGCGGTCTGCGCAGAGGATGGCAGAGAGAGCACACATCGCATCGGTACTGTGGAATGCGTAAATCATGTGGATCAAAATAGGACAATTCGAGCCAATTAGTGTCAAGTTCTTAGAGACGAACTTGAACCACTGCAAGGGCGCGCAACAACTGTTGCAGCATCATTTGAATGAAACAGGCACGGGTTTGTGCTGTATTAGCGAGCCGTGATTCGTCCCTGAAGAAGATTGCCGATGGTTTGCAAGCGAGAACGGACGAGCGGCAATCTTGGCGAACCCAGACGTCCTTTCCGCGGCATGTGTGCTAGAGCGCGTAGCTACAGATTTCGTGGCGTGTATGTATAAGAGACTGTGCGTGGTGTCGGTCTACTTGTCTCCCAATGTAGATATTAGGGAGTTCGAAGAGCTGCTGCGAAACCTAAATGACCTTCTGCGGACAGTGACAGGAGAAGTAATAATAAGCGGGGACTTTAACGCCAAGTCCACCGCTTGGGGATGTACAGGGACGAACAAGAGGGGGGAGATTCTGACAGACTGGGCAGCCGAATTAGATCTTAGGCTGCATAATGTCGGGGACACGCCCACCTATAACAGGCCTCAAGGCACCTCGATAATTAACCTCACGTGGTCTCGGTTACATCGGAACAGTCGGATCAGCGGTTGGACCGTGGAAGAGACGGAAACAATGTCGGATCATGCCTACATAACGTTCGCTTATCATAATAGAAGCGAGGAGACGGAAGGTTTACTCCAGGTCAGATACCCACGCTGGAACAAGGAGGAGTTTGACGCAAAACTCTTTAACACGGTCGTAGGCCTGGTATGTACAGGCCAATGGGATGGAGATCTGCCCACGGACGATCTAGTGGGGAAAATCACTAGGATCATGACGGACGGCTGTGACCTAGCATCGCGCAGAATCGGCAGGAGACCACCAAGAAGGGCCGCTTATTGGTGGAACCGTGAGATAGAGGTGGTGCGCGCAATATGCACGAGGAACCGGCGAAAACTAACACGCCTGAGGCGACATGGTCCGAGCCCGGAGCGAAATCAGGCGGAAATCCAGTATAGAGCCGCGAAACGAGCCTTAAAAGCCGCAATTAGGGAGGCTAAGAATAAAGCGTGGCGGGAATTAATCAGGACAGTTAACGACGACCCGTGGGGCCTGCCATACAAGGTGGTGATGAACCGTTTAAGACGCGTGACACCTCGAGTGACTGAGACCTTGGGATGCGAAGCTTTAGGTCGGCTTATGGACGCTCTCTTTCCGAACGGAGAAGTACACGACCCGTGCGAGATATGGAGGGACTGGCACGGTCCCTTAGAAGACTACGAGGTTACAACAAGGAGGAGGTAATAGCAGCCATCAGGCGCGGCAGAAGGAAAGGTGGAAATCCCACGCCGGGACCAGACGGGCTAACGTCCTGGACATGGGACAAGCTCCCGAGGACCATGATGCAGCACCTGGTAGACGTGTTTAATGCCTGCATGGTTAGAGGAGAGTTCCCGTCCGAGTAGAAGCGGGCGATTCTTGTGCTGATTCCTAAAGGCGGTGCAGAGGGCGCAAACAGGACGGGGACGGTCAAGGGACGCCCAATATGCCTGCTCAATGAGGGCGGAAAGATCCTGGAAAGGGTTATATTGGGTCGGATTAAAGCGCATATGAGGGAACACCAGGCAGCGGTTCTGTCTGATAGGCAATATGGCTTCCGCGAACAAAGATCCACGGACGCGTTGGTGGCTGTGACTGAGCGCATCAAGCGAAGTATGGACAGGAGGGAGGTGGTCATGGCGGTAGGGCTTGACATTGAGAATGCGTTTAATTCGCTACCGTGGCCGGCTGTTAGGTGGGCATTGGAAAAATACGAGTACCCAGTGTACCTGAGACGTTTAATAGATGACTACCTTTACAACAGGAATGTCGAATTATACAATTACAAGAACGACGGTAGGCTATACCGAAGAGCGGTCACGGCCGGCGTGCTACAGGGATCGATTTTAGGGCCGGTACTTTGGAATATCACGTTTAATTATATGGTGGAAACAAGGATGCGAGTGGGGTACGAACTGTACGCGTATGCGGATGACACTCTGGTGTTGGCATCGGGTAGAACCGTAGAACAGACGCGTGCACGGATGAATGACCAGCTGGGGCTGATTCTCCGGCGTATCGAGGCCCTAGGATTGAAAGTGGCGGCCAGTAAGACGGACGCGGTCCTTTTTCATAGGGGAAGAGGACGATTGGATATGGACTTGCCAGTGCTGGTGCGAGTCAACAGAGAGCGCGTGCGAACTAAGGATGCGATGAGGTATCTGGGTGTTATGCCAGTTGAAATTTACGCGGCATTTTAAATACGTAGGCGAAAAAATGGAGAAGGTTGCGCGAGCTCTAAGTAGACTAATGCCAAATGTTAGAGGCCCGAACGAGGTAAAAAGAAGGCTATACGCCAACGTTATGAGTGCCGTGGCACTTTACGGGGCTCCCGTGTGGAGCCAGGCGCTGGCGATTTCTAGGGAGGGAAGACGAATTTTGAGGGCGGCCCAGAAGACGGTAGCCATCAGGGTGTGCTCTGCGTTCCGCACTGTCTCATTTGACGGTGTGTTCACGTGATTGTATGTTCGTGGACGGTGCCTTGTGGCCTGGCGGCCGCCGACGGCGACGGTCGTCGTCGCCGTCGACTGTGCCTCCTAGGGCGGTGCATTTTCGGTGCCGCGTGGCGCGTGTTGAATTAGACTGGTGGGTGCCGACGGCGCTGTGGGTGCGTGCCTCTGCAGGATGGTCGACATCGCGGGGCTGCTTTCCGGTCTCGTTGCGATGGCCGGTGCTATGGATGGCCCTTTCGCCGGTGTCTGGTGGCTGCCGGGTGTGCGTGGAGGCCGGCGGGGAGGCGCCTGGATGCATGTGCGGCGGGGGCCCCGGGGAGACGGCGCCGCCGTCCACCCTGGGGCTTCCAAGGTCGGTGGAGTGATTTTTTAAAAAATTTTTTCAGGTAGCGATGGGACTGGTGACGGATGCCGCGGCGTATGACGGAGGCGCCTGCTGTGCTATGTTATGTTATTTTTCATGTTTTTATGTTTTTATGTTATTCGGGATATTATGTGCAGGTGGGTGTTGCAGTGGAAGAGCTGACCGGCCCCTAAGGAATTCTGGGGACGTGGATGACGGCGCTTGCGGACCTGCGAGTGTGCACAGATCGGTCGGTCAAATTGCAAGAAATAAAAAAAAATGATTTTGAAATAAATACATCATTCATTTCAATGTCCCCTTCGTTTATTGTCCTGTGCGGGAGGGAGCGATCGAGGGGGGCGGTGGCTGGAATCGGGAGCCGCCGCGGGCCTCCAGGTCACTAATTTGTCCATGTCTACGTGGTTGAATTAATGTTTAGTATAAGAAGTGGGGAATTATGACTCCCGGGTGGGGAGGGGTCGCGTTGCTGCCGTTCTCTCTCTCGGGTGCCTCGTGGTTTCGCGTCGATGTCGGGAAAGCGGTTGTAAGCCCATTGCACTGCGGCCGTCCCTGGACGGCCATTGCACTACGGCGGTCGCGGGGGCCAGTGACCCCGGAGGAGTACGTCCACACACCGGCAGGAGAGAAAACTCCGCCTTCAAATCCGGTGGCACGGCGCCGATTAGGAGGATGTGAAGATTCGTCTCTCCTTCGTCGTACCTCAAGCTATTTTTTATACCAGGCAATGAGGGGGACGTTGGGTTCCCCGCCCGTGACGGGAGGGCTGCTCGCAGCCCTCCCATTGCACTCTCCCTTACCCTTTCTTGTCTATAGTCGGTTTCGAGGCCGTTTTGGCGCCTGGAGGAAGAGACGCGCGCGAATGGCAGCAGCGATGTTGGTTGTGGGATTGGGAGAATTGCCGGATGCCGGTGGCCCGTGGCCTTGGCGTGTTCTTTGAGATTTGTCGATCACGTAACTTTTGACGCGACGGGCGGCGCGTACGACTTGGAAAATGAGTGAACGCGAAGTCACCCGTGATTCAGCCCTGGGTGGCCCGGGTTTCGCGTCTGGCTGTTTGATCGTGGTCGCGCGTCGCCGCGACGACGGGAACCTAGTGATATCGTCCGCGCGCGGTGGGTTGGTAGGCCCGTCCGATGCTGCCCCACCTGAGCGCTCGCGCGCGTTTCCCTTATGCCGAGTTCGCATGATGATCGAGTGCGAGCACCCGACCAATGGGAGGGCCTTTCGAGGGGAAGTCTTCGTCTTCTGGTTCTACGGCGTGTCTTGAGTAAATTTCGAGCATACTATAAATGTAAGGCCGTGCACTCGGCAGATTGGCCTGTTTTAGTATCCAGGCGGGCTTTGTTTTTGTTTTAGAGTAATAGGTTATATTATTAATGCTTGCCCGCGTACACTTCCGTGCTGGGATTGCTCGGCGGCTACATATTTGAATCCGTAGTCCGCGCTCGATTGATAGCGGTTGAGCCGATTAGGTTATGGTGACTGCTCGCGATTAAAATATAGATACGATACACACCGGTCAATATTGATTTTTTTTTTTCTTTGCTGCCGCGCGTTGCCGCGGTGTGCGTGGTGCATTGTGAATGCGAAATGCGCCCATTGATTTGCGTTTTTGGGCTCGAATTCGTAACCCGCGTTCGGTTGCCAGCGGTCGAGCCGTTTAGGTTAGGCTAGCTGTACGCGATAAGCTGTAAGGGCGACACGTATCGGTTGATTTCGTTGTCGCGCGCTGCTGCGGGTACGCGGTAGGCTGTAGATGCGGTTTGTGCCGGTTGATTTTGATTTTCGTTGTCGCGCGGTGGCGGGAGTCTCGCGACCGGGCGCGCGCAGCGGGTTGGTGGGCCTGTCCGATGTCGCCAACCCACCTGAGCATCCGCGCGCATTTTCGTTATGCCGGGTTCGCATGAGAGTAGAGTGTACGCGCCCGGCCAATGAGGGAGTCTCTCGTTGGAAAGCTTTGTTCGCAGGCCTTTTCGACCTATGTTGAGTTGAGCTTGAGTATATATCGTGAGCGTAAGGCTACCTAGTCGACAATCGATCTGTCACTGGTAGTCAGGCATAGTCTGCTCGTGTATTGACATTTAATGATTGCCTGTATGCAATTCTGCTTGTTAATTGAACCGTTGGGTTATGACGATTGCGCGCAATTGATTGTAAAATTAGGGTCGAGATTACACCCCCGATCAATCGAGGTTAGTAAAGGGTTCAGACTGCCAAAGCGGTCGGTGAGTAAACACCGTCACAAAATCCGGTGAGTAAACACCAACAAATCATTTCAACAGCTAGTATTCGCGACTTCACGGTTTTTAATTTGGGTGGTACTCGCGCCTGGGCGTGTACGTCGCCGAGGCCGCCAGCGCGGGGCCACCCTGATGAGGGGAAAACACCGTCAAAAACCTGTCAATTACATGGACATGTCAATAGATACGAAGAAAGTTTTCGGGGGTCGGATCTCCGGCCGGTGCGGAGGCGCTACAGTCCCTGGCGCCTCCGGGTCGTCAACCTGCGAAGGGCTAGTGGAGGGGTTACCGACGAGCCCCTCCACCGAACATGCGACCGTCGAAGCAGTAGGCAATGGGGGGGGGAAGTAATGCCGATGCTGTCTATGACGACGGTGCCACTCAGCGCGGGATCTGAGGACGGATACTCGGCGACGGGTGACCCAATTTACTCGACGCCCATGGCGGAGGTGTCGAGAAAGAAATCGAAGAGGAAGAGGACACCACAGATCACCCCGCCCAGGAACACAGACAGCGGGGAATCAGAGGACACCGTAAAGCTTACGCACCAAAGCAGCAGGAGGAGAAGAACCCGCGGCCCTGAGGAGTCAGATAAGAATATCTCAAAAAAGATTGACTTCATGGACCTCACGAGTAGCCCACACCACAGGAGGAAACTGTGTTGGGTAAAGACGGCCTGCTGACTGGCATCCAAGATGCTGAGAGAAGTGTCGAGAGAGGAAAGCTGAGGAGCATGTCATCCGCCGATATGGCAACAATAGCAATGAAGTGGCTCGACGAGTTTGAGGAAAGGAAGGTCAAGAGCAAGAACCTACACGGCAAGGTTTCCGGCGAGATGAAGCGGCGAACTGAATCTCTACGAGAGGTCGTCCAGATCTTCGCAGAAAGGGCCGAGGTGACAGGAGACGTCCAGTACCTGAGGAAGAACAACGCCCAACTGTCGGCGCAACTACGCGCTTCCCAGCGAGAAGTGGCGAGAATGAGGGAGGACGTGGAGCAATGCGAAAGAAAAATTAAGAACCTAAAGAAAGAAATAACGGCCCTGAAGGACAGAATGGGGTACGGGTCCATGGAAAGGAAGACCTAACGAGAGTGGAACGCGGTAAAGAACCCCCGCGAACCAGGAAAGTTGGTGGACGCGGAGCACGGCCGGGGGCCGAAAGAAGGCCCGATGGTGGCAGAAGAGAGAGCCAGACTATTACGATGCGAGAGGTGAAAGACCACGTCGAAGTGCTGGACGAAATGTTGGGGTATGTCGAAGAACTTACCCAGCAAATCATGAGGAGAATCCGCGAGGAGGGAAGGAAGAGAATCAAGGAGACGCAGGAGAGCTGCTCCGACCTTCCCAGTAGCAGAAAGGAACCGGAGAAGCGTGAGCGACTACCGGGGGGTAGTGGATTGGAGAGCCGATCAAGGGCAAGGCCAGATACAGACGGAGACTCGGGACTGAGCTGGACCAAGGTGGAGAGTTGCACCAGACGTCGATATCGGAGGCGAGAGGGGTGGCCGAACCGTGGTGGTGGCGGGGCAGCCAGTGGGGTCGAGGGAGCAGAAAAAAGAGAAGGAGAAATAGGGGAAAGGCGAGAGACCCTACTGCAGCAACAGAGGAGGAGGAGGTTCCCATCGACAGCGGTCGTGGCGATTAGATCGCTGGAAACGGGGACCTCGTACGCTGACATCCTTAAGAAGGCGAGAAACGAGGTGTCACTAGCGGAGTTGGGTATAGAAAATACGCGTATCAGGAAGGCGATGAATGGGGGATATTAATAGAGATTCCCGGAGCAGAGGGAGCCGCCAAGGCCGATCAATTGGCGGGACGACTACGCGAGGTGGTCGGTCAGGTGGCATCAGTCGTGCGACCGGTGGCAAAGGGGGAGATCCTATTGGTAGGGCTCGACGAGTCTGTAACTAGCGAAGAAGTAGCGGCGGCGATGATGGACGCTGGAGGCTGCCCGACCAGTGAAATCAAGCTTGGCCTATGCGGCAAATGCGAAATGGTCTGAGCATCGTGTGGGCACAGTGCCCGATGACTGCGGTTAGTTGGTGGCGGTGGGTAAAATTGGCCTGGGATGGTTAATGGTGAGGGTTGTGCCGCTTAGAGCTCGGCCGCTACAATGTTTTAAGTGCTGGAAGCTAGGCCACGCGCGGGGTACATGCCGGGCGACTGCTGATAGGAGCGGATGCTGCTTTCGCTGTGGGAAAGAGGGATACCAAGCTAAAGACTGTAAGGAACCCTTCTCCTGTGCAGTATGCGCAGAAGAGGGGAAGGATAGCGCGCATCGTATGGGCACAAATGGGTGCGTGAATGCCGTTGCTCCCGTTGGGCAATTTAGGGAAAATCGCGGACAGTCTTCGCGGCAATGACGACAAATACATCCGGTCGATCCGCGCGCGAAGTAGGCGCACTGGAAATCGGGATTATACAAGCGAACCTAAACCACTGCAAAGGCGCGCAGCAGTTGTTGCAGCAATACATGTGCGAAACAAAGGCAGGCCTATGTTGCGTAAGTGAGCCGTGGCTTGTCCCGGAAGACGCTCGCTGGTTCGAGAGCGAGAACGGTCGCGCGGCAATCTAGCAAACACGGATATACTTGTTGGGGCGTGCGTATTGGAGCGAGTAGCCACGGACTTTGTGGCAGGTATAAAAGGCTGCATTTAGTATCGGTTTACCTCTCCCCAAACGTGGGAATTGGCAACTTCGCGGAACTGCTAGGGAGTCTTAGTGAGTACCTCAGAACGGTACGCGGCGAGATGATCGTTTGTGGAGACTTCAATGCGAAGTCTACTGCATGGGGATGTACCCACACAAATAGGAGAGGGGAGATGCTGATAAATTGGGCGGCGGAGCTCGACTTAGAGCTACAGAACATTGGAGACGTCCCAACCTGCATTAGACCTCAGGGCACTTCGGTAGTGGATCTCACCTGGGCTCGCCTGCATGGAAATAGCCGTATCAGCAGATGGGGGGTCGCGGATATAGAGACCATGTCGGACCACGTATACGTGACTTTCGCGTATTGTAGCGGGAGTGAGATGGAGGACTCACAACAGCAGGGGAGATATCCACGCTGGAGTACGAAAGATTTTAACGTGGATCTGTTCCGGGGAATCCTGGGCCTGCAATGTTCGGGTCAGTAGGAGAGGAATCAGCTTGTCAATAGGCTCGCGGGACAACTGACGAAAATGGTGGCGGATGGCTGCGATCTCGCCGCCCGAAGAATAAGTAGGAGACCACCAAGGCGAGCCGCCTATTGGTGGAATAAGGAAATAGAGGTCGTGCGCGCCATATGCACGCGCTCCCGAAGGAGGCTGACACGTCTCAGGAGACGCGGCCCGAGCCCGGAGCGGAACGCAGCTGAGTTGGAATACAGGGCAGCCAAACGTGCTCTAAAGGCGGCCATCAAAGAGTCTAAGGGCAAGGCGTGGCGAGAGCTCATCACGACGGTGGACAGAGACCCGTGGGGCCTGCCTTTCAAGCTGGTGCTGAATCAACTGCGACGCGTGTCACCCCGTTTAACCGAGACCCTGGACGAGAGGGCTTTGGATCGGTTGCTGGACTCCCTTTTTCCAAACGGAGAGACACACGACCCGTCCGAGTACTGGGGAGTGTGGCAAGGTCCCTTGGAGGACTACACAATAACGGAGGACGAGATAATAGCGGCCATTAGACGCGCGAGTAGGAGGGGGGAAACCCTGCGCCCGGTCCAGACGGGCTAACAACAAGCATATGGGGAAAGATCCCGAAGTCGATGGTGAGGCGCCTGACGAAGGTGTACAACACATGTATCGCGAGGGGGGAGTACCCGTCGGAATGGAAGCGGCCTATTCTGGTTCTAATCCCTAAAGGAGGAGCAGAGGCGCCAAACAGGACCGGTACAGTAAAGGCTCGCCCGATATGCCTGCTTAATAAAGTGGGCAACTTTTCGAATGGATTTTGCTGGGGAGAGTGACGGCTCATATGACGGAATACCAAGCGGCGACACTATCTAATAGACAATACGGGTTTCGCGTGGGCAGGTCGACCACGGACGCGCTGATGTACGTGATCTAGATTATAAAGCGTCACACGGACAGGGGTAATCTCGTCTTAGCAGTTGGACTAGATATAGAAAACGCATTTAACTCGTTACCGTGGCCTGCCATAAGGTGGGCATTAGAGAGACACGGTTATCCGATGTACCTTCGCCGGATAATAGACGATTATCTCCACGATAGGACCGTAGAATTCCTAAAGAGCGATGGGAAACTGCACTGAAGAACAGTGACGGCTGAGGTCCCGCAGGACTCGATCTTAGGGCCGGTTTTGTGGAACATTGCGTTTAACTACGTAATCGAGATGGAGGCGCGCATTGGATGCGAGATAGTGGCATTCGCCGACGACCCCTTGGTGTTGGCGTCGGGCACGAGCGTGGAAGAGGTGCGCTCGCGTATGAAAGGACAGTTGGTCCCGATCCTTCGACGGATGGAGGCCCTGGGCCTAAAGGTAGCAGCCAGCAAGACGGAAGCGGTCCTCTTTCGCGGAGCGAGAAGGCGATTGGACCTCCCAGTCCTCGTGAGGATTTATAGAGAATATGTGCGGTCAACCGAGTCGATGAAGTACTTGAGGGTAGTGCTGGACAGCCGGCTGAAATTTGCACAGCACTTCAAGTACGTCGGAGAAAAGATGGCGAAGGTCACGCGCGCGCTGGGAAGGTTGATGCCAAACCTGAGAGGTCCGGACGAGAGTAAGAGGAGGCTATACGCAAATGTGATGAGCTCGGTCGCGTTGTACGGAGAGTGTGGTGTCAGGCTTTGGCATCCTCCAGGGAAGGAAAACGCATTTTTCGGGCGGCCCAGCGAGCAGTTGCCATCAGGGTGTGCTCAGCGTATAGATCGGTGTCCCACGACGCGGTTACATTATTGGCGCGCACGATACCGTACGAGTTTGTGGCCGCGGAACGAAGACGAATCTATGAGAGAATCACGGATGCCAGGGGGAGAGGCGTAATACCCGATACGGAGGAAATTACGCAGCAGGAGAAATTGACGACAATGCGCCAATGGCATACATACCTAGGCCAAGACAGTTTATCTGGAAGATGGACCAAAGAGGCGTTCCATCCTCATCTAGATCGGTGGATGACAAGAGGATGGGGGAGCGTCAATTTCTACGTGACACAGCTGCTAACCGGTCATGGTGGATTCGCTGTATATCTGACACGGATACAGAAGATGAGGAGCCCCACCTGCTTCTGTTGTAAGCGTATGGTAGCGGATGACGCAGGGCATACACTACTCGAGTGCCCAACGTGGGAGGCGCAGCGTGTCGCGTTGACCGAGGAGACGGGCCCGTTGACCTGCCTGGGGGATCTGATCGATGCCATTGTCGAGAGCCGGGAAGCCTGGCTCGCCTTTAATAGGTTCGCGGGGGACGTGTTGCGGGCCAAACGTGCATTAGAAGATCAGGAACATGCGAGCGCGAGGAGGAGAACCGCTCATTCTCTAGTTCGAGAGCAAGCGAGGTAGAGCATTTGTCGCTGGCGGTTATAATAATAATGTAAACGCGAGAATTACGTAATGGGGACGCAAGATGACGGCGGACGCTTGCGGATGTAGGCACCAGCCTATACCCCTTGCGCGCCGCCATGTTGGTTAAGGAGTAGGAGCGGCCAATAGCAAGCAACCGCTTTCCCCTCGCGCGCTACAGATATTCCTTCGCCGTTAGCGAACACAGACACACAACGCTTCGCCGTTAGCGAACACACAGATACATACTCGGTCCTTAACCCGAAAGTTTTATAGAGACATATCTCAGTGTAATCCGCATATAATACCCGTCCAGGAAACAATAAAGACATTGGTTGTTACGTTATCACGCAGTTAATTATTGTGCCTGTGGCATAGAGTGGACATTCTATCACGAATGCTCTACAGTGGTGACCCCGACGTGATCGTCGACCTTGGTTTTTTTCTCATCCTGGACACCTGTGTTGTGATCTCAAGAGAGCCGTGCAGAAACCCTGTGTGAAGCTCGTGCCATTGTGAGACACAGCGTATCGCCTGACGCGATTTAACAACTTCAGTTTGTTCGTCTCCAGTGACGCCTTATTCCGTAAGGCGTTCAAGAACGCAAGGCGGAACTCGCCGAGCACTCGTGGAATCCGAGTCGTTGCAACAGCACGTATCTTCTCCGTCGCTCAACAAAAACCCGTGAGGCACGGACGTTACCAAACAGCGGTCGTGGTCTGCCACCCTCTCACGACTACGAACAGTTAATCCTTCCAATTTCATCCGCCGGAAAATTGAGGAAGCCTTCCTCTGGTCCAGCACCCCAGCATCACTGGTGAAAGGACATCAATTAATACTATCCGTGCACCGTGCGGTGCACAGCAGTCCTCCGCGGTCTTCCGCCACGAGACCTGAGCCGACGCTCAACGCAGTTATCACCCCGGGACGAACAAGCCATCCTGACGTCTGGATCCCCGGGCGAAGGTATTGCGTGAAGCCACCGTCACCGGCGCCTTCTCATCGCTACCCTGGTTGTTCCCGTACGGCTACGGAACCTGCATCGCTGCCGCTGCATGAGAATTGCGTATCTCATTTAATTTGAAATTATTGCGCGCCATATTTTTTGCGGTGAACCGTTGTATGTTAGTGCGCATTCACGTTGCGCAGGTATATTTCCATTGCCGCGTCGGTAGTCAGCGCGTACCGTACGTTTTAAATTATCATCGCTGTGTTGGTAACCGTTAGTTACCGTCTGTCACGGCGGCGACGGTCAGTTACCATTGTCGCGTCGATAACCGTTAGTTACCATCTGACAACCGCGACGGTCAGTTACCATAGTCGCGTCGATAAACGTCAGTTACCATCGTTTTTCTTTTCCTTTTCTTTCGTTAGCATATCATAACGCCTCAATAATAAAATTAACTAGATCGAAGCGTATCTCCTTGCGCTATTACTTATTATTGCTCGTTCCCAATACGAATAGTCAAAATACGCGACGCCACGCATTCACCATGCCCGTCACACACGATTCCCCGGAGGAAGAGCTCTACCAA
The DNA here is from genome assembly GCA_928718305.1 of Tetramorium bicarinatum. NCBI lineage: Eukaryota > Metazoa > Arthropoda > Insecta > Hymenoptera > Formicidae > Tetramorium > Tetramorium bicarinatum. Next base: position 16,660,279 of record OV788326.1, on the reverse strand, counting down.
ACCATCGCTCACCTGCGAGCCGAAATCGCAACACTCCGCGCTCAGTGTGCTAGAACCGCGAACCAAAGCGACACGAATGAAGCCTCAACCTCTCGTCAAGCTCACCGCGTCGATGCGTTTTACCGAGTGCCTAAGGTACCTCCATTCTATAAGACTGACCCGGCCATTTGGTTTATTCAAGTCGAAGCTTCTCTTCACAACGCGGGTATCACTAATCAAATCACTATGGCCGATACTGTTATCGCGCATTTAGACATAGAAGCTGTTACATTGATCAGCGATTTAGTCTCGTCCCCTGATCCAACAAATCAATACAACAAAATTAAGGAACGTATTGTCTCAACCTTTACTATTTCTTCCGAAGCCAAGTTTTAAAAGTTTACGCCAACTTTTAAAAGGCCAAGTCACCCTTGAAAGGAAACCCTCGCAGATCCTTGCGCGCATGCGCAACCTCAGTGGATCATCGTGCAGCGACTCTGTTTTGCGCTCCATTTTTTTAGAAAACCTCCCTGAGCATTGCCGCGCAGTCGTTGCCGCCCTAAAATCCGAGACTCTCCAAGATCTCGCGCAACTTGCTGACACCGTCATGGATGCTTATGGGCAGTTTCCGCAATATTCCGCCGTATCATCCGCCGTCGTTCCGTACACGGATACTGCTACTCCGTCCACGATATCATCCACTTCGAATCTTAGCGCAACAGAATTGTATAATCGCCAAATGGAAGAAGTGCTAAAGCAGTTGCGTAAACTGACAGTTCAAATGCGCTCACGTTCGCGATCCCGCGGACGACATGGAAACACATCACCGCGTGTGAGATCCCGAAACAATTCCCCGGACGACATGTGCCGAATTCACCGCAAGTACGGTGATAAAGCCATACATTGTATCAAACCGTGCTCATGGAAAGCCGCCGAGGATAAGAAGTCAAACGAGTAGGACCTCCGTCAATTGAGGCGATGACTGATGGTCCAGAAATATCCCAGCACCTCCACATTCGCGATCGTAAAACAGGAAACATTTTCCTTGTCGATTCCGGCGCCGACATATCACTTATACCCGTGTCCCGCGACAATAAAGCACGCCCCTCAGGCATTAAACTCTTCGCAGCCAATGATACTAGAATCGATACCTTCGATTACACGCATCTTAGCTTAGATTTAGGCTTACGCCGCCCCATTGAATGGAACTTTTGCGTTGCGGCCGTTCCCTATGCTATTATTGGAGCAGACAATCTCCCACTATAATCTTCTCACAGATTTAAAAAAGAGACGACTCATAGATCAGGTAACCGGGTTACATGAGTCAGACATTGTCAAACCTGTCCCCACAATCGCAGCTCAACTGGTAAGCTCTGCGCAAAAATACGCGCAGCTTATTGCTAAATTTCCAAAAGTGATTGGCTCTGAGCAATACGCTCCGTTGGAATCACGCGGTGTGCATCACCACATTATCACTTCTGGGTCCCCTGTCGCTGAACGCCCCCGGCGCTTGCCCCCCGACAAGCTCAAGGCAGCGAAAGCCCAATTTAAACGCTACTGCGATGAGGGATTGTGTAGACCTTCCTGTAGCCCCTGGGCTAGCCCCATCCACATGGTTAAAAAGAAAAGCGGCGAATGGCGAGTCTGCGGAGACTATCGGCGTCTTAACGCAATTACCACTCCCGACAGATACCTTGTACCGCACTTACATGATTTTGCAGCCGCACTGCACGGCAAATCTGTTTTCTCTTCGCTCGATCTGTATAGGGTGTTTCACCAAATTCCTGTAGCACCGGAAGATTCAAAAAACTGCTGTGACCACACCGTTCGGTCTGTTCGAGTTTTGTGCTATGACCTTTGGCTTACGCAACGCAGGTCAAACCTTCCAACGCTACATACACCGTGCTCTCGGTGACTTAGATTACGTGTTCACATTTTTTGATGATATTCTTATAGCATCCGCGTTGGAAGCGGAGCATGAGAAGCATTTGAAAACCGTCTTTGAACGACTCAACTCCTTCCACCTCCGTATTAATCTCGATAAATGCGTCTTCGGCGTTTCCGAACTGACCTTCCTCGGCCATACTATTACCTCGCAAGGATTCATCAAACCTACTGCCGAAAAGGTACAAGCCATTGTCGATTATCCCAAGCCTCGCACCGTCGAAGAACTAAGAAGATTCTTAGACATGGTTAATTTCTACCGTCGTTGTCTACCTCATGCCGCGCAGACACAAGCCCCACTAAACGCGTACATAACTAATTCGCGCAAACGCGACAAACGCGAAATCATCTGGTCCGCCGAAGCGGAAGCCGCATTCTTAAAATGCAAAAACGATTTAGCTAACGTCACCTCGCTGGCTTACCCCTTAGAATCATCCGAGATCAGACTCGTTACAGACGCCTCAGACTTCGCTATAGGCGCTGTAATTGAACAGAAAACAAAAGATGCATGGCAGCCGCTTGCATTCTTTTCACGCAAACTCACTTCCACGCAGCTAAAGTATAGTGCGTACGACAGAGAGCTCACCGCGATATATGAAGCTATCCGATACTTTAAATATTTACTAGAAGGTCGAGATTTCGAAATTGTAACCGATCACAAGCCGTTAACGTATGCGCTCACCCAGCGATCGGATAAAGCGTCCCCGCGCCAAACGCGCCAACTATCGTACATCACACAATTCACGAGTGGAATCTCCCACATTTCTGGTAATGATAACTTAGTAGCCGATCCGTTATCGCGCATTGAAGCAATATGTTTCCCTGACCAGATACAACTGGAGGAACTATCGGCAGAACAAAACGCCGACGTTGAACTGCCCGAATTATTAAAATCTTCCAAGTCGACCTTAGCCTTGAAAAGGTTAACTTGGGGACCTAACCGCATTCCCTTGTACTGCGACATAACTAGCGAATACATACGACCATATGTACCCGTGACTCTGCGCTCCAGGCTTCTGGAAATGTACCACGCGCAATCGCACCCTAGTGCCAAAGTTACAGATAGGCTTATCAGGCAGCGTTATATATGGCCCAACCTACATCGCGACGTTTCGCGCCATTGTAAGAACTGCCTAGACTGTCAGCAGTCCAAAATTTCTCGCCATGTCAAACGCGATCCCAACCAATTCGTTGCCCCGGACGGGCGATTCTCGCATGTACACATAGATATCGTAGGCCCCTTACCGCCGAGCGAGGGTTATCAATATCTGCTAACAGCCACTGACCGATTCTCCCGTTGGCCTGAAGCCATTCCGTTGAAAGAGACATCAGCTCAAACCGTTGCTCGCGCATTCTACGATAATTGGATTTCTCGATTTGGTGCCCCGTCAGTCATCACTTCTGATCAAGGAGCTCAATTCGAGTCGCAGCTTTTCCAAGCTCTGCTTTCACTAGTCGGTACCCAGCGTATTCGTACTACTGCGTATCACCCCGCGTCAAATGGCATGGTGGAGCGATGGCACCGTAGTCTTAAAGCCGCGCTTATGTGTCACGCCGATTCTCGATGGACTCACACATTATCCACTGTATTGCTAGGATTGCGTACCCATCTGCGAACCGATACTAACGCGTCGCCTGCCGATTTCTTGTACGGCACGTCATTGCGTATTCCTGGCGAATTCTTAGCCACGATCGATTTTAAACCAGACCCCCATATCTTTATCGAAGAATTTCGAGAGTATATGTGCGCGGTCAAACCAGTTCCTATAGCTCACAACTATAAGTCCCGAGCTTTCTTCTTCAAAGATTTAAAAACATGCACTCACGCATTCATGCTCGCCAAAGCAAAGAAATCACTAGAACGTCCCTACGTCGGACCTTACAAAATTCTAAGTCGGAACTCGGACAGCGTTTATACTCTCGAGATAAATGGTACCCCCCGTAGTGTATCTACCGATCTGTTAAAACCCGCATACTTTGTACCTGATGTCGATAACCAAGTTCCTCAACCGAGCGTTTGTGATACTCAACCTCTGTCCGATTCTCAATCAACGTCTAGTCCGAAGCGCTCCGTTACCTTCGCGAAAAACTTAGTCAGTAAGGCCACCGTACCAAAGAATATTGTTACACTGATTAAACCAATTTTGAAATGTTATGTTAATAAAAATAGATTAAGCTAGAATAAGCTCATCATATTTTTATTTCGTTAAGAGGGAGTACTGTAGGCACCAGCCTATACCCCTCGCGCGCCGCCATGTTGGTTAAGGAGTAGGAGCGGCCAATAGTAAGCAACCGCTTTCCCCTCGCGCGCTACAGATATTCCTTCGCCGTTAGCGAACACAGACACACAACGCTTCGCCGTTAGCGAACACACAGATACATACTCGGTCCTTAACCCGAAAGTTTTATAGAGACATATCTCAGTGTAATCCGTATATAATACCCGTCCAGGAAACAATAAAGACATTGGTTGTTACGTTATCACGCAGTTAATTATTGTGCCTGTGGCATAGAGTGAACATTCTATCACGAATGCTCTACACGGACGTGTCGCGTGGTGCTCCGAGTTTTAATTTCGAGATTTTGTGGGTTTTGGCGTCCCCCCGAGGTCCGGACAGCGACCACGAGGATCGGAGAGCACCAGAGGACTTCCGCACATGGAGGCGGCGAGGTGAAGCCACGGAGTCGGCACCGGGAGCCCGGGAAGCTGTCGGGTCTGGAAAGTGAGGTTGGAACGCCGTGCCGCGGCGGGAATCTGTGGGCGCTCCACGTGGCTGCATGCTGGCTGCACGCTGCACGCGAGATGCAGGGAGGTTTGAACTGTGGTGTGAACTGTGGCGTGATCCCTTTCCGGCTAAAGCCGGTTTCTTTGTCAAGTGGTCTCCTGAGCCTTATTCCGCGACATGTGTGTAATGCGCGGCGTTGTCGTGAGTGAAGCAACCGTTAGGTTATGTGACCGCGAATGAGAAATAACGGGCAAACCCGTACTATTATTATTAATTATTATATATTATTATATATTATTATATTATTATATATAGTAGAAGGATTTTAATGCTGTGCTGTATCGCATATTTCATACTGTAGGGTTTTATTATCTGATTGATTGGTTTCTGATTTCGTGAACTTCGAACTTCATTATTTTATTTTATTTTATTTTGAATGATCTTGCTCTGATGATTGTTTAATGTTTTGTAGTCGTAATCGAGATATGCCGCTGAGGGATCTGATGTCCGGATATACAGGGATGCATTTGGTTAAAATAGACTGGTTACGTGGCGTGCTACAAGCTCATGCATTAGTGGACTGATATACGCACTGCCAATTACGGGCGGAGCTGGAGGAACAGACAGAGTTTCAAGCTGTGCATTATTTATAGAACTTGCATCCTTGTATATCCTGGCTGTCCGTCCAATTATTTTTAGGTGGAAACCAGAAGGTAGGTGACGGTTTCTGGAGCTGTCGCAGAGTAGGTCTTCATAAAGGTAGGAAGAAGAGACTTTTCGTGAGGGACACCGAGAGATCTGTCCTGGAAACGCACAACTTGCACACTCGGAGCGAAGCGCCTGAATTAAATTTGAATCATAAAGTTAGCAAGAAAGTTTGAGGGTGGGAATTGTCGAATAAAGTAGGCATCGTACGTTAAATATTGCAGCTTAATTATCTTTACACAGTAAGAGGAACACTAAAGCCTTAGAATAACTCCTGATTTCTAGAGTTTATTTTCAAGGACTCACAAGAAGTGAAAGTTAGCTGGGGTCGGTGGGTATATGCCCGCTGAGGTAACAATAATAATACTGTGACTCTTGTCTGTTGATTTGACAGGCTTGCACCTTCGCTCTCGAGTTAGTTGTGCATGGATGTGATTCACCGATATAATGGGTTTCGGGCTATTTTCGGATATGCCCGTCAAGCTTATTCGTCAGAAGGTATAATGCCCGTACATCTTTCTACGCAAATTAGACTGGATAACGATCCGGGTTAACCAAGCGCAAGTTTTGCGTCATTAGATGTTAAATTACTAGTTTAGATCTTGAATTGCTCGAATGAATAATTTATTGCAATGAATTACTATATTCGAAATGTAATTATAGGTATGCTTGATGGCTCCGGTAGCCCTGTAATATAATTATAATTAATGTTTTTGGGAGTGTTCTGCTGAGCGCCGGGCCGCTGATTTCAGTTTCGGTCGCGTTTGAACGATTAACTAGTTGCATTGACAATTTGGCAGTTGGAGATGGAATGTTTTAGCATTAATATTAAATGACCTTGATAATTTTGATCAAGTTAGATCACATTTCAATCGTGCATATTATGATGATGCCGAATTTCGTGTTAACTAATTGACTTATAAATCGGGCTGATACCTTTCTGTCATGGAAGTACATATGGAGGCATACATGTCCTGGGACATGTTATATAAGTATCGCATTGTAAATTTGATTCTGTGTATACTATGCTGGTGTTGCGCACAACGTATGAATCGACTCAAGTAAAATGTCGAGCTAATGATTAGTTAACTAGGCTGGTGGCTTGTCTACTTTCTTTGTATATTGCTGCACAATAAATGTTAGAGATAATAGTCTGATTCTCTGTTGGTCGGATTACATTGCTCGAAGAGTCGATTTAAACGTGAGCAATCTGTTTTTTGTCTGTTTTATGTCCTTACGTCCTTTATGTGCCTGGTGCGCTTACATAACTTTTATGACGGGCCTCTTAATGCAGAATGAGATAAATTAAATGTCTAATTTTAGCAACTTTTTATGAATAATTCTCAAGTTGAGAAAGAGAAACGGAAAACTAAAATTCGATCTTTGACGTCTAATTTAATTGACTTTCTGACATAAATACAACATGAGCATTCTTAAGAAATTCTATTTAAAACCACTGAAACACTGTCTTGAGTTGCTGAGGAAATCGCTGAAGTTCCGCAGGAAGAGTTGCCTGTCTCATCGCGATTGTAGCTTTAATGCCGATGCATCCGGGCCGACCGCTCGCGAGGTGATCCTGCGGACAAGAAATTATAAGAAATTACGATCAGTGTCTTTCAACATAATGATTTGTGGACGCATTAAAGTATTGTAACATAATGCACTAACTTAAACGTAGTTTTCGTAGTTTTCGCCGTGTGTCTGCAGCTCACATGCGTTTTTGCGTCGCGTTGTTTGATAGCGTCCGGAATTGAGATGAGATGGCTGCTGCGCAGTTGTAGTGTCGACCATCTGGCCCTGTAATGGTTAAGACAGACGGATCAATTAGTTATCAATGAATAATAATCGAACTGTACGACGGATGCATAAATGTAATTTAGATAAAATCTTACCTTGTATTGAATCTCTGATTTGAAGGGGAATAGCAGCTGGTTCGGCTAAGGCCAGACTGCGGCCATGCTTCGTGGTGCAGCGCACCAGGATGTGATGCATCGTGACTGTTAACTGTATTTGTCAAGTAGTGTGAAAATGTTGTTATTGTGGGATGGTGGCTCGCCTAGGCGACATCAGGAAATAAAGAATAAAGAAACGCTTACCGATTATTTGGACGCAAGATGGCGGCGGACGCTTGCGGACGTGTCGCGTGGTGCTCCCAATTAAATCGTGGTTTTTTGCGGGTTGTGGCGTCCCCCGAGGTCCGAACATCGACCGGGATGACCAGGGAGCATCGGGGAGCGACCGTGCGTGGAGGCGACGATGTGGCGCGCTGGTGACGGGGACGAGAGAGTGCGGGAGCGGAACTGCCGAAAGTGAGGTTAGGGAGCCGCCGGGCCTCCGCGAGGATTCTCGGGCGTATTCCATGACTTTCGCGGTCCCGGGTGGCCTCATGAGGCTTCCGCGGGATTCCGCTCGACGATGTGTGGATGAGTGCCCGGACGTGATGCTGGACGATCGTGGGCCGTTGGCGAGGCTCTGCGGGGCTTGGAGAGGCACGCCACGTGGCTGTGTGGGAAGTGGACGTTGGTCAGAGTGAAGGACTGAAGAGAAGGAGGTCGGTCTTTGTGTCTGAACTTGTGCTGTGGTCCTCATTCGACAGTTTTCTCGTTGATTGCGCGTTCAGAATATTCAAGATCTTATAAAGCACGGCCCGAGCATTGTAGGTTAGGTCGTGACCGCGCGCGAGCATACGCTCTGGTGTGCGGAGTCGAATACGAATCCGAGGATTGAATGAATAAATAAAATACGTTGATTCGCGAGGAGAATTAATTCTTTAAGTCTTATTTTTACAATTCGACTGCTGCGGGCCGATATTTCGGGCATTCGCGTCTAACTCATGTAAACGATTTGCCGCCGGCGGCGATGAGCAGCGTCGCGGGCAGGCGCATGCCCTGGTTGACGAAGGAATTTGAAAAGACTAGCGGTTTTTGAACTGGAGCCGCCAGCCGTTACTGCCGGGTTATATGTTTAAGATGAAGACCTGTTGTACTCGCTGGATACGTGCGCGGATGCATTTAGCCGCTGGTCATGAGGCATGCAGCGCACTTGGCGCTCGGCTTTTGTAAACTGTCGATTAAAACCTGGGCTTAGAGTTGCGGGCATTGTGCATCGGCGCACTCTCTGGTTGTCCCCCATTGTTTAGGTTTAGGCAAAGACTAAGGTAAGTGGTATCCGGAGATTGCACTGCGAAAGGTAGGAGGAGAGTTTCCCGAGCAAGGATCTCAGATACGATCCAAGCACTTGGCAGATGCAGAAGCCCCGGGGAGGGGGTGCGAGTTTGAGCCCGGATGGAAATCTCATGTAAATTTCACGCAATTTTATATAGATCTAAGTTAAAACTCAGTTAGAGAAGCAATCTCGAGCCTTGATTGTAGCCTACTTGAGTAAATATGCATTATTATTGTTGTTTTTCGTTCCCGTTTGTTTGAGTTGATTCGTCTTGGCCATGCTTATTTTGGCAAGCTTTTACTATTTATATGTACACTGTAGCTTCTTTAGAAATCGCTAACGGCGAAATTTGAAATCGGGATGTAAATGCTATAAGAATAGAAATACGTGGATAGCGGAATGGACTCTGAGTCGCGACGGGGCCTGCACTCTGCACTCTGCCATCACCCGGTATGCATATGCATAGGCATATGTTTCTGAAATGGATTGCGTGACGTGAATTGTGGATGCCTATTAATAATGCCTGGTGTTGATACATTCTGAATTAATCGCGTCGCCGTTTGACGCTCTGGGTTTGCCTGAGCAGAAATTTTGCTGTTGAAATAAATGATTGAAAGACAATACATTCTGAATCGCGGGTTATTGATCGATTAAGAATTATTAAGATCGTTAAAGGAATATATATTGCTATGGAAATATATAGAAGTATAGTTTTTATATGTATTTATGGATTTGTTTATATACATATATATACTTATGGATTTATATATGTTCATATAGGAATACAAGAAATATATATATCGTTAAAGAAACGTGCGTATGTGTATATATGTAAATGTATGGAATAGTACACCATTAAATATAGATCTATTCATGAATGCTTCGCGCGAATCTCGTGGCTCTAATTAACTAACTGATTACTTGTAACGAATCATAGAGATTGATTAGCAGGCATTATGTAGCACCTTGGGCTGAATAAATTATGAGCATCAAAGTATATGTATTATGTTTTGTGTCGACGGGCTGTGCACGGACGGTTTCGGATAAGATCGAGTTGTGACGGTTGGTTAATGTGATATCGTGTAAAAGATACAATGATTTGAATCACAGTAAGTCAACGAGCCGTAAATTGAACAGACTGGACCCCCTGTGATAGCGAGGGTATTAGATCGGTCGAAATTATGGCCAGCCTGGCATTGATCAGTGGACGAGTCCGTCGGTGCACAAGCACCCTGCTTTTGTGTGCCTGGTATGATTGAGAATTGAAATTTTTTGGTTTGGCGGACTCTCCTTGTGCAGAACAGTGAAGTAGATCGCAGGGATGAGATCTGTAATAAGTGAAAGAAGAAAAATAGAATTTGACAGTCCATTACACGCTTAAATAGGATGTATTTATGTAAAATACAATGTATTTCTCTTAAAAGTTAGTTTTTGTGGAATAAAAAAGAGAACGAAGTTTCTGCGCGAGGAGCCGTCTGCTTGTCTTTTTGTTTTTGTTGTTAAAAGTATGGCCGACCCGTTTACTTTCGAGATAGTCCTGCAAATAGAGGAACGCGAGTGTTAATAGATTGCTGGATTTGCAGTCATGTAAATTATACAATATTTAAATTTGTAATAGAGCTACCTATCCTGCGGAAATCTCCGTATGATGAATGTAGTTCGCGTGCACAACTGGGGTTTTGTTATGTATTGAAGTGTCAAATCAGAACGGCCGCTGCAAAGAATTGATGTCGGTTGCTTAACCCTGTAATAAATAAAGCACGACGACAGTGATGGTGAAGTACGCCCTATAACACAAAAACAGGAAGTCGAAAAGGACAATTATTAGGGATGATGTAGAGGACGAGGTGTATATGTCTACCCCAATAGGCAAGTCCCAGCTAATGGAGGAACTAGAGGGAAAGTCGCCACCAGTGGATCTGGAGGGCAGACTGAGGATGAAGAATAAGCCTACGGCAGATGTGGCGGCGCTGGCGAACAATTGGTTGGAGGAATTGGACGTGATGCGTATCAAGAGCGGGAAGCTACAAGGCGTTTTGTCGGGCAAAATGAGGAGCAGAATAAACATCCTTAAGGATGTTATCATGATATTGGCGAATAGAGCTGAGTCAGCCGGAGCGGACGCGCACCTCACGCAGCAAAACGCGGATTTGGGCGCGCAACTGAGGGCCTCACAGAGGAACGAGGAGAGGCTGAGGGAGGACCTGAAAGCCTCGGACAGAAAGGTCAGGGAATTGAAGGGGGAACTGACGACACTTAAGGAGCGCATCGGCTCAGAATCCTCTCACGATGAGGACGTGCCTCGACACCATGGACACGATCGGGGCGGGGTAGCGAAGGAACCGAGGAGAATAGGGAGGAGGACAGCAGAAGGGCGGCCTAAGGTGCGCCAAGAATTAAAGGAGCACTTCGACGCTCTGGAAGAGTTTGATGACGCCATCACCCGGCAATTTGAGAGGCTTATTAAGCTTAGAGAGGAAGTTCGATTAGTGGGGGAGGAGCGCAGGGAGCAAGGGCAGGAGCGAGGAGGCCCGGCTAAGACAGCGCCACGAATGATCAGCAATATTCAGACTGTTCCCCCAAGAGGCGGAAATAAGCAACTGGAAAAGGTAGCACGGCAGGTAACCAAGGGAACTGGAAAAGGTAGCACGGCAGGTAACCAGAAACATCCGGCTCGAATGAATGGTTCAAGGTGGTACGTCGGGATCGCGAGGCGAAAACACGGAGGCCGACGGGCAGACAAATAACGGAGCCCCCTTGACACGCGGATAAGCCGATCGCGGAGACTCCAAGGATAGAAGAGCGGAGGAGGTACCCCCGGGGAAGGCGACCGCCAAGAACCGCTGCAGTTGCGCTGAAGGCGGTAGATGAAAGCGCGACGTACGCGCAAATACTGAAGGCAGCGAGGGACAAGGTCTCCCTGAAGGATTTGGGGATCAGCAGCCCGAGGATTAGGAAGGCTATTAACGGGGGAGTAATTATCGAGATCTCGGGAGAGGACGGCCCAGTAAAGGCGAATAATCTGGCTGGGAAGCTACAAGAGGCAATCGGTGGAATGGCCCAAGTAGTGCGGCCAGTGGCTAAAGGGGAGCTCCTGTTAATAGGATTCGACGATTCGGTCGAAGTGGAGGAAATAATCTCTGAGGTGGCTGAACAAGGAGGCTGCCGGAGAGGCGAGATTAGAACCGGGCCAATGAGGCGAACGAGAACTGGCCTCGGAATTATTTGGGTCCAATGTCCAGTCGCGGCGGCAGCCAAATTGGCGGAGATGGGACGTTTGAGATTGGGATGGTCCACGGTGAAAGTAGAAGCGCTGAAAATGAGGCCCGTGCAGTGCTTCAGGTGCTGGCGCACGGGACACGTGCGAGGGCTATGCCAGTCAAAGATCGATAGGAGCGGCCATTGTTTTAGATGCGGCAAGGAAGGTCATCAATCCAGAGACTGCGTGGAGCCCTTTTCATGTGCGGTCTGTGCGGAAGAGGGCAGGGAGAGCGCGCACCGCATTGGTACCCCAGGGTGAGTAAATCATATCGGCCAGGACAGAAGAATTCGCGGCAACTAACATCAAGTTTATCCAGGCGAATATTAACCACTGCAAGGCGGCGCAACAACTGCTGCAACACCATCTGAACGAGATGGGCAGGATTGAGCTGCGTGAGCGAACCGTGGTTCGTCCCGGACGACTCTCGCTGGTTTTCGAGCGAGACGGGGCGAGCCGCGATACTGGTAAACCCGGATGCGTTCCCCGGGAATTGCGTGTTGGCCCGGACGGCCGCAGATTTTGTGGCCGTGAAGTACAGAAGTACTTACATCGTATCGACGTATCTGTCTCCCAGCGTCAGGATCAACGATTTTGCCGAACTGTTGAACAAACTCGGCGAGTTTGTAAGGACAATACATGGCGAAGTTATTGTGTGCGGGGACTTCAATGCCAAATCCAGGACCTGGGGCTGCACCGCAACGGACGGAAGGGGAGCAATGGTTACGGACTGGGCAGCCGAACTTGATCTGAGGCTTTTTAACGTTGGAGATGCGCCCACGTGCACGAGGCCGCAGGGAACATCGGTCGTTGATCTGACTTGGGCCTACCTGCATGAAAGTAGCAGTATAGAGGGATGGGCGGTTCTGGCAGTAGAAACGATGTCCGACCACCAGTATATTTCCTTTGTCTACACCAACGGACGGTACGGGGACCCGCAGACGGCAGGAAGGTACCCGCGGTGGAGCCTGGATAGCTATGACGACAAGCTGTTTAAGGCGCTCATAACTTTGAATGCGCGAATGCGCGGATCCATGGAGCAGTGACCTCACAGCCGATCAGCTGGCGGGGAAAATTAACGGGGTCATGGTGGACGGATTTGACCTGGCAGCGCGGAGAATAGGGAAAAGGCCACTGAAAAGAGCCGCATACTGGTGAAACCAAGGTATCGTAATACGAGCAATCTGCACGCGAGCACGGCGGAAATTAACCCGCCTGAGGCGTCGGGGACCGAGCCCGCAGAGAGACGCTGCGGAGGTAGAGTATAGGGCAGCGAAACGGGCCTTGAAAGCTGTCATCAAAGAGGCCAAAGGCAAAGCTTGGAAAGAACTAATAGAAACGGTGGATAGAGACTCATGGGGCCTACCGTACAAGCATGTGCTTAATCGACTGCGGCGTGTTTCGCCTCGAATGACGGAGCAGTTGGAAACACACGCGGTGGAACAGATTGTGGACTCGCTCTTCCCGGAGGGACGAACACACGTTCCGGAGGAAATCTGGAGGGCGTGGCAGGGCCCGTTGGAGGAGGACTACGTGATCTCTACGGGGGAGACACTTGCTGCCATCCAACGCAGCAGACGGAAGGGCGGAAACCCCGCACCCGGACCGGACGGAATCACATCTTTAATGTGGACCAGGATCACCAGGACAATGGTCAGTCGCCTTACGGAAGTATACAATGTATGTTTAGAACAGGGGAGATACCCAGCCAGATGGAAAAGGGCGATCTTGGTGCTGATCCCCAAGGGAGAGGGGGCGAGCGGAATAGCGCGAACCATTAAGGCCCATCCAATTTGCCTTCTGGACGAAGTGGAGAAGGTAATGGAGAGAATCCTGCTGGAGAGAATAAAGCTCCATATAACGGAACACCGGGGAGCGCGCCTATCTGATAGGCAGAACGGATTTCGGGAGGGCAAGTCGACTAACGACGCGTTAGTACACGTGACTGGTTTCATAAAGCGTCACACAGAACGAAGGAAATGCGTCCTCGCGGTAGGGTTAGATATCAAGAACGCTTTTAACTCGCTGCCCTGGCCCTCAATTAGGTGGGCGCTGAAGCGCCTGGGATATCCGGTCTATCTCCGCCGAATACTCGATGACTCTTAACAACCGATGGATAGAATACCCGCGGAACGACGGCAGGATTCACGCGAGACCGATGACCGCGGGCGTGCCACAGGGTTCAATCCTAGGCCCGGTGCTGTGGAACATCGCATTTGACTACGCGATCGGGATAGGAGCGCAGACCGGGTGCGACATTGTCGCGTACGCGGACGACACGTTGGTTTTGGCCCAGGGGAAGGACATTGACGAGGTCCGGTCAAGGATGAATCGCCAACTAGTCCCGATCCTCCGGCGGATGGAGGTTCTTGGTCTCAAGGTGGCCGCCAGTAAGACCGAGGCGGTTCTCTTTTGCGGTGGAAGAAGGAGGAGGCGCGCGGACGACCGTCGACCAGTATTAATCCGTGTTAATAGGGAGTACGTTCGCACTGCCAAAAGTATGAAGTACTAGGCGTGATTCTTGACAGCCGGTTAAACTACAATGAGCACTTTAGCTATATAGGTGAGAAGGTGGCTAAGGATGCTTTCCAATTGCAATCCCTAGACACTTTCGTGCACACGGCGACACAAATTGCGTTCCAATTGCCGTAATTGTCGACACAACACTACACATCCGTACTCAGCCAAAGGGCTATTAGTCGGCTGTGTAAGCTTGTGTTTTCTAGTGACAAATAACTTGCTCGTAGGCAACAGATCGCAAGGACAAGTTTATCAATTCCTCTCCGGCCTCGTTCTCCTTCACCTGCTCCTACAGCTCCTGCTCCTGTTCCTTCTATTCCTCTTCCTCCTATTCTTGCTTCTACTACAGCCTCTCTTTCTCATCCTTCCGTTCTCAGCTATTATCTGTAGTCGTGCTCACGTGTCTATCTTTGCCCGTGTCTAAATCTACAAAAATGTCCGATGCTCGTACCTTCGACCCAAGTTGTACCGCGAGTACGAGACTCGTCGTCGACAATCAAATTCTCTCGACTTCTCGCGACGACAGCACGAAACACGCAACTCGCACCAGTACAGGATTCGTCGTCGACGATCAAATTCCCTCGACTTCTCGCGACGATGGTATAAAACTGTGCGACGAGCAGTATACCATTTCAATTCATTCGTCGCCTGTATTGTCTCGAAATGGCAAAAGACATCGAAGAAAAGACGGTACAGAACCGAACGGCAAAAATATCGTTTCCATTCATTCGTCGCCTGATTCGTCTCAAGGTAACAAAAGACATCGAGGCGAGGACGGTACAGAGCGGTACAGCGAGAATACTATTTCCGTTAAGGGGATGCTGGATACCGACGGAATATTTAATTTCACATTAACAAGAAATCATCGAATTGACTTTACAAATTAAAAAATCGTTTTACAGGTGTAAAGTACGTAGGAAAACAAATCCTGCTCTGCTCAATTAAAGACCGAAAAAGGCATAAAATTATTAATTAGCTGTCAACTCATAGAAACATTCACTCATATAAAAGTTATATGAGATTATGCACATAAATCGAGAGCACAGCAGGACTCGGACAGAAATAATAAACAGTATGGTAGCAATAAAAGCATGAACAAATCTCTAAGAGAAATTTTTCGACCAACTCATTTTATTCCTTATAGGTTAAATTTAAGGTAAAGAAGAGCAAATATTTTTAATTTTTTTTCGTTTTTGATGTAAAGTCGATACTCGCGTGATTCATTTTTGCGTGTACTTTAATCCTGCAAAAGGATTTTGTATTCTGTAAAGTCAATTTGATAATTTATAATATAATATCTTAGATTTCCACATTATCGACCTCGATCAAGTTCGAGCGTCAGTCCAGTATCCCCTTAAAGACAGTTCCCTCTTTTGGTTTCAAGAGTGTATAAGTAGCTTTTGTCAGTGTCGGTTCAATAGTTCGGTAAAAACCGGTCAAATAGAATATCTATATTATAAATTCTGTTTTGAGGCTGACAGTGTTTAAGAAGCTGAGGAGCATAGTCTCTTTGGAGACTTTAAAATCCCATTATTGTTTAAATAAGGTATGAAACGAGTTTATTATAAGAAATATAAGAAATATAAAATACAATTTCGTATTCCATAATTGATACATATCGTATTGAAAACAATTGAAATCTGAATTTTGTATTCTATAAAACGATATGTATACATATCGCATTATGGAATACGAAATTCAGATTTCAACTCCTATTGACACATGGAACGGCAATTTGTTGGGGATCCTAAAGTGACGCTCGAACTTGATCGAGGTCGATAATGTAGGCGCGAGGAAATGTCGGTATTATCGACATTTCTAATTCCGCGTTCTGTCTATGACTTATCTGAGGAGCGAGAATGTATGCGTGAAACTCACACTAAAGAGGCGGCGGGCGCACGCCATGTGCGTGTGCGCTCGCCGCCATGCTATTTTTAGAGTAGAAGAGGACAGATGCTTTGTTGTTCCGTCCTTCTTGCTCCTAATGTATGATTCTCGACGATCCGAGATGGCTCGAGCGACTGAATTTCGTTTCATTACCCAATGTAGGGCCGCCCATACGAATTGTGGGCCCCACTCAAGTGGTGTTCACTTACTTATATGAGCGACCCTGTATTGGCAATGTTATTATATAAATATATATATATGTATGTATGTGTATATATATATATATATATATATATATATATATGTATGTGTATGTGATATATATATATATATATATTTGTAATAATAAAATAAATATAACAATTTCTTATTACATAGATACTTATTTTAGTAATATGATTATTTGATTCTATTTTATATAGTAAAGAATAAAAAAAGTATGCAATTTATATACGTGCAATTATTATTTTACAGATAATAAATTTTATGAAATTTTCTTATGAGTAATAATAGAAATTACATTTACTTTTGTTCTCATTAAGTTCTGAAAAATATAGGATATTTTTGATTCTTGAAGTTTATTTGATATGTTTATTACATTATCATTACGTTATCATTACGTCAGTTACGATTATAGTCATTTTTGCAAAGTAAATAGAACATGTAGAATAATATCTCGGCAAATAATTAGCATTGCGTAAACTTTTTTATTTATAAGTATGCTAATTGTACTTTATATTTACTAAGGAATATGTTCCATTTATCCATTATATTATGCATATTTATTTAATCTACATATTCCATTTACTTTTATTAGTAGAAATGTGTAACTTACATGATGATAACAAACGTATGATTAAATAATTTTCAAGAATATCAAAAATATTTTGTATCTTTCAAAACTCGGTGAAATTCAACAAAACTAAACTTTTATTATTACTCATGAGAAAAGTTCAGAAAAAATATTTTCTCTAAACAAAAATTGTTACATATCGGCGTAATTACATTCAATTTTTGTTTGTAGGAAGTTCTGGTTGCAAAAATGTAAATTATATGCTATTTCTATTTGAAATTACTTATTATAAATAAAAAGAATTATTACAATAATAGATATCTGCATTCTAATAAAGATATTGTTATTTTGTTGTATTTTACTATTACAAATATATAAAACATTACCAATGCGTACACAGACGCTTCTGATTTTTATTATAATCAGAACCGTTTGAATACACGCTTCTGATTTTTATTATAACCAGTATTTTTTTATTATAAAATAAATAATAAATTGTATATTGTTATTTATTATTTATTTTTATTAAAATTGGTAAAAAAATTCTTCGCGACCCGGACATCTCGGTTGACGGGAATCGCCGGTCCCTACGCGTACCCCAATGCCGCCGAACCTGTTGGTTCTCGTAGTGAATCCCTACGTTGCGATCTTCGCGACCTGGACATCTCGGTTGACGGGATCGCCTGGCACGGTCCCTACGCGTACCCCGATGCCGCCAAACCCGTTGGTTCTCGTGGCGAATCCGTACGTTGCGATCTTCGCGATCTGGACATCCCGGTTGACAGGATCGCCTGGCACGATCCCTACGCGTATCCCGATGCCGCCGAATCCGTTGGTTCTCGTGGCGCACCTCTGTGTCGTGATCTTCGCGACCTGGACATCCCGGTTGACAGGATTCGCCTGGCACGGTTCCTACGCGTGCCGCAGGATAACATAATTGATTTAATATACTTACATATGTTTGTATGTATGTATGTGTGTATGTATGTGTGTATGTATGTATGTATGTATGTACGTGTATGTACGTATGTACATTTCTTGCTTTGTAACAGCTTCTCTAGCAGAATATTGTGGAACTAATGTACTGTTATTTTCCGCTCTTCTTTGCCTACAATGCACGTACATAATTGCTCGAATCGTATTTCCAACCATACATCTATATTAGACTTCAAATCTCGATTTGGAAGGTTCGATAAGATTCTTCAAGAGAATTCAGTCCTAGGAAACTCATTTTCTGATTTCTATAAACTGTACAGCTTTTATATCAAGTATATATTGTGATGAGTTGACAGCTCGTCTGTATCTCGAGACGCCATATTGAGGTAGAAGTAGGTAAGGAAAACTATAATTTAGTAATTATTTCTCGTTTTCCATATGAAATTGGAGTTCCCTGGGATCATGTTTGTATACATTGTTATCGTGGAGAAGGATTTTAGGTTTTATCAATTTAACACGGAATACGGTTTGAACTACGAAAATAGTAATTTTTATGGTAATACAGAACGATTTAGGATCCCCTTAAGGGGATACTGGAGATAGGTCTGTTTTATCGATTGAACGCTATAATTTTTGTCACAAGATTTTGTACATATTATTTTTACAGATTAGGAAATCCTTTTCCAGAATTAAAGTATTTGTATTAATACCAATCTGCAAAGTGGAATTTATGTCTAAAACGAAACAAATTTTTAATTCACATTTTCTTTACCATTTATTAGTCCAATAATGGCGTCTGGAGCTGTCACGTTGTAACAATATTTGCTTGATATAAAATCTGTACCATTTATACTCATGAAATTCTAGTTTACAGACACATAGATGACACAAATAAACACTATCAAGCTCCTAAAACTTAACTTTGGTATCTAATTCGACACGAAATCTTGCGACGAAAATTTGTGTACATTATAACCTTACATTAGTTATTTTTCCACAATATTCTGATAAAGAAGCTGTCTTCGTGGTTTATTTTTGCGTGTACTTTAATCCTGCAAAAGGATTTTGTATTCTGTAAAGCCAATTTAATAGTTTATAATATTATAGCTTAGAATTCTGGCCTACATTATCGACCTCGATCAAGTTCGAGCGTCACTCCAGCATCCCCTTAATTCATCGCTCGTATTGTCTCGACGTGGCCAAAGACATCGAGATAAGGATAGTACAGAGCGATACGGCGTAAATATCGTTTCCATCTATTCGTCGCCTGTATCTTCTCGACTTCGAAATAGACGTCGAGGTGAGGGCAAGTCGTCTTCAATCGTGAGCGTGCCAATTTCGCAAGCCAGCAATAAGCCAACAAAAAAGAAACAAAAAAAGCAAAAATGGGAGTTCTGCATCTCACATCTAGACACGATGAAGCCATTATAAGGCATGCGTTAACGACGTGCAATATCGTCAATCTACGTTCCTGGGAATCTTTACGAAAGGAGAGATTTGACATTTTTGATCACTACACGTCTGCGGAACTAAGATATCGTTGCCGTCAAATCGTCGCCGGAGTTGTTCACCCCGTTTTCGCTAACAGACTTCGCGAAGAATTGCAACAATTGAAATATCTTCAACGATACCAATTTAAATAATTTATTTATTTATTATTATTTATTTATTTATTTAATTGTCAATTTTTTTAATTTAAAAAATTGCCCCATTAAAAAAAAGTATAATGGTGTTTCTCGAAACAAATAAAGAGCAAAAAAGTATAAGTTCAACATGGGTTAGCTTAGGGTTTCTTGACATTCCGAGACGATTAAAATAAACTGTTCTTGAACGATTTCTTATGTTACGTCCAGACTGACGGATTACGTTAGAAAACGGAAGCGAAGGAAAAGGTTCGTAGTAATAGCGCGAAATACTTTCTTTTTGAAAACTGACCATTGGGATGTGGTAGAGGGGGACGTGGGTTACCACCCTTAGCAAGTTCTGTATCCTTGGAGTAAGGGTATTGAAAAAAATTGATTTTTTGAACATGATTTCAAAAGTTAGTCTTTATCACGATTCAAACTCTTAAGGTTCCGTTTCGATATCATCCCCCTGTGCCGAGAAAATGGCCATCAAAGGCCCTTTTGATCCTGCTCCTCGGGGGTGAGTGGCAGAGGGTCGTTGTCTGAGAGAAAATTGTTCCTCTCGAGGAGGTTTTTCATCTCCCGTTTGTCCCGTCCCTCTATTGCTTTCCGTTCGGGCTCAGTATACTTGGAGTGAGGGGGTGGACAAAATCGATTTTTTTCGAACATGGTCTCAAAAGTTAGTCTTTTTCACGATTCGTATTCTAGTGAAGGTCACGTGTCGATATCATCCCCCTGTGCCGAGAAAATGGCCGTCAAAGGTCTCTTTAATCCTGCTCCTCGGGGGTGAGTGGAAGAGGGTTGCTGTCTGAGAGAAAGTTGTTTCTCTCGAGGAGATCTTTCATCTTTCGTTTGTCTCGCCCCTCTATCGCTTTCTGCTCGTGCTCGGTATACCTGGAGTGAGGGGGTGGAAAAAATGGATTTTTCTCAATTTCTCGCAATTTGTCTCAATTTCTTTCAATTTTTTGCAATTATTTTTAATTTTTCGCAATTTCTCGGAATTTCTTTAAATTTCTCGGAATTTCTTTATTTCTCGGAATTTCTTTTATTTCTCGGAGTTTCTTTAAATTTCTCGCAGTTTTTTTTAAATTTCTCGTAGTTTCTTTAAATTTCTCGCAATTTGTCTCAATTTCTTTCAATTTCTTGCAATTATTTTTAATTTTTCGTAATTTCTCGGAATTTCTTTATTTCTCGGAATTTCTTTTATTTCTCGAAGTTTCTTTAAATTTCTCGTAGTTTTTTTAAATTTCTCGTAGTTTCTTTAAATTTCTCGCAGTTTCTTTAAATTTCTCGCACTTTCTTTAAATTTCTCGCACTTTCTTTAAATTTCTCGCAGTTTCTTTAAATTTTTCAGTTTCTTTAAATTTCTCGAAGTTTCTTTATATTTCTTGCAATCACTTAACATTTTTCGCAACCTCTTAAAATTTTTCGCAATCTCTTTAAATTTCTCGGAACTTTTCTCAATTTCTCTTAATTACTCTCAATTTCTCGCAATTTTTTTTTCAATTTCTCTCAATTTTACGCAATTTCTCGCAATTTCCCTTAATTTCTTGCACTTTCTTTCAGTTTCTTTCAGTTTCTTCCAATTTCCTTTAATTTCTTTTAGTTTCATTCAATTTCTTTCTATTTCTTTCAATTTCTTCCATTTTGTTTCAATTTCTATCAATTTCTTTCAATTTCACGCAATTACTTGCAAATTTTTATTTTTTTTTTCAAATTTCTTTCAATTACTGGCAATTTTAGTCAATTCTTTTTTTTTCAATTTCTCAAAATTTTTCTAAATGTCTTTCAATTTCTCGAAATTTCTTTCAATTTCTTACAATTTATTTTTATTTTTATTTTTTTTAGAATTTTTTTCAATTTCTCGCAATTTTTCAATTAGAATTTCCGCAATTTCTTTTTATTTATTTCGGTGCAACTCATTTTTTTAAGTTTTTTATCATTTTTAATTTGTAAAACTAAAAACGAAATTGTTGTTACTACAAATAACTACAAACGAAATGCTAACATTTCGCAAACAAAAACCTTAAATTTTTAAAAATCGGATGCTAAATTCACATAGCTAAATCCAAGTACTGTTGGAAATATTTAGCAATAGATAAAATAAATTTCCGGAGGGAAAAAAAATCCTCCGAAAACATTTATTCAGATGAAATGTAAATTCAACATAACTGCGTTCCAACAACCAACAAGCACTAACCAGACTAGTGCGATGAAAGAGTAAGTTATTGCGCTTATATTCCTACTAAGATGAATTTTACTTACGAGTACGTCTAAAGCCTTCTAGTCCTCTAGCGGATAGTCAGAGAAGCTTCTTAGGTGAATTCATAAGCCCTCGCGTAAAATCGGATATTTGGCATTTACAAAATAATCGTTGATATTTATTACGAAAATATACAAAAAAATCTTATTTATTAATGTTTAAAAAATACCACAAATATTGCACAAATAACGTTAACTATATCTTTAAAATGTCAATAAATTGTTGTACAAATGATATTTACACACATGTTCTTACAACTAAAACATTATAACTAATAAACATAATTTATTAGTATTTATATTTAAACATTAACTAAATAGAGGTTTTTAACGTTCGTAATGAATAGACGGTATTATTTTATAAATTCTTGTTAAGATATCGCATTACACAACTATCACTAATATATTTCTATGATATATGTATATTTTGATTAGAATATTTCAGAATTTTATGGATTTCTCCTAATGTAGTACGTTACTTTATTATTATGACAATAATAATAATAAATGTTTAACCGTTACAATAAATGATATAAATACATCAAGTTACAATAAATGATATAAATACATCAAGTATAAATATTTATTTGGTGCATATGGCGAGGTAC
Organism: Tetramorium bicarinatum; assembly: GCA_928718305.1. Taxonomy (NCBI): domain Eukaryota; kingdom Metazoa; phylum Arthropoda; class Insecta; order Hymenoptera; family Formicidae; genus Tetramorium; species Tetramorium bicarinatum. The sequence goes on along the minus strand of OV788326.1, from coordinate 16,637,870 downwards.
ACATTCTAATGGCTGTTTTACAGAAGGATGAGATATATTATTACATTAAAGTATAAATGTTTTAATGATTTATACAACATATCGCATAGATTGTACGGTTTATTGAATTATTGCATTTTAATGTGTATAAGTATATTCTTAAATGCACATTTCTGTGAAGGAAATTGAATTTAGTTTAAGTTCAAGTATATACATGTTTAATAGTAATTAAAAATATAATGTAGAAATATAACATATTAAAATATTAATTTATTACTACAAACTATATAATATACATTGTATAACTTGTGACTTTGTAAATAATTAATTAATTACTATTCAATCCTGAAAAAAATGTAATTCTTTGTTTCATTTAAAAAAACAGTAGAAAATTCATAAAACAACTTTAGCGTCGTCAGCGTAGCAATACAGATCGTTTCATCTTTTGAATAAAAACATTTCGAGTTTGCGGTAAACTCGCTGGCTGTCGTCACATCATTTTGATTCACAGCACATTACTTTAATATCGCAACACTGCAATTACTTTAACACTTTCATGTATCAGACAACGACGACCTAAAATTTAAAATTTTGTCGGAATTTTATATTTTTATTTCATTTCCTATTTAACTGTATGTTTATACATTTTAACAACTTATATTAATATTCGTGAATTGATAAAATAATTAATAAATTCAAAACTGCCGAAACTAGGAACGAGTTTATGGACATTCCATCAACCATAGTGGATATAACGTGGTGTTTTTCCTGTTTGAGAACAGTAGTCTTGAGAATTGGAGTACGTTGGAGGTAGAAACTCTTTCCGATCATGTCTACATTACCTTCGAGTACCGAAGGACGCGCGGTCTTAAGGGGGCGGGATCTTTGAGTCAGAGAGCGATACGGAAAAGGTATCCGCGGTGGGGAATCGAAAACATGGACGTGGACCTCTATAGGGAGGTACTGGAATTCTATGCGGGGAACTTCCCGGAAGGTATGGAGACAGGGCTTCTGGCTGGATTAAGAGAACGGCAACAGAGGCCTGTGATGTAGCAGCACATAGATGGGGGGAGGGGGGTCGCGTCCAACCAGGAAGACAGCGTACTGGTAGAGCTCTCAACTGGATGCGCTAAGGAGGATTAGTATCAGAGCTAGGAGAGTGTGGATGCGCTTGAGGCGAGGGGAAGTGCCGGGACGAGCGGCAGCAGAAGTGGAATACCGAGTAGCCAAGCGGATGTACCGGCAAGAAATAAGGAAGGCGAAACGGGAGGCCTGGCAGGAGCTGATCCAGAGTATTAACAAGGATCCCTGGGGCCTTCCATATAAGAGGGTGTTGGAGCGTTTGAGACGGTCCACACCCCGGTTAACGGAAACGGTGGACCCGGAAATATTGAGCTGAATGCTAGGAGCGCTGTTTCCCGATGACGAGACGCATGAGCCCGCTGAGACCTGGGGTAACTGGCAAGGCCCGCTACAACAGGACTACATAGTGACCAAGGAAGAGGTGAAGAGGGCCATAGTAGGCAAGGGGCAAGGTGGAAACCCGGCCCCTGGACCGGACGGGATCTCGCTGAAAGCGTGGAGACTGATACCATCCGCAATGGTGGAGTGCCTGGCCAAAAGCTTCACCGAGTGTCTGGAGGAAGGCAGATTCCCGGCAATATGGAAAAAAGCCCTACTAGTGGTGCTGATCCCGAAGGAAGAGGGGAGAGGATAGCAGGCAATACCCAAAGCGCGCCCAGTGTGTTTATTGGATGAAGCGGGTAAACTGTTGGAAAGAGTAATCGTGAGTCGCTTGAAAAACTTTATGGAGGAGGGAAATGATAAAAAACTATCGGATAGGCAATTCGGGTTTAGGGAGCGAAGATCGACGGTAGATGCGCTGACCAGAATGACGAATTTCGTTGATTCGCACACGCGGGGCGGGGGCCTAGTAATCGCGGTCGGAATCGACATTCGAAATGCATTCAACTCGCTGCCGTGGCCAACGATAAGGTGGGCCATGGAGCGATTTGATTTCCCGGTGTATTTGCGACGGATAGTGGACAGTTACCTACACGAGAGAGAGGTGGAATTCCCGACGATCGGGGGAAATATCGGATCCCGCAGAATGACGGCAGGGGTACCACAGGGCTCGATATTGGGCCCACTGTTGTGGAACATAGGGTTCAATTATGTGTTAGAGTTAAGACCGAAGCCCGGCTGCGAGGTCCTAACGTACGCCAACGACATCCTTGTTTTAGCGTCTGGCAATAGCCGGGAGCAGGTAAGAATGAGAACAAATGACCAGTTGGTACCAATACTGAGACGACTGGACATGTTGGGACTCACGGTGGCGGTGGAAAAGACGGAGGCAGCTTTATTTTATGCGCCGAGAAGACGGACTGGAATCGACCCGATCCTAGTGAGAATAAAGGGTTATATTGAGACGAAGAACGCGATCAAGTACCTTGGAATTATCGTGGATAGCACCAGGAACTTTATGAACCATTTCCACTATGTTGCGGAGAAAGCGATCAAAGTATCTCGAGCTCTCGGACGACTCATGCCAAACTTAAAGGGCCCAGACGAAAGAAAGAGGCGGGTATATGCGCACGTATTGGGGTCAGTGGTTCTTTATGGCGCACCAATTTGGTGCGAAAAATTGAGGACGAATCAAAAAGCCAGAAGGATGATTCGACGAGTACAAAGAAGTATCGTCCTACGAGTGTGTTCGGCGTATAAAACAGTATCGGGAGATGCGGCGTCGTTATTAGCGAGAATCGTGCCGTTTGAGCTGGTGTTCACTGAGCGGAAAAGGATATACGACCGGGTGTGTCGAGATCGAGAAGCGGGACGAATGCCGGACACGGAAAGTATTGTGGAAGGCGGAAACCAGGAGGCAATGGAGAACGCAGTTGGAAAGGGAGAACGCTCCGGGAAGAATAACGAAGGAAGCCATAGTGCCACACATGGAAAATTGGTTAGACAGAGATTGGGGGACAATGGACTTTGCTTTGACGCAGATGCTGACAGGTCATGGGTGCTTCGGCAAATATCTATGGTCGATGCGGAGAAGAAGACACCCCGAATGTCTGGACTGCGAGGAAGGTTACACGGACACGCCGGGGCATGCACTGTTTGAGTGCATGGTGTAGATAACACTAAGGTTCGAATTCCGGGAAACGTTTGGGATGGAACGGAACCTGAGGGATATAATAGGAAAAATCTCAACGGATCCAGACAAATGAAGAATCTTCGGAGGATACGCTGGAGAGATAATACGGCGTAAGCAAAGGGCCGAGTTGACACGGGAGAGAGATGAGGTGGGGGATGAGAGCCCGGGGTCGGCAGAGGAGGAAGACGGGGCGCAGCTGGATTTGGTGAGAAGAGCAAGGCGGAGAATCGTGGAAGAAAACGAGGAGAGTGTCCCCGAGAGTGAGAGAGAATCTTGGGAGTAAAAACCCCAATAAATAGATATAGATATAGTAATAAGGTAGAGCTAGAACTAAAATTAGAAGTAGATAATGCACTTAGGAACTACTGCTAAATTAATTGTATATAGGAATCGATCGATTGTACAGAGGTAATACGCGTAAAATAATCGCTGGCTATAGTGTATACATGTAGGTATTTCTTCATCTCTTATTGTATTTACTGTATGGGAGTGTAAAGAATGTGGATGCTTAAGCTACTTTGTAGTGTGGATGAGTGAATGTACTGTGCTTTGCAGCACCGTTACGCTGTGCGGATACGCTGATAGCACCCAGCGCGGTCAGGAGTCGGACAGGTAACAAACCTTCGGTAGCACCCGAAGGAGGAAGTCTACACACCGGTAGTACCCGGCTGCGCACGGTAACACTGTGACGCTGTGTAGGGGATGCGGTTAGTAGCTCCTGACCGCGAGGAATGATCCTTATCTTGCCGCGGCGGCCCCCTTTTATACCCGGCAGGTGCCGATGTGGTGGGGGTAGCGCGTAGGCAGGTGCCGGCGTGGTGGGGGAAATCGAGGGCCGGAGCGCTGTGCGTGGGCGGCTTGTCGGCTAGTGACGAGGAGGGGAGGCGTTTCGTCACAAAGTGTTAAATTGAGTGAAACGGTTAACAATGAATGAACTCTCGCCGCTACGTATAATTTTTTTTGGGGGGGTCCCAATTATGAATTACCTTGAAAAGTAACAGTATTATTATTAATTTCTACTAAGTAGATATCATTTTAATAGATAATTCCAGAAAAAGAGGTCCTACTTCTATTTAAAAAAAACTGGATCACTTATTATGTGTGTTGTATGATAAGAAAATAAATAAATTGCAGTACTCTGCTCGTTTTTAATAGATTATGTATCAGAAGAAAGAACAAAAAGAGAAGCTCCTCAAAGATGACTAAGTTTTTAAGTTAAAAGAAAAAAAAAGATTTTTTTCCCTTTTAAGATAAAATAAAAGAAAAGAGACTATTCTATTAATTGTTATTAATTCGCGAGCCACCAGTATCTACTTCTCTTTTTTCTTTTCTTTAGATTTTCCTTATTGTTGTATTATATCGCCATGCTACGCTAGGATCGATTTCTAAATTTTGCGCGTATATAATTTTCTTGTTGCTAATTCTTCTAGGACAGTGTCCGGAATTAGTTGCCCTTTTCGGTCAGATTTCTGAGGCGACGCCTACTGTCTCCCACTACCGCTCGAAGATCGGCGGCCGAGCCGCCGATCGCACGCGTGACGCTGTGCCTCAGGAGCGTTCGTACATGACAAATATTTTAGGTCCGTATCTTCCGTCAAATTATATAGAATTTAATATTTTAATAATCAAACCTTTTTTATGTTAAATTACTCATAATAATTACAATTATTAGCAAAAAATTTACGTAATAATTTGTGATAATTTGACAGAAAATACGGACCTAGTATATTTGTCATGTACGAACGCTCCTGAGGCACAGCGTCACGCGTGCGATGAGCGGCTCGGCCGCCGAACTTCGAACGGTAGTGGGGAGACAGTAGGCGTCGCCTCAGAAATCTGACCGAAAAGGGCAACTAATTCCCGACACTGTTCTAGGATAATGATATATAACAGATATTTCTCTTTCATTTTGAATATAGCCTTTTTCGTCTAAATATATAAAACGTAATAATTACCGTACCCTTCCGGAGGTATGAATCCCGATGATCGAGCCGCTTCGTAGTACATTGCGTTTGGATATAATGCGCTATAAATAAGGCTGTTTAGCGTTATTTTACTAGCATTGAGAAAGTGCTCGCGTTTTAAAAAAATTATAAAATTGTCAATTCTTGGGATATTCGCTTTATCGTATAAGATTTGATTATTTACATACTTTATGTAATCCGACTCAGCAGATCTATTTATATTCATACATGCTCGCAAGCACTTTCTTTCCAGTATTCTTATTTTTTCCATTAAAGCCGCATTTACATTAAATCATATCGAGCACCCATACGTAATTATGGGTCGTATTAATAGCTGATAACAAATTATCTTTACTTCTGTATGTAGAAATTTCGAATAAAATAACTTTCTTAGAATCATGAATGTTTTCAAGGCTTTATTTAGCTGCAAATCGATATGCTTCTTGTATTGCAGTCTTTCGTCTATATGAATTCCTAAATATCTTACTATAGATTTATGGGGGATAATCTGCGTCTCGTTATCTTTCGGGGTGCTTTCAATTTTGAATGTTTTATAATTTTTTTTACATCTCTATTCGCGTATTGCAGGGACGGAATAAAATCGTCTCTCATTTTTGTAAGTTTATTTTTAATCTCCAAGTTTCATAATATTGTTCTAACTTACGAAATATATTTTGCAAATTCTCTTTTATGATTGAAACCCTGCTATCAGCCACATACATAACTAGATCGTCCGCAAAGGCAATTGCTTGCGGACTTCCTGGTTTATTTAAGTTAAAAAGTTTCAGCATGTCGCTGGTGTATATATTAAATAAAATTGGAGAGTTTACCGTACTCTGTTGAAGGCCATTTTTTTTATTTTATATGTTATTTTGGAGCGTGTTTCTCCACTTGAGGTAAATAGCATTCTGTTTGAGATCATGTTCCAAATTAGCTTCATTATATGTTCAGGGAATTTCATTTTTATCATTTTAAAGATTAATCCGTCCAGCCAAACCGTATCAAATGCCTTTTCTAAATCTATTAGACATGCCCCCAGGCATCGCTTTCCATTTAACTCCCAGTTTACATCTGACGTTAATTTGTTCACTGCATGTATGGTTGAGTGTTTCTTTTTGAAGCCGAATTGATATTCGGGAATAATATCATTTTTGTCTGAAAATAGAATGATTCGGTCATTAATTACGGATTCAAAGATTTTGCTGATATTTGATCGCAAGCTTATAGGTCTATAGCTAGTGGGTGAAGATTTCTCTTTGCCTTTTTTGAGTATTGGAATTAATTTAGCTATTTTCCACTCGTCCGGGAACAACATGTAATTTAATAAATTATTGAATATTATTGTATATATTGTATCGCTTTTCTAGATAGGTTTTTTAATACAATGTTTGGAATTTTATCCATTCCGAATGACTTTTTATTATTAAGTTTTTTAAATTTCAATGTCAGCTCGTATGTATTTGTAAAATATGTTCCAAACTCAGCTATTGCTGATGGGTCATCTGCTGTGTTTGTATCATCGAATGTACAGATTGTTTCCGCATTAATTTTGTCTTTTTCAAATTTTTCTTTAAATATTTTAACTTCTCTGTTAATAATCTCATTCAAGCTTGGATTATTATTGTTAAGTTCTCCATTATTTATATTTGCAAAGTGAGCGCCCATTATCTCTAATTTATTTTGTAATAAGTTAATTATATTTCCATCTGCATCCTTCTTTAGGTTACTTATGTCGATTTCTGAATCCTTGAGAGTATTATCATCAGATGAGATTTTTAGTGTTTCTACTTGAGCTATTTCCTTTTTTCTAAATATGCTATTTACTTGCGGAAACATCTGATTTGGGATTTTTTTTAGAAATTTTTGTGATTTTATTTGTCCAGTAATTGCTAATAGTAGTTCTGAATTCTATTTTTAATTTTTCTTTAATTTCATTTAATTTCTTTTTTAGGTTCTCCTTTGGTCTTTCGTTGGTTTTTGGCCATTCTGTCAAGATGGTGTATTTTGGTGAGTAATTTCTTCTTCTTTTTTTTGTAATTTCTTAATTTTTTTCATTTATATAGGCATTAACAGTGTCTTTTTCTTTTACTTTGAGTATAACTTTTTCCATGGTTTCTAGGATTTTTTCATTCATCAATCTTAGGTAGTCATAGATTTATTTCTTGTGCTGCTAGATTCCTATCGTTTGGCGCTTCTTCTGTTATTATTTCATTTAGATTTTTCCTGAATTTTTTCCAGTTTGTCTTTTTTATGTTGAATTTATGTCTGTTATTATCCCTATCTAGCTCCAGTTTGTTTTCGTTATCTAATTGTATGTGGAATCTGATTGCGTTGTGGTCGCTGCCGTATGGGATGTTATCCAAACTATGATCGTCATCTACATCGGGAAAAATTATTCTAGCATCTGCTAGCACTAAGTGTTGACGCTACAAGTTACGATCCTCCGATCAAACAACACTTCGTATTGTTTACACCTGTTCTTGTTCTTGTGTGTCTTCTGCACTTACTGTCCTGTACGATTCTTATTTGATTCACGTAGTCCGTCTATATTTTGCTGTACACGCGATACGCCTTTTCCTCTATCTATTGTAGTGATCTTGTCTGTTCTTTTCATTAATCATTACGTCGTGTAGGACTGTATTCAATAAAACGTTTCTTTATATTCTCCATAAGTATTAAGTGCGTTCTTGTCAAACATTATTCTCCACGGAACCTCGAACACACTGGAATAAGTCCAGGTATGAGTTACCATTTGTATATGAAGGGTATTTAGAGCTCAACAATCTTAATCTGTATGTTATTCTATTGTTCTCATACCAGATTTTTAGAGCTATGCCTCGCGGATTATTATTTGGATTTTTCCAATTTTTATGTTTTGCATTTAGATTCCCTGCCAATATGTAGTAGTTTTGCAGTTTGTTAAGTTTAAGCAATGTAAAAATCTTATTGATATTTGGTACAAATTCTTTTTGCTTTCCGCCTCTGGCATAAGCTGCTATAATGTATAATGCTTTATTATTTATAGTGTTAAGTTTAATTATAGTGTATTCTAGTTTAATTATAGTGTATTCTAGAATTTTATCCTTTTCTATTTCAGATATTATAACTTCCTCATAATTAATAGTTTTTTTTTATTATTATAGCTGTGCCGCCTTCGGGATAATTATAATTTTGGAAACCTAACACATGGTTTTTGTTTAATTTAGTTTCACTTAAGAGGATTATGTCCGGGTTTTGGTTTATTAAATTCATCAGAGATGCTCTTCTCTGATTTTTTATTATTAAATTAACGTTAACAGTTATTATTTTTATTTTTTCCAAACTTACTTTATTAGTGGTTGTTTGCGTGTTATTTGTATCCTCACAAAATTACCTTCTCAAAAAAAGGTACAAAAATGCGCTAAGTATACGTGCCTGGAAAATGCCTAGAAAAAGAATTCGAATTCTTATACAAAATTACACCTCAAAAAAAATAATAATTATTACAAAATGTGTGAAATCCTAACAAAATTACCTTTTTAAAAAAAGGTATAAAAATGCACTAACAAGGGAACGGTCGCAGGTGTCCCTCACCGATTTCAACGAGCTTTGGATATGTTGTAGAGCATCAAAAAATATTAGAAAAAATATTTTTTTAGCGGCGTATCTCGACGTTTAGGGGTTGAAACAACCCCTCGAAGATAATTGTTTTTTTCGTTTTTTACGAATATCTTGGAAAATATGAGGAATATGAAAAAATGTTTTATACAAAAGTTTTACAGTATTTTATACTCTTTACAACTGTGTACTTACATTTTTCAAAAATGTTAAATTTTTTATTTACCCCCAGCCCTACTTCTTATTTTGCAAAATTAAAAAATTTTGTAAGAACAAAAATTATAGATTATTAAGAGCCAAATCCATCCGTATATATTAATGTATGGGTTCCGCGATTCAATTTTTCAAAAAACGAGATGATATTCTCGTGCTATAAGCGCCGCGCTGTAAATAGTATTGCATTATTTATTTTTAGTTGCGCCACATTTAACAACTGCCTCTTGTACAATATCTTCTTATATAACATAAAAATGGATTAAGTCTAATGATATAATGTGATTGATTTCCGCAATATGCAATATGCACAACCAGATCAAAGCGCATCAAGGAAATCAACAGGTCAAGGAAAACGGTTCGGACTTCGCACGCATAATATTTTGCGTTGTATAATTTCATCCAGGCATCTAGGAATAGAATTCACTCGTGTCGTGTGCAAAGTTATAATCAGATATAAGCGTCCGTAACAGACGTCTGTCGTTATAAACGTCCGTCTTTCCATCTCGTAAATTAGTAATCTAAAAAGTTTATGTTGTGTACTGTCATTTGAACAAGTATTTGTTATTAACTTTTATTACTTTCTTACTCTTGTCAATCTTTGATTAACTTTGATTATTGTAATTATAAAAGTTCGTGAAATTATTAATGTAACATAATTAATATACGATGAAATGAGACGAAATAAGTACTGAATTGTCAATTATTCCGTTTAAATAAAAATTTTATTTATTTTTTATTCAATAATATATTTTTTCAAGAAATAAAGAGGCGATATAATTAACACTAAAGACAATTGCATTATTTATGAAGTCTATGATTTATATATATTAAATTTATTATTTTTATACATAATTAGAGTTTTATATTTAATTTTAATATTTTTTTAGAATGATGCAGTTTAATCCATACAATGTAGTATTCTTACTTTCTATAACTTTCATGGGTTTCAACGTTCCCCAAAGTCCCATAACTTCGCAAGAAAGACAAGTGAATGAAAAAATTGAACATATGCTGCGGGAAATAAAAGACGAACAAGAATATGAAATAGAAGAAGAAGAAACGTTAGATTTTTATGACGAATACGGGATTCCAGAAGCGGAAAAAATTGATTTATTAGAGGCAGAACAAAATGAAGTATATCTCCCAGAAGAAGTTATCTGTAGTTCTATTGAACAACGATATCATATGACTATAAGAGAGAAGCTGTGGAATATTGGAAAAGCGGTAAAACAAGACCAAGATCACTTGAAGGAGTTAGACAAAAGTTTAAAAAAGTTACATCGATACGGCAACTACGACGATGGGAAGACCAAATCAATGAAGGTGGTAGTAGATATGACAAATTAAAAAGAATTTCTCAATACGTCTTAAATCATTTCAATGAAGCAGTTGAGAGAGGAATTATTATCCATGATATTGATATCGCTCGATGGGCTTCTCGAGCACAAGAAAATGAAAATGTGCCAGGATTCAGTGCTTCAGAAACATGGGTAAGATTCAAAAAAATACATACTATTGTGTCTCGGAAAATAACAAAATTTATAACCAAAAAAGGTTTGATATCAAAACCAGATTTGGAAAATAAATGCGATACATTTATTACAAACGTAAAACATTATATTGATCGATATGGAGTGGAAAATATTTATAACTGGATCAGAGTGGATTCCAATTAGAACTTCACTCTGGTCGTACTTTAATTTACAAAGGTGTAAAAAAGGTAGAATCCGTAGTACAATCTGTATCAGCAACCACGCACAGTTATACGATACAACCTACTATTTCGGCTGATGGTAGATTATTATCACCTCTTTTCATAGTATTAAAAGAAGTTACAGGAACATTTGGTCCGAGAGTACAGAATACATTATTCAACGCGCCTAATATTTTCGTTACGGCTTCAACATCAGGCAAATTAACATCAGGTTATGTAAAAACTTGGTTAAAAGAAGTATTTTTTCCGAATGTCGGTCCAAAATCAGTATTATTATTAGATTCATGGAGTGGACATTGTCCTAACGTACTTTCAGAAACTAGACCAGATTCTGTAACAGATATTAGTATCCTAACTATCCCGACAGGTACGACAGGAAAAATACAACTGTTAGATGTCTACGGCTTTCGCCTGTGGAAAAATTTTGTTAAACACTTTTCTGATACAGTTATGTTGTTAGATCTTGCTTTAGATCTTCATGTCAGAAATAATATTTTGAAATTGCAATCATTAACACATAATCAATTCTCATCACCCAGATTTCAAAACTTGTTTAAATATGCGTGGTTTAAAAGTGGATATATACAAAATAGACCAACAGAGTTTGAAACACCAGTTGAATTTTGTTTTAAAAACAATTCTAAAGTAAAATGCAATATTTGTGGTGAAACTGCTGTAATTACTTGTTCTTGGTGTAAAAAATCACTTTGTATAACATATTTTTTCCATGAACATCATTTTTGTGATGAATACGTGCCATAAATATAACATATTTACAGTAATACGTTTATACAAATTCTGTACTGATTTTTCTAAAAAAGATAAATTTCCAAATCATGAATACTGGTAAGGTTTTTGGCAGTTTTCTTTATCCATGCAACAAATGTTGGTATTCTTTTATTTCTGCCTAATAAAAAATTTTTATTCATATAAAATTATGTTTGTAACACTCTTTTCAAACTGTTTTCCTTTCTTCCTTTACTCTTTCTTTCATTTTCACTTATTAAATAATATTTTACAAACAATATTTCAAATAGTTTATCAAAATAAATTATATAATTATAATGTATTAAATTATATAATTATAATATATTAAATTATATAATCAAATATGTAATTATATCATAAAATTTTAACAAGAAGTTCTTACCATTGAAGAAGTTATATTATATTTTATTTATTTTTTATAAATTTAAACTGGAGTAAAGAATTGAAAAAAAAACGTTATTTTAGTTAAGAATTCATAACTGTTATAATTTTTTAATTAAAAAAAATTCCTTTTAGACTAAAATATTTCGGGATACGTACTTTGAAAAAAAAAGTAATATTGTTACTTCCAAAAAATTGAATTCTTTAAACACGCCAAAAAGTTTTTTCAATTTCTTAAATTTTCCGACACGAAGTGCATTATAGTAACTCACAATGCGTAAAATTGAAAAATTAAGTAATAAAATTATTTAAAGTATAAAATACATTACTAGATAATAAATCGTGTAATATGTTGCATATTATGTCATTAGACTTAATCCATTTTTATGTTATATAAGAAGATATTGTACAAGAGGCAGTTGTTAAATGTGGCGCAACTAAAAATAAATAATGCAATACTATTTACAGCGCGGCGCCTATAGCACGAGAATATCATCTCGTTTTTTTGAAAAATTGAATCGCGGAACCCATACATTAATATATACGGATGGATTTGGCTCTCAATAATCTATAATTTTTGTTCTTACAAAATTTTTTAATTTTGCAAAATAAGAAGTAGGGCTGGGGGTAAATAAAAAATTTAACATTTTTGAAAAATGTAAGTACACAGTTGTAAAGAGTATAAAATACTGTAAAACTTTTGTATAAAACATTTTTTCATATTCCTCAGATTTTCCAAGATATTCGTAAAAAACGAAAAAAACAATTATCTTCGAGGGGTTGTTTCAACACCCCTAAACGTCGAGATACGCCGCTAAAAAAAATATTTTTTCTAATATTTTTTGATGCTCTACAACATATCCAAAGCTCGTTGAAATCGGTGAGGGACACCAGCGACCGTTCCCTTGTAAGTATACGCGCCCAAAAAATGCCTAAAAAAGAATTCTTGTATAAAATTATGCCTCAAAGAAGAAGTCTTCTACAAAACTACGCCTAAAAAAAGAACTCTTGTATTAATTTGACAATACAATGTATGAAATCATTACAAAATTACCTTTTTACAAAAAAGGACAAGAAATTAATTTTTCTTACAAAAAAATGTGATAACAAGAAAGTGCGCCCCAACTATAAAAACGAATAGTTACATAAACAAAAAACACCTATTTCTTCACTAGTAGCCTCTTTGGCCAGTGTTTATAGTCTGATCTTATATATAAAATTGTTTTGAGTTTATCTTCAGATACTAATCATTTCATTGATTACGAAGCATTTGAAGATGAACTCAAAACGATCTTAAATATAAGATCAGACTATGAATACCGCCTATTGATATTAAAATATTGGCTGCTGTGCGCCGATATAAGGTTGCTGTGCGCCGATATAAAGCTGCTATGCGCTTACAAAAAACGGTTGTGGTGCGGCCATATAAATAAGAAATAAAGGAGATAATATTGTTGCATGCGCGAGTCTCGCACGAGTGTGAGAGCGAGCTTAATCGGCTGAGGCGAGGGTTCGATATAATCGATCGCCTCCATCAACTGTGACAAAAGGAAGCTGCGTCGCTATGAAGAAATAAACAACGAAATTGATCCCTGGACGTCGATCCATTCGGACGTGCCAGCCGGACTCTCTGTACATTCCCGATTCTTACTGACTGCAATAAAGAGCCTAGATTCCTTTTAAAAGATTGAGTCCTTCATTCTCGCGTTCGGTCGCAAGTGTGTGTTTGTGTGCGAGAGTGTGCGCGAGCGTAACATTTTGGGGGCTCAGCCGGGATCGCCAGACACACGGATCTGCGAATCGCCGGATACACACCGATCAGCCATATAGATTTTTCACGGGATGTCATTGACATGCACGCACACACCGCCGAGGACTTGTTCACAGACCGCGATGTCGACTGCGACGGAAACGGAGACCCACTCGCAGGTCACAGCGCCGTCCGCGACGGAGACGAGCGCCTACGAGGCTATCTTTCTGGAGCTGCAGACGCTGCGCGAGGAGCGACGGCGGGAGCAGCAGAACTTCCGCAAGGAAATGGAGGACCGCCTGCGGAAACGCGACGCTGCGATCACCCACCTGGAGGAGCGACTCGTTGCTCGACAGTTAAGTCCTTCCAATAATATTTGTCCCGCGGAAAATTCCTACAAGACATCGCGTGCGTTAGGCGCGGGTGAAGGCGCGTGTGCGGTGCGCGCCCCGCGCAAAAATTCGTACGAGACATCGCGCGGGCTAGACGCGTTCGAGAGCGCGTGTGCGGGGCGCGCCACGCGCGGGAATCCGAATGTAGTGTCGCGTGTGTTAGACGCGGGCGAGGACGCGAGTGCGGAACGCAATGGGCGTGGAAATTCGTGTGCGACGTCCATTAGCTATAGATGAAAGCGCGTACGCGAAGCACGCGTCGCGCGGACTAAAGCTCAAGCCCGATACATACAACGGGACAGCGCCGCTCCGCGAGTTTCTCTCGCAATTTCTGTTTGTCGCGCGCGCGAATCAGTGGAGCAAGTCGGATAAGGCACCCGTTTTAGCATCATGCTTACGCGGGAAAGCGCGTTCAATTCTTGATTCGGACGACGAAGGGATTGAATCCCTCACGTTCGCAGATCTCAAGTCAAAGTTGGAGTTGCGTTTCGGCGAGAGTGAACTCGCGCAGAGTCACTACCTCCAATTTTCAAATCGGAGACAGTCCCCAGGCGAGGATTACGCGATACTGGGTGCCGATTTGGAGTGCCTGTCTCGCAAAGCTTATCCAACATGCATTACCCAACGTGCAATACTTGTTTCGCTGGGCCGTGCTTAGCTCGAGCGGCTCGAATGCTTCTTGCCGCGCGCTTGCATTCGGCGGTAGGCTGGGCTAAATCGGCGATTTTCAATAATTAATATCTCGTTAACTATTGCGAAAATTGCAAAATGGTAGAGGACTTTTCGACTCAGTCCACTTTACCTGCTTTAGTCCACTTTAGTCTTTAGACCACTTTACCTGCACACGAGTGTTGTGTCAATAATTATCGGACACCCTATATGTTTGCGTGTGTGCGTGTGTAATAAAAATTAAGTGAAAATAAATGTATCATTAAACATGTATAAACAATATATATCTGAAAAATACGAGTCACATTTTTGAGAGTCATACAAGTGCAATAATTCACAACAAATTCTCATTACATTTTTGGTCTTGAAAGTTATTGAAAATATGTTTTAATAATTACCACAAATTTTTTTTATGAGTACCACATCGTGTATGTACCCAGCAATTTTCATTTGGAGAAACAAATTGTTTTTCCCAATTTCGCGGTGAACTATTCCCGTTTCACTTTCCTTACATGGTCCTCTACAAAAGTTTTAATGTTTTTATCATTCTAGAACGTAATTTTAATAATTATCGTAGAAAATATTTTAAAACAAATATAGTTATATATCTTTTATAATTGTAGTAATAATAATAAAAAATTTGAGTTCAAATTTCGAAATAACGAATAAATATTATTCATTTATCTGCCATAAACACTGTTAATCAATTTAAAAAATATTTCACACAAGTTGTAAATGCCAAGTAATGCTAAATATTTTATTTTTTTAGTGTTGTACTATTATGTACATGTAATTAGTAAAAAGATATAGTTAAAAAGAATCATTGAATGACAATTTTTTAAAATAACTTATTAGTCAAAAAATTGTAATTGCCAATTTTTTAATTTAAAAATTGTGTTTTACAATTAATATTGATATCTCATAATTTTTTAATGATTTCAAAGTTTGTATCGTTGGAACAAAAACTTTTTAAAATATTAAATATTGTATTTAATATTTTAAAGTTTTCGATTTATAAAAAAAAATCGACTAGATTATTTTTCTTTCAAAGTGAGGTTACTTATATGATTTTTATTGTAACGATAATGTATATGCTTATGCCATTAGAAAAATATATATATTAAACTGTAATTAATTGTTTTTAGGTAGCAACAGCATTAAAAATAAAATGCGATAGAAACTTTCAATCACGAATGAAATACTTATGGATAAAAAATAATTCTGAATTAAAATGTTCAGTAATTAATTTGTTGGAAGAAAATAAAAAAATGGTTACGGATGATAAATTTCAACATGAAGGTAATGTAGTAAATTACGAATATAATAAGGTAAGTGAAACTGTAAGTAAAAATGATTCATTAAAATGTTTAAAAAATAATATAAATGATAACAATTTTCATAAGGTAATCAGTGACAATAGTTTTGTACAAGAAGAAAGCAAGATTAAAAATAAGAAGTTACACGAAGAAAAACAAGAAATTACACGAAACTTGTGTTGTGACTGATGGGGAAATAAATTATAATGTAATAAAAATTAAAGGCGATGGTAATTGTTTGTTTCGATGTATGTCTCATCATTTATTTAAGGATGAAAACTTCCATGGAAAAATTAAGAAGGAAATTGTAATTACGTTACAAGCAACTGGAATGAACAAGTAGATATGCTTCTAAGTACATGCAAAGATAGTGAAAATAAAAGTGTCGAAGACTATGAAAACTCGATGGATAAAGATAGTTTTTATGGAACCGATTTCGAAATAGGAATTTTTGTACAATTGTATAATGTACCAGTAACAATTTTCCGTCACTTCGAAGAATGTACTCGTATCGTGCAGCTGCAAACATTAAGTGGAGACAGAAACGAGTCACATTTAAAGATATTGTTTAGTGGTAATAGACGTAACGGTCATTAGGAAGTTTTAGAAGAAAAATTCCCAACAAAGAAGGAAACAAACAATGATACGTTGATATGTATTGATAAAATGGAAGACCAATTAAAGAACAATATTACCAATAGTAAAGAGAAGGAAAATGTTAGTACAGATACAAATATTGTACAAGTATTAAGCACACACAGAACGGAAGAAACCGAGTTAGAGTACAACATATGTACAGAATTTACGGAAATGTATGACATGGTACATGAAATACACATTACAAATAGTGAGTTGGATAATTTTAACAATACAATCGTATCTAGTCCTTTAAAAGTAAGCGGTCCAGAATTTAACGACTTATTTGTATCCGAAAAAGGAGAAATTAGAAAAAAAAGCTGAAATACCAACAGTGGAACATGAGATTAAAAAAATTATTTCAGTAGACAAAAAAGATACTATTGAAAATGGTATACAGGAAAAAGGAAATTGTAACAACTCAAGAAATTCAAAAAATACATACGAGCGCGAAAGTACGAGAAATTCAATAAGAAAAAATAAATCAAGTCCATATGATTTTCTGTCAGAGAGTGATAAAGAATCTGATTCGTCTTGTAAGAGAATAACAGATGTCAATAATAAATATGAGAAAAAACCACATAAAAAAATATATTCGAAACTTCTACTAATTATAAAGAAGGTAAATTTTACAAATCCAGCTCCGATAGTGATATAGAATATCGTGATATAGAATTAAGTGATGATGTACAGTGTAATAAGTTTTCATACAACACAAAAAGAAATAAGTTAGAATTCACAAATTTACCAGATGAAAAGAATGTTAAAGAAAATATGACTTGTAAGCTTTTCATGGAACAATTAGCGGAAATAGAAATTCCATCAACAAGCATAACAACTTCACTTGGATATATGGAAGAAGACAAAATAAGAACCGTAATTGACGAGATAATGTTATACACTTTGAATTGTACTTGCAGTTTACGATTTTACGGTTCGATTAGATTTAATAAGAATGACGTTGTAGCTTATGCTCAATGCATCAAAGCAGATCATTATCAAAAGTTTAAATTCATATTTTCAAAAACAGATGAACCAGTTGCAAAGTTATTAATACACAATAACAAAGAATTAAAATACGTTCATGGTGACAGTACAGCTCTGCAATGTATAGACGAAAGGCCAAAAAGGCGAAGAGCGTAGAAAATGGCAAAAGGAATTAAAATATCGAAGAGCCATAGATTTTTTAGCAGATATACCAAAGGAAACAAGTAAAAACAAGGAAAGAATTAAAAGGCGATGGACACAATCAAAATTTACGAAAACTTAATGTTTTATACAAAGCAAATCGGAAGAGAAATGTAAAGAAAGCTTATCTTTAAAGTCACTTGATTTATCCGATCTCATGGAATTATGGATTCAACAAAAAAAAAAAGATGAAAGATCCATTTTTAAGATATGTTAGTTTACCTTTAACTGCTATTATACAGAAGAGGTTATACAGAAGAGTATACAAAAGAGGATTTAAATACAATGATTGACCAACAAAAAATTATTCTACATATGGATGCTACAGAATCAATTGTTCGCCAACCTCAAGATTTAAAAAGATATTTTATTACTCGATATTAGCAAAACATGATATTGAAGTTATAAAACTAGTCCGGATGATAACTTCAGAACATGATATTATTTCTATTAGTACTTTTCTCAAACAATATAAATATTTTGTTCTGGATGTATTGAAGAAATGGCCTTTAGCTCGTGCAATTACTATTGATTGGAGTTGGGCCTTTATACATACATTCCATTTTACACGAGTGGAACTTGATAAATATTAATAAATATTTACAAATAATGCACGAGTATTGTGTTACTTTAGTAAGACCACCAAAAGATATAATTATTTTAAAAATATACTTTGGACACTTCATGAATAGTTTCTAAAACTATAGACAAGAATTACAACGAATACAAAGTATTCAAGGGATTTCTAGAATGTGTAAGTTTGTTATGCTTATGTAGAACAATAAAGCAATTAGATGAACTATTTAAACGCATCTGCAAGTTGTTATTATCAAAAGAACAGAAGATAGCAGAAGATAGTATTATTGTTATTAGTCACCTATTTAATAGAAATTCTGAGAAATTAAAAGATGTTCATGATTATGAAAATATTGAAGATAAATTTGAGGAATTTATAAATGAAGATAAACGAAGTGATACCATTTATAGAAACTCTTCTTTCTTCAAACGATATAATTCAATTATGGTCAGGATACAAGATGAAATAGAAAAACATTCTAACGATGAAGATGAAAGTTGCATGGAACGTAACAAATATTATGCACCGTTTTTTGTGAAACACGTAGTTACGAAATGGATGCCGTATACGATATTGTGGAGTGCGATGGATTTGGACTTGATTGATCCAAATATATCGCGAGTAAGCAATGCATTCATTGAAAGTACTATGAGAGTTAATAAAGAATTAGTCTTTAATAGAATAACAAATTCATCAATAGCAGACAGAGTCCGTGAGTTAGAAAATGCTCGAAAAACTATTATGGCTAAAATAACATTAAACGCTCAATTAAAAGAAACAAAAAAAAGTAAGAAACCAAAATATTCGGAAACAGCATCAAATCCATTTGTGGAAGAAAGTTGGCAAAGAAAGGGAAGATACACGTCGAGTATAAAACGAAAAAAGAGTCATGTTGATATTCCAGAAATGCGTCTTTTATTTAAAAAGAAATGTAGAGAGACAGTTGAAAACAAATATGAGAAAAAGAAGAATACATTTATGGAAGAGAAACAAATTAACACAGATGTATTGCCACTTAATACCAATGAAATAAACAATAGTAAAAATAAAGAGCAAATTGATAATAAAAAAAGTAAGAATGTTGAAGACAAATTCGAAATAAATAATGCACAAGAAAATGTTAAAGTAAGAAATGAATTTATTGACCAAGCTGACAATGGCATTGAAATATTAGAGAAAACAGTTAGTGACATAAATTTAATAAAAATGAACAAATTTTTTAATAGTTTAATAAAAGATATTCATTATTGTATGGTGTCTACTTTATGTACTTTAACGGTTAGCAAACATTCTACAGATCAGTCACTTTCCATTAATACATTTGAATTAACAACAAAAGAATTTTCAACTCTACGTAATCGTATATGGATTGATGGAATGATAATTGATGCATTTATTGCAGCAAATATAAATGAATGGTGTGAAAGTACGTACATTCCTACAGATGATACGTCAATAACAATTGGAGATTTCAGTGAAAAAAGAATAAATAAAACTAGAAAAATTTGTAAAACTTCGAAACTTATAAAAGGAATTTATTCATGCCGTATTTATATGAAGGACATTGGCGATTATTTATAGTAAATGTAACAAATGAAACTTTAATCTCATTAGATCCGTATGAAATAGGAACGGACAAAGAAAGAGTTGTAAAAGCATTTATAAATTTTATATATTATTGTGGTTCAACTATATCATTTTGTAATTTACGTGACATTAAATGGAAAATTTGAGAAATAACAGAACGACTATTTCAGCCTATAAATGATGGCTACAGCTGTGGAACGTATGTTATGTATTACATGGACTGCTTGGGAAAACAGCAAGCATTTGGTATGAAATTTGATGCTTCAACATATCGAGATCAGATAGCATACAATCTACTTTTAAAATCAGAAAATATGGAGGATATATGTTTACATTGTTTTGATTCAGTTAATGAAGACCATTACACTTGTCACGTCACGCGACCGCGCGGTAAAGCGAAAGAGACCCACGTTACCGTCAAACGGGCGGAACAATCTGTCCCGCGGGCGAGTCCCACGTGCTCGCATACCAGACAAGGCCTCGCAACGGCCTCGGAATCCCTTCCGAGAAATAACAAAATAATACCGCAAAGAATGCGGTAAATCTCGGTATTATTTCATATTGATTTATACGAGGAATAGAAACCTCGTTCCACGATTTTAAGAGTAAGACTCTTTTAGTCTTACTCTTAAGGTCGCCGTGCAAATAATCTTAAGAGTAAGACTTTTAATTAAATCAGTAAGGAAGGACTTCTCCTTTTTAATTTCTTTTCTCTCATTAATTTCTTTTGTTAATTCATTATTATTTTGGCACCCAGGTCGAGTAATTTAATTATCATTATTACAAGGTGTGAAATTATATATTCAACAGATATATAATTTCACATCTGATTACCTAATATACTTCGGAATGCGATCACGCGCTGTGCGCGAACCGGGACATGAGTCCCGCGACAAAGGACCACGAGTCCTGCAGTCGCGATACACATGATAAGGGGATGAAAATCATCATCCTCTCGCCTCGCCGATACCGCGCAAACCCCCAAGCTACGGGTATATAAGGCCCGCCGATCGGAGCCGAAAATGAGACGTTCCCGGCTCTGCGAAGAGCCAGCAAGACGCTAAGCCTACGAAGGGAGTCCTCCAGGTATCGACGTTAGACTCCATATGCGACTTCGAGCGAAGCCAACAGACGCGAATTCTGACTTAGCCGCTGCCTTGCTAAGAACAGAACATAGCCTCCGAGCGACAATCCAACTCCCCATCCGTCTATCTTCCTTCTCTCCAATCCTTACAGGAAACGCTGTGACTTTGCGGTGCCCTGGCCTCCCTTCTTTCCTTTCCCCCCAGGGAACGCTGTGAATCTGCGATGTCCTGGCCTTCCTTCTTTCCTTTCTTCCCAGGGAACGCTGTGAATCTGCGGCGTCCTGGCCTTCCGTTCTATCTCCTGTCGCTCCCAAAAAACCCAACGACTCGGAGCGCTGCACATACGGCCGCTCTATCGCTTCCTAACTTTTCGTATCTGTAGATTCAATCGTAACATTCTCGCAATGGATCCTAATACAGAAGGAAAATGTCGAAACGCGGGCGCTCAGCCGGACGAAAGCGCCAATTAAGATGGCTCAAACGGGAGCTTCTGGGCCATCAAAAATTCAACCCATCTATACTCGAACAACAAACACTAAGTTTCTCGCCGATTAAAGAGAAGTCCGCGTTTGAGCCCCTTTATATTACATAAACCTGGAGACGACCGAGCCGATAGGAAATTTCTTGCTCGCCAGATCAGAGGAAATACCGATCGCTCCCCTGAGCCACGACGATCTCGCTTCAGAGGCATTCGATACCCCGGCGCCCAGCGAAAACCTGTCACTGAAGGGGAAAATACAACAACTCCCGGCGCCAGCGACGGTAGCTCCAGTAAGACGGCCTACCAGACCTCTAAAGGTCGCCGCGCAAATAAAAAACCGCTTCCCCGACTCGACGACCATCCCTCGAGGTTCTAGGTCCAAACCGACGATACGGGCAGTAGTCCCCCTTCGGATGACCATCCGAAATGAAGGAAACGCCTACGTAATCGGAGGGTAATCTAACCCTTACAAGCGCATACGCCACGGACGTGACAACTAGTGACAGCGGTGGGATCGCTTCAATCGAGTTTCGAAATTCATACACTCGATTAGGACTCCAATTCCTCCACGCGAGAAAACATTTTTTTTCTTTTTCGTTTTTCATTTTTATCATACGATTTCTTTTCTTTCTCTTTCTTTTTGGTTTTTGCACGACGGGATTTTTTTCTTCTTTTCTCATAAAATAACGAGTTTTTTTTTTGTTATACACATGCCCTTTTCTATTTCTTTTTCATTTTACGTTTTTTTTTCTTTTCTCAAATATTGAACATTTTGTTTTTTCTTTGCGTGTGATGAAACACGGCGTTTTGTAGCCATACTTCTGACACGCATTCACTAAAAATTAAAATTTTTGTTCTCTCCTTTTTTTTTACAAATAAACTAAATGTGTATCAAAGTCACGCAAAGTAGGAGACCGTCTCCTGCTGCCCAATATCTCGATCTTATCGCACAAGCTAAATGCATCACGGAATTCGGTTACATTAATAAAGACGAAACACCCATGCGCGCGAATTGTCACCCCGAAGCCGGTAACGTCACCAATCCTTATACAGCATAAGTTGGTAATATCGTACGAAGGCTATATTTTACGGTGTGACTCTTGTCAAAAACCCCTGCACATTGTGCTATCATCTGGGGACTGCCCTCAATGCCTCAAGGCGCTATTCTCGCTTATTAATTAACTGAAGCGTAACGGAGCTATACACGACGGCATTGCCGAACCAAGCGTAGTCTATATCAATCTCCATAAGAGGCCCACGAATATGATAATCTCTCCGAGACTTACGGATTTTAGCCTGCCCATCGCTCGCCTACCCGCACATTAATAATTCCATCGAGGATGTGCATAGAGCGCACACGTAGACAAGCTCTGCACCCCGCTATTCGTTACCGAGGAATAGTTCATCAAGCAATATGCTTAACGGAATATAACTATCTCGATAACGAATCGCTACCGGTGTGCCCGGAATGCGCAATAAGATCTCGCCTCGCTAAAGAACAACTTACTGTTCGCCACAGGCTTTTGATTTCTTATGAGGGCAATTTCTTGCAGTGTACATCTTGCCGTGCATCATTGTACGTGGCTCGCAATATAGACGAGTGCCCGCAATGCGCGGATGAATTCGCTCCCTTTATTAGCCACTTAATAAGTGTCGAAAATTGGGACGTAAACACGGCAATCCTCGCCGTCCTATATTACGAAACCCTCAGACCTTGTACTGCCTCCAAGGCTCGCAACCTTCAGTCTCTCAATTCCCCGGCCGACAAATCAGTAGATACTTCCAAAAATGGATCACGCGGAAGAATCACCAGAATACGAGGATGCTGAAAATCCATCCCAGGCCAGGGAAAATCGAAATGAAGAGACAATTAAGGAAGTACGCAAGAAAGAGAAAAAACTCAGCCAACGAACGGACATGTTAGAAAACATGATTCGCACACTTGTTAATAACTTGAATGGATCACGTCTAGCCGGCACTAACCCATCCACTCTCCCTCCTTCTCCATTTAATTTTTCAACCCCCGCCCCCACTCACCATTCAGGGATGTACTCACCCCTGACGGGTCAAGCGTCATTCCTAACTCAATACCCCAAATTGTACCTCCGAGATGCCGTCGAGTTGGTGCCCAAGTATGATGGACACAATATCCCGATTTGGCAATTTGCTCGAGCGTGCAAGCGGGCTAAAGAATCCGTACCGTTGATAGACAAACCAACGCTCGTCCGCATGCTCCGAAATAAATTGACACATCAACTGACGCGTTCCTCATAGTAGAGGATGAAATTCATGATACAATCGATAAATTTCTGTGCTCAAAACGCGCTCAAGCGAATTTTCGGGCCCAGGCGAGGTCCCAATTTTTATCGCGGTCAACTCGGTAGCATTTATAAAAAGCCTAATGAGCACATTTTGGACTACATCGGGCGCGTAAAAAATTTAAGAATAGCTATCATAGAAGGCGATCAGATCAATCTGGACCGATCCCTTACAGCAATCGAAATTTCATCAATTGACGTATTTGCATTAGAGGCATTTTACGAACGGCTTCCGCGAGAATACCGCGTCGAACTCTGCGCGGAGGGATACGCCGGATTCGCTGACGCATGCAATAAAGTCGTAACTATCAGTAAAAGAATCGAAAGGGAGGAAGCTCGGTATCGCGGCCCCCGTACTCCCAGAGACCACCCCCTTCCTTTCCAAAACCAGATCCACAAAAGCGACACCATTAACGGTGGAAAGAAAATCTGCAGCTTCTGCAAAAATCTAGAGCACCTAGTGCATAAATGCCGAAAAAGGCAGTATCAGGAGAGACAAAACCATTACCAAGGCAATAATGATAATGCCAATAAAACACGGGAGACGGGAAACTACCCCGAGGTCTCGACAAACGGGGCAACCTGGGGCCTTGGAATAGCCCGCTCCATTCACAATCTGGAGTCTATTCAAGCTCCATCCACATCCTCCGAGCAGACAACGCCAATGTACCCTCCGTCGAATTAAATTCTAAATCGTTCAAAGGACCCACGGCATTCATGCTCGACACCGGGGCACAGTCCAATATAATAAAACAGGATGTGTCGCAGATAAAGTACACATTAATACAAAGAATACCATCAAATTGACCGGTATCACAGAAAACGTGGTTGAAACACTGAGCTCAATGACAGCCTACATAGCTAACATTTCCCGTCATTTTTCACGTCGTGCCTAACGATTTCCCAATCGTTACACAAGGAATACTAGGCTCTTCGTTCTTTACAGAAATTAAAGCCTGTATCAATTACGGCAAAAGAGAGATAACTCTACAAAATCAGACACTCAGATTTAAAGAAAGAGAATCGGTGGTCATACCATCACGCACTTCCACCGGACTCACGGTGCGAATAAAGAACCCCGAAATTAAGACGGGATATATTCAGAAAATGCTACCTTGCAAAGGAGCCTACGCCGGCAACTGCCTAGTCACATGCACAAATGACAAGGCATACATTCCTGTGGTCAACACCCTAGACCGCGAATTTGAACTCCTTGTCCCTACTCTTACACTAAACGAAATCGAGGAAATCTCGCTAAAAGCACCTCTTCCTAATGCTAAATCCTGTACGAAAAGTACATCAGTTAACGGTCCTCCCGCGAAAATATCGCTCGACGACAGTTCTATGGTAAAGTCACAAAGAGACTATGGTCGTACTAATACTGTTCCCCTGCCGTCCGATCGACAAGGATCATTCGCGCACGTTTCTTATACGGTTTCCCAAGCAGGCGAAACTCAGCAATTAATTACTCACTTTGAGGGATCTTACGGTCGTGAGCCAGTGCTCCCACATACGGGATCATTCGGACGCTGCTCAATGCACCCCCTTGAAGGGCAATCTTTTAAACTACGGAGTCCATTGACTCCCCGGGTTATCTACGGACTAGACCCTTGAGTCCTCCCACGATAACTCAGCAAATTAATAATGTAACTACGTGCGAAAATGTAATAATCAACGGCGGTATAGGAAAAGATCCTAAAAATTTTACGACACATAGTAGCGAAGCTACAGAGCGTATTAGGGACACTGTCAAATTATTACGCCTCAATCACCTCAATAAAGAAGAGAAGGACAACATATTACAGCTGGCGACCCTTTACCATGACAGGTTTTACCTCCCAGATGATCAATTGGGAGAAACTAAAGTGCTGAAGCAGCAAATTATTACAGTGAACGAAACGCCAATTAATACCAAACAGTACCGTTTCTCTCCAATACACCGGGAAGAAATTCGTACTCAAGTGAACGAACTTTTAGAAAAAGAAATAATTGCACCATCTACATCATCATATAATTCCCCTGTCTGGATAGTTCCAAAAAAGCCAGACTCATTGGGAAATCCTAGATGAAGAATGGTGATAGATTTTCGAAAATTAAACGAGAAAACAGTCGCCGACGCTTACCCTCTGCCCAACATTAGCGACATTCTCGATCTGCTCGGCGGAGCGAAATACTTTTCTGTGTTGGATCTAGCCAACGGATTCCAATGGATCCTAAAGATGCCCATAAAACCGCATTCTCTACTACACATGGGCATTACCAGTTTAATTGCATGCCCTTCGGGCTTAAAAACGCACCGGCAACATTCCAGAGAATAATGGATCAAGTTCTCTGCGGATTACAAGGAATAGAGCTATTTGTATATATGGACGATATAATCATATATGGGAGTTCTTTAAGGGAACATGACATTAAGATAGCCAAATTAATGACTCGGTTTCGTTCCGCTAATCTCACATTACAGATTGACAAATGTGAGTTCCTACGACATGAAGTCGGATATTTAGGCCATATTATCGGGGAACACGGAGTCCGGTCGGATCCGCAGAAGATCGCCGCCGTGAAGAATTTCCTCGCGCCTAAAAACTTTAAGCAAGTTCGCCAATTCTTAGGCTTAGCCGGGTATTACAGACAATTCATACCCGGGTTCTCTAAAATAGCCAACCTACTCTCAAATCTCCTAAAGAAAAACGCTGTTTTTCACTAGGGTACGGAAGCCCAGGAGTCATTTAATCTCTTTCGGGAATTATTGTGTAAAGAACCTATCCTGCAGTTCCCCGACTTTGAAAAAGAATTCATACTCACTACCGACGCCTCCAATTACGCGATCGGAGGAATTCTGAGTCAAGGTCCGCTGGATTAAGACCTCCCTATCTCGCATCCCTATACGCATCACGAGTGCTAAACTCAGCTGAAAGAAACTATGCCACCATAGAAAAGGAACTTCTGGCTATCACTTATTGTGTCCACCATTTCCGATCCTACTTATACGGACGAAAATTCACGTTAGCCACGAACCACCAACCGTTGACATGGTTACACAGGGTCAAGGATCCTACCTCTTGTCTTATGAGATGGCACCTCAAATTAGAAGAATTCGATTACAAAATTGCCTACAAACCGGGAACAACGAATAAAAACGCAGACGCACTCTCTCGCAATCCAGTCCGCGAACTTGAATGTCTTTCGTTGTATCTCATCCAGAAAAAACATCGAATAGATCCTCCCGAACCACAGTTCTGGGTTGTTACCAGGACGGAGGACCTCGACAATGACGACCCATCACAAAGGTCGCTAAAATTAAAAATCAGAAAGATCACTGCTCCTCCAGTAGATCGCGCAAATCATGATTCTTCTTCCTGTTTTCCGCACACTTCCGACCCTCCGGAAGAGGAAACACAGAACGCTCAGACTGCGCTTCATGAACACGGCCCGACAGAGATAGACAATACGGCCTCCTCAGATAGCGCAACGATGACCGGCCAATCTGAGGGCGAAGAGAACGGAGACACTGACACGGGAACCGAGCTCGCCGAAATCCCCAAATGCCAGACAAAAGAGTGTTGGATTCCGCTCTCAAGCCAAGACGATAATTGGATTATGGTCACCTTGGACAAAAAACCATTTGATAAGGGTGCTCTCAAATTGCAACAGGCCAATAGATTATCCCCACTAAATTCACTAATGCTGGGGCGCGCGAGAGTTTACCCCTCCTCTTACGCCAATAGACACATAATCATATTACCTGTCAAAGAACAAGTAAGCATACCACTGGACGAAAGAATATTTGAAGAATGCCTCTCATCACTAACGGATGTAATTAACTACAGCTGAATTCGCTCAGTCTCCGCTGTAGCGAAAAACTAGACGACCTTACATGGAGTAAAATTCTCGCCGCCTTTCGTATCGCTCTAAGCAACCGAACAACGACGCCGCTATAACCCTCTCGTCCACTTAGCGTTTAGATATTATTAAGGCAAAGGCACGAGTTTATCATGGGAGGACACAAGGGCGTAACGAAAACATACCTACGTATTAGGCAACGCTTCGCTTGAAAAGATATGAAAAGAGAAATTCAAAATTATATAAGAAACTGTTGCGTTTGCCAAATACAAAAATTAGAAGAAAGACACGTCAGCCAATGATCCTTACCGATACCCTGTGACGCGCATTCGATAAAGTCGCGCTAGATATAGTCGGCCCTTTTAAAGCACAGCCCGCGAAAACAGTTATATATTGACCATGCAAGACCTGCTCACCAAATATTCGATTTATGCACCGTTGCAGGATATTACGGCCAAAACTACTGCCTCCGCTTTTATTAATTATTTTATCTGCCGCTTTGACTGTCCCAAAAGAATTCTGATCGATCAAGGCACGAATTTCATGAGCCAATTAATGAAAGCGGTGACAAAAAAATTTCGCATACAACACTTTCGGACCACCCCTTACCATCCTCAATCCAACGGGTCCTTAGAAAGATCACATCATGTGTTAATAGAATATTTAAAATGCTTCATTTGTTTGTCTCCTTTTTTTTTTAGTCTCAATTACCATACATCCAAGAGATATATAATGAGTTGCAACAATTAAAAAACATGTATGCTGCTAAAAACGATCCCCGGATCCGAAACATGGAACGCAGATTGGACAGACTTAACAACGCACAACAAAATAGAGAACAAGAGACAGGACGGTGGGAAGGAAAAAGTGGAGGAAAAGGAGGAGGAAAGCAAGTTAGTATGAAAATGTTCCGCATTTAACGTTCTTTTCAGATACGTAAGGTTACGCCTCAGGACTATCCTTTAATTTTTAACACTTTCTTTTTTCTTTTAAGATTCGTAGTACTATTGTGATGCGATGATTTGAATTCATCCACGGTCCATGAAAATTACAGAGCCTTCGAGTAGAGCTGATGGCATACAGGGTGTTCGAAATAAAAATACTTACACGAAAGTTGGTAGTAGATCGAGTCAAATCGAGAAGAAAAGTCATGTACTATTTGTTAAATAAAACGAAAGTTCATCATGCTTTATTCATCTTAAATCAAGTGAATCAATGTGCGATCCACTCGTTGGATGTCTCCAGTGTAGTGCTCTGTCGAGCGCGATCGAGTACGGTTTGACCATGCGTGGAGCATGATCCGTTAAACCAGTAACGATCTATTGCTCACCGAATTCGTATCGAGTCGCGTTTAGTCGTGTTGCGTAGTCTACACTGAACAGATCGCTCCGTTCTTGTTTTTCGTTCACAATTGTCATATAATAAACTTTTCTATCTTGAGCAATCACATACGCGTTATTATTACACCTCATAATCTCATCACCATTTTACAAAATTCGCAATAGTTATTGAGTTATTAATGATAGTGCCTAAGCAAATAAGCGCGCGGAAAGTCGTGGGTAGGACGCAGCAAGCGATTGAGAGCGGCGAGAGGCGGTATCATCGAGCAACGATTGGCGAGTGGTGAGAGGCGCGGGACGAGTAGCAACCAGTGAGCCTCTCGCCGCTCGCCTCCGTCGTTCGATGATACCGCCTCTCGTCACTCTCACAAGGGAAGTCCACGACGTGATACCAATCGATTTCAATGGAACTCATTGTATCGATAGGTATTCACGTCAAACATTATAGGGTAAACGGATAGGATGCACTTCTCAAGCATTCGCGAGAAAATCGAGATTTAAAATCTCGACTCGTATAGAAGCTAGTGCAATAGATTATTTTATCGAAGCGTTCGTAGCGCTTCGGCAGCGCGCCGAACTCGTAACTTGTTGAGGTTATGTAGATTGTAGGTTCGAATCTCAATGAATCATTTTTTTCAATTTTTTGTTAAATACAACATTTTGAAATAATATATAATTACACAAAATAAAGACGTATTACGTATTATATTTTATTTATTGTATATTGTACAAAAAATTTATTTTTCTTTGCCTAGAAATTCATTTGTCAAATAGCTGTATGGTAGAAATAAAATATATAAATTATTGATTGTGTATCTAACAATGAACAGTAATAACAGAAAAGTCAGTGTTACACAAATAAATGAAAATGAAAAAAAATAAATAAATGTAAAATAATTTATATTATATTTTATAATAATACATTATATATTATATTTATATATTTATGTATAACCAATAATTTATATATTTTTATTTGTATCATACAGCTATTTGACAAATGAATTTTCTAGGCAAAGAAAAATAAATTTTTTGTACAATATAATAAATAAAATATAATACGTAATACACATTTATTTTATGTAATTATATATTATTTTAAAAAAATTGGAAAAACTTTCGTCGAGATTTGAACCCGCAACGAACATAACCTCAACAAGTTACGAATCCGGCGCGCTGCTGCAGCGCTACGAACTAGCTTATATACGAGTCGAAATTTTTAATCTCGATTTTCTCGCGAATGCTTGAGAAGTGCATTCTATTCGTTTACTCTATAATGTTTAACGTGAATACCTATCGATACAATGAGTCATTGAAATCGATTGTATCACGTCGTGGACACCTCTTGTCAGTTCGTGTCTGAAGATGGTCTCATATAGTTCAGTTCGAATACGAGAAGCTAGTACTGCAAGGTTATCCTTACGTGCGTGGCTACTGACTCAGGGTTTGATACCACTAAGAATTATCGCAATTTCACTGACGCAGGAAATACAATTTGTAAACAATGCGAACAATTGTAAACATTGCGAACATTGTGAGCGTTGTGAACATTGTAAACATTAACAGTAAACGATAAAACTACGGTGTGCTATAATACGTATTATCGCCTTTCCAACATGAAATCAGTTCGACAGCGACTGGCGTAATAAACCAGAACACTTTTTATATTACAGATTGCCAACCCTAAAACTGGAGGTAGATTGGGTCAAATCGAGAAGAAAAGTTATGTGCTATTTTGCAAAATTCCTATTAGTTACCGAGCAATTAATTAAAATATTAAAGCGAATGAGTGCTTGGATTGAATTTCGTATTAGAAGATTTCGTAATAGAAGATTTAAATATAGAAAACTGGGGGAAAGAATCAGAAAATCACGGGAGTTATGCAATTTGTTTTATTTCATCCCTTTTGGTAAGGGTGAGTTTCGGCGATTCTATTTTCTTGTAACTTCGTGAATCGTTTTATTTCGTAATAGAAGATTTAAATATAGAAAATTGGGGGAGAAGCCGAAAATCACGAGAGTTATGCAATTTTTTAAATTTCATCCCTTCTGGTAAGGATGAGTTCCGGCGATTCTATTGTCTTGAAACTTCGTGAGTCGTTCTATTTTGTAATAAAACTCCTGGATATAAAGAATTGGATGCGTAATCCCAAAATTGTGGATTTTCCAAAATTCGTGGCATAGCAACGTCGGAAACTTCATCGCTTATCAGATTTGTTCATTTAAATTAAAAGAATTAGCATCATTTCCTTCCTCATCCGCGACGTACGTATTGGATAATGCAGCAGCTTAAGCTGATATTGGATGGATTCGAGGCTGGCGATCTCTGGGTCAACTTTACTGCGGATTGGGAGAGGCGTCATGGGGAGGTTGTACACGAGTTTTCGGCCATGGCTCGCAATGTTGATCTTGCAAATTATAACAAATCAGAGTCAGGCCAGTTGCCTTTGCTCCGCCAGTTTGGTGACGGACTTGAACTTTACTATCTTAACCGTTGCCCATTAGCGTTTCTTCGTCTGAAAACGCAAATCAGAGTTGCCACGAAGTACGCAAGAAGAATTGTAATAGGCAAAGAATTATACAAGTATGTTTGCGAAAGATCGTGGGTGCGCCTGTGACCGTAGCGCGTGACGTCCGTTATGCTCAGTTGTATGCTAGTGTCGCATGAACGTTCGTAGGTGGCCCCACTTGCGGCGCTCATGGGCCGGCCGACTTCCGTTCGGTACGTCGTAGCGACAGGTTGTATTTCGGGAGCTCAGCTAGTATTATCGTTATGCTTGCGATTGGTTTTGTGCGTTAAGGCAGCTCGTTACACAGTGTCTTAACAGTCAGCTCAGCGTAACTCGAATTGTCTCGCGGATCTCATTAAATAAACGATAGATCTCGAGAGTGCGAATACGGCCTTACGACCCACGCCTCGGAGTGACCACGTGGTCACTCAACGCTCGTAGTGATTCCGAGACAAAGACTATCTTCTCAATTTTCATACGCTCATCCTCATTTAGCTCGCGTTTCAGTGCGTCTGCTCATTGTCTCACTCGCTCAGCTCAGATCAATTAGCTATTCATTATTGAAACGTTGTTTGCATTGTTAGCCTTGCACGACTTTTGCGCGTCGTTGTTTATCGACCATTGTGAACCGTTGCGCATTCCGGTCATGGTGGCTGCCCACGCGTATGCTTCTCGAACCCGGCAATTAGTCGAGCATTTTAGAATTAACATCCATCATTGCTACGAACATCTTCAAGTGGCGTATTTAAAATCTCGAACAAAGTATAATCCGACAGACCTCTGCTCATTTATGTAATATGCGAATCGAAGAGATGCTGCTGCACATCCTTGAAGACTGTCCAATGTACAAGCCACAACGCGACAAATTAAAAAATTTCCGTCGTTTCGCAAATTGTAACCGTGAAGAGATAATCTGGTCTGTCATTTGTGCAGGCGACCTGACCGCAACAAGGCTCCTTTTCTATTTTATATCGAGCTGTTTTTGCACAAGAGAGCTTTTGTTAGGCAGATAAGGTTTTCTTTTTCTTTTCTGTAGCTTATAGGGCCAAATTTTTTCATTTATGTAAAATAGCTTTGTTCGAGCCCCAAGCAAAGCCTCGAACGCGAAATATGTTTGTGCGCGAGAGCGAGAAAAACAGTTCGGATCGGACAAGCCAAATCGGACAACCAAATGAAAAGGAAACGAGACGATTAAGTGACACCACAATTTTTAATAACGAGAAAAGAGTCTATTTACAGTTTGTACAATTTTGGTCTTATAACGAATCGCGAGCAACGATATTGAGGCAAAGCCGTAATCGCTAAGCGACCGAAAGAGAGTGTTCAAGCGATCTTGATTAGAATTCGAGGAAAGCACACCGAAATAAAGCGATCTGTTCCGACTGAAAGTACGAGACAAAGAGCCGCGCAACAGCCCCTATTTATAGGTCGAGTCCTTCCAGAAAGATTCCAACGACTTACGACCTTTCGTTAATTGTTGTTTATGGAATTTGGATCTTTCTAGAAGGAATCTCCTTGTTTGTCGAAAAATTCAAAGCGCCGAGCTTTGCAGCTAACGCTCGAGCATCGCGTAGCTGCTTCTCATTGGGCGCCGAGCACGTCATCGGCGACGCGATAAGCTGTCGATGACGCTTGGCCACGTGGTTGCATGATGCGCGGGTAGCGGCTCGACGTTATCGTCTCGCGAACGCTGCGCGCGTTTAGCGCGATCCCAAACAAGCTTTTAAGAGCATACCTGGTCTTTTTCCTCCTTCCCAATAGAATTATTTGTATTCTCATTTATGGGTAATAAAGATTCAAAAATAAATCGTCTAATATACACGAAATGCTTATTGTTGATCAAAGATATATGAAATATTTTATTATGCTGTATATGAATTATTTTATTATTTATTATAGAATTTTGTTTATGTTTACCATTGATATGTTCTACTAGAAATCTGACCGAATAATTCAAATCTAAATTTCAGTTTACATATTATTTATTTTCTTAAATATTGTTTAATCAGGCTTAACCTGTTTATGACGAGTTTACTTTCTTTCAACAAATTTAGTAACTTGATTTTTATTTATTTATAACATTTTAAATTTATTCTATTATAATTACATTTTAGGCTTACATTGATAGGTGCTGTGACAAATGCTTTAAGAAACACAATACAGATTTCATTGTACAAACTTAAATGAAATTTAAATAATATTTTTAATGGATAGAGACTGATCAATTTCAAATCAAATAATATGTCTAATGGAACTTAAATGATATTTAAATAATATTTTTAATGGATAGAAACTGATCAAATTTTTGACATAAATTTTTACATTTCTAAGCAGTTTGATAATGAAAATCAAATTGTTAATTGTGTCATTTTAACTGCAAACATAAATTACTTACATTCCTTTATGTTATTTTATAGAAAAATTTTATTGACAGAAATACTACATTGTCAGTGCATGTATTGCCCAAACGAATAACCCGAGATACCTGCTGAAATTCAGAAATTATTATTTCCTATTGGTGTATCCAAAGTGTCATTTGCAATGTAGTTATTGACAAATTAGCATTTCTGTCGATAATATTTCTCTATAAAATTACATATAAGGAACATAGGCAAAATATTTTTACAATTAAAATCACAATTTTATTGTTATTCATTATAAAATATTTGCTTAGAAATGTTAAAATTTAAAATAATATTAATCTTAACACGCTACATTAACCTTCATTTACACTACCTCCAAATAATTCCACAGATACACTTGGGGGTGTAATACACCTCAGCGACTTAAAACGAATGCCACGCCTAATCTATTAACTATTTAAGCTTCGAAAAATTACTGAGTGTTTTTTAAACATATTAAAGTAAGGTAATATAGTGATTTTGAATGAATTGTAATTTTAAAGTAGTGGAAAAAAATAACGGAAAAAAAATCCCGAAAATTTGAGTTTTTTTATAAAAAATGTATATCTTTTTTTATTTTGAATATTTCAAAAAAATTCCTGCGAGGTTATACTCTAGAAATGTTACATTTTCAGATAAAAGAAAGTTTTATAATGAGTTTTCCAAAAATGTATTTATTTTAATGTATGAAGTTGATAATTTAAAAAAAAAAGCATA
Source organism: Tetramorium bicarinatum (assembly GCA_928718305.1). Classification (NCBI taxonomy): domain Eukaryota; kingdom Metazoa; phylum Arthropoda; class Insecta; order Hymenoptera; family Formicidae; genus Tetramorium; species Tetramorium bicarinatum. Next base: position 16,603,284 of record OV788326.1, on the reverse strand, counting down.
AGGTAGTAAGAAAAATAAGTTTTAATTCTACAAAACTCTTCTCTATACAAAAAGAAATCATTGAAATTGTTATTTTTACACAAAAACAAAGCTGAAAAATAATAGAAATAATCTATATAAACCTTAAATCTACCATTCTAACATGTAAAATATATATGCACAGTACATTTAAGTAGATTGAAAAAAATATTTTTTATTTACAGTAATACTTACGTTATTTACAAAGAATCACACAAAAAAAAGACAAAAAATAAAAATCGCTTTTAATTTGAGAAACTTTCAAATTTAGACCAAGGGATGTGATACACCCCAACTCTCAATACCGTTTACTTTGCATGGTTATACTAAAGCCGATTGGCGCCAAACAGGACAAGCCTATAACTCTAACTTATGAAGGGCTGTGACCGAACGTTGTCCGTAATTAATTAAATTCTTACCGAATTCACGATCGCCACTCGTTTTAGCCACCAAACGAGAAGGTCCTTTCCAGCGCTGTTCCCTGCAGACGCCGATGTTTGTAGTTATGTATACAGATGTTTTCGAAGTGTCCCTGTACGCAGACACCCGAATCCTCGTAGGGGATGTACGTCGCCGTATAAGGGAAGCAACAATAAAGTCAAGCACTACCGTGTAATAACCTTTATTAACATATATAATAGGTAGCGCTCATTACGCTCTCGCGTTACAATGTTCGTCGAACTTTAGTTCGCGAAATTTCTTTGTGCCGTTCGCACTCGCGACACGACACGCGACGACCGTTATTTCTGGCCGTATCCGTTTTACGCGCATCCGGAATCGCGCCGATCCGAGCTCGATGTTCCACTCGTATATGCGATTAGAATAAAGGTACACGCACTCGAAGATCCTTTCGACCGTACGCGTATGGGCATCACACGGTATGCTCTCTGCGTGTAGACCGTCTTTGGCTTTCCCGTCTCGTCGTCACTCTTCGGCAACTCTGTTATCTCCACGGTACTGGTCGGCCTTTGTCGGGAAAATGGCGTTGTCTTCGGCGCCATCTTATACGCCTTTGCGTTTGCTTTCGCGTCGCGCCCCATCGTCGCCATTTTATTACATCCCTCCATTTTGTTAATATTTCGCTTCTGCGGTTTTGCCGTATCGCCCGCTTCGAATGTTTTCGACGGTACATTTATCGCCTTGTGGATGTTTGCTTTCATCGCTCGTGTTGCCCGCTCACTCTCGATTGTGTCGAGCATACTTATCATATCGTCGATCATTCTCGCGACGGATGGTCGAAGCTCTCTCGCTACACCCCCATCGAAGTGTTCCTTTACGATCTGTACTATTTCTTCGTCCACCATTGGTGGTGTCAGCGTTCTAGCTTGTCTCGCTAAATTCAACGCGTATTCGGACATCGACATGTCTCCCGGTTTGTATTTCCCGAAATATAAATTATTTCTGAATTGCATCTGGGCTTGTATTCCCCAATAATGCTCTCTGAATATTCTCTTCGCTTCCGCCATGTTGGTCGGTCGCTGCAATTCCCACCATAAGCTCGCGCTTCCCTTCATAGCACGCGCAAAATGGTGCATTTGTTTGGCCTCGGAAATTCCTTCGTATGCCGCCATTTTCTCGAATCTCTCGATAAATCTTATCGGATTCTGTCTGTCTTGTTTTCCTTTGAACGTTATATCCTCGAAAGGATTCTTAAGCCATCCACCTCTAGGTAGTCTAACATTTCCTAATGGAGTAGTAATCGCTTCGTTCGCGTAACCGTTGTCGACTCTCGCCGCGTTACTCTCACCCTCGATTGCTCTCGGCGTGTCGCGTCCTATCGTCGGCATGTTAACTCGCGGTTCGCTACTGTCGCGCCTATCCTTCTCAATCTCAACCACTCTCTCGGATAGTATCCTAACCAATCGGCATAATTCCTCCATCTTCGACGTCATATTGGCCGTCGCCATATTATCTTTGTGAGCTTGAGACGCCATCTTGGCCGCCTCCATGTTCGACGCCATATTGGACGTCATTTCTTCTACGTCACGATAGGTATTCGCCATATTGGCCGCCATATCGTGTTCGCTTATTTCGTGATCGCCGCCATTTCGTGTATCGACTTCGTCACGTCTCACGCTTTCGCTACGCGTCGCGTTCTCGCGCTCGCGATCTTCGCTATTCGCGTCCCCACGCATCGTCGTTTGACGCGCTATTATCGGACTACGAATCGTCATCCTGACGCGTTCGTTTATTATCCCGTAGGGATCTATATTTTCGGATATTTCGTATCGCGTGTTACCCTAACCTCGCAATAACTTACCGCACGTACTTTCGTGTCGGTATTACCCTTAGTACTTATCTCACGCTTCACTCTTATCTCGCGGAGATTTCTTTACCGACTTACAGTCGTTACCCGTTTCTGCTTTTAGGTTATCTTGCGTGTTATCATAACCTCGCGATAATTTACCGAACGTACTTTCGCGTCGGTATTACCCTTCGTGCTGCTTATCTCGCGTGTTACCCTAACCTCGCGAAATTTCACTTATCGATCTTTTCGTCCCGCGGGTCGTCCTAACCTCGCGAAACTTTCTTTGTCTTAACGTATTTTCGTTTCCGTTATTTCTCGTCACCGAAATTATCATCGTATAATCCAGAATCGCTTCCGCCTGTTTTATTCATGCATGACGCTCATCGACATAGCATTTTCGTTCGCGATTTTATCAACGCTCGCGTAATTTCTCGAACGTTTCGCGTAGCCGAAAACACCATAATTTGTCCTGTCACGGTCGCCAGTTCTGTCTCTTCGCTCGGTTTAGTCGGCGAAATGAGTTTTATAGCTTTGCTACTGGCTTGGTTTTTTAAGGATCCCGCGCTCTCGTCGGAACACGCGTTTTTATGAATCCCGTAGGTCCGCAGTGTTTTCACTTACCGTGTTTACGCGATTTAACGTTATTGTCACTGTGACCGAACATTGTCCGTAATTAATTAAATTCTTACCGAATTCACGATTGCCACTCGTTTTAGCCACCAAACGAGAAGGTTCCTTTCCAGTGCTGTTCCCTGCAGACGCCGATGTTTGTAATAATGTATAGAGATGTCTCTGAGGTACGCAGACACCCGAATCCTCGTAGAGGATGTACGTCGCCGTATAAGGAACGCAACAATAATTGTCAAGCACTACCGTGTAATAAACTTTATTAAAACACATAATAGGTAGCGCTCATTACGCTCTCGCGTTACAATGTTCGTCGAACTTTTGTTCGCGAAATTTCTTTGTGCCGTTCGCACTCACGACACGACACGCGACGACCGTTATTTCTGGCCGTATCCGTTTTACGCGCATCCGCGGAATCGCGCCGATCCGAGCTCGATGTTTCACTCGTATACGCGAGTTTTAATAAAGGCACACGCACCCGAAAGTCTCTTCGTATGTACGCGCGTTAATACCACACTGGTATATTATTTCCTTTGTTCGCTGAATGTTCTCGATGCCGGAATTTGAGGTGCTACCGAACGACCGTTCACTTTCGTAGCCCAGACACGATTGCATCAGCCCCGGTCTCTCGCCACTTCGCCGGGCTCCTACATGGTGGGGATGTTGCCACCCGAAGGCTCTCGTCCTATCACGTCACGTCGGATGTTGTCACGTGACGTCCATACTTTCTTCTCACTCATTCGAGCATACTCGCTACATGTTAGTTCGAGCATACTCGCTTCACCATTTCATACTGACATATCGCGAATCGACCATACATATATTTCTTTTCGCGTAACTTACACGAATATCCGCGTTAGACGCCGCTGCGCCCCTATTTTCGTGTTTTCCGCCATTTTGTCCGCCATCTTGTTTTCGGACTCACAGATTTGCTACTTCTCAACTCCATCTTAGGAGCCATATTCGATCGCCATATGTCTATCTACTTTCTTTCCGCCATCTTTGACGACGCCATTGTCATTCGACATGATATTAATCTTTTTCTTTTTCTAGGTCTCCCGGTTCTCGGATCCCCGTTTCTTTCTTCCGGTAAGTATACCTTGTTAAAATAAAATGACTCTAATTTGTTTTTTATCTTTTTTAGGTCCCGATTATCCTATGGTGTCCGTTTTGGCTATTCATCATGTTTAACTTCAAAGTATCTGACTAGTTAATTATAAACTCGAAATTTATTTATCCATTGAACGATTAACATAAAATAATAATCTTTTCTTATTTTTCAGGACTCTATATTGTTAATTGAACTCTCATGCCGGTACGCCTTTTGTCGTCCGCCATCTTTAATATATATACATATGTATCTGACTATATTATTAAAATAAACTTTGTTAGATTACTCTTTATCCGCTAAAATAACAAATAAAAATAAAAACAAAAAACCAACTTAACATCGTGGTAATAATATCTTAATCTAACGATTACAATTACGCGCTTAAATCTATTGTTTCTTCGCGCTCTTGTCCTCAGCCGCTTCCTTCGTGGCTGCCTCTGGCTCAGCGTCTTCGTCCTCGTCCGGCGCTTCCTCGTGCACGCCGTCCTCTGGTTCTTGCGCCTCTTCTTCCTTGTCGGGAATTCTTATCCTGGTCGTCCTTCCCACTGGCCATCCTGGTTGGCTCACTTCTTCTCGCCATATCTCTGGCGATTACCACTCTCGGTGTGACGTCCTGCACATCAAGGATCGTCGGTTGCAGGGTACCCCCAGCTACTAATAGATGGCGCTTTAAATTCAATTTTCGGCTAGCTACATAATGATAAGTGAATTTGAAAATTCGCTGGGGTGTTTTACACCCCAAAGTGTAAATGAAGGTTAAATGAAACGTTTTTACATTTAAAGATATTAATCTTAACATCTTTATCTCTGATATGTAATTTTCTAATTTTTTTACAACATATATGTTTCCCATTATTTTTCTTTAGAAAAGGATATACCTCTTTTTCTCATGTTTTTATAATTGTACTTGTCAGTGAACAATTACACTAATTTTTTAATTTATTTTTTTCGAAAATGTAGTATGGCAACCAAACCATCCTAATTTCGTTCTATATTTTGCAAGTTTTTTTATATAAGAAAAAATTCTTTTATTAAATCTCTTTTCAAAACCTAAATTGCAACATATAACAGATAAAAGAAGTATAGTAAAATATATTATTACTTTGTAAAACATAACCAAAATGATTTTGTTTTATGTCTTGTATGAATTTTTATTCGATTTCCTGTTGATCAGGGCAATATAAGTGATTAGTTGAATTCTTTACCAATGAGTATGTATGAGACATATGTATGTCTCTAATGAGACATTGAAACCGTCCATTTTGGACATTTCAGTAGTACAAACAAGTAAGCTGCCAGAGATAATAATGGCGGAAGATAAAGAGAACATCCCAGACACGCAGCCATTCGTCGAGGCTGTAATGGCGGACGAACCAGTACCAGCGGATAAGAAAATGGTTGACCACGAAGAAGATGACATCCCAGCGACGCAGGAGACTCGAGGGAGCATCAAAACCAAGGCCGAGAAGAAAGAAGAAACCGCTGCAAAAAAAAATTAGATTAAGATTAGAATTAAGATGGCGACGACTAATGAGCGGCCATATTGGAAAAGCGAATAAGCACGTAAATTCAGTTCAGTTTAATTATATATTGATTTTTTTTGTTGCATTCATAAAAAGAATATTTAGTTTATCGCGAGGAAAAGCGCGTTAAAAAATTAAAACATACGACAAAGTTCAAATCAGCCAAGATGGCGGACCGCGAAAGGGTCATTACAATTATGTGTGCAATGTTATGCATACGCATTATTAATTTGATTTATAATATTATATTATCTAATAAAGAAAGCGACAGTAATTCGCGAGGTAACAAGTAAAGTAGACATATAACGTCGAATCAGCCAAGATGGCGGACCGGAAAAAGGTCACTTTTATAATATTCATTTTGATAACAGTTATTATTATTTTAATTTGTAATACGTTGATACACATAAAAGATAGCGAGATAAGTTCGCGTTTAAGAAAAATAGCACAAGACTACGAAAGTAGTCAAACAAACCAAGATGGCGTCGTAAGCATAATGGTGCTAGTTAATAAGATAGCCATAGATATATAATCAAAGATTCGCGAAAGAAATACGAGATAACGCGATTTAATATAAATTCACATTTTATAAATTTAATCAAATCATAATCAATACTTACCGTATAAATTAATCACAAGATGGCGAATAGCCTATTTCCAAGATGGTTTCCCCAATATGGCGGAACCTGTCAAGTAAAAATTAATTTGAATTCCAAAATGGCGAATAGCCTGTTTCCAAGATGGTTTCCACAATATGGCGAAACCTGAAAAGTAAATTTTAATTATCGGCCAAGATGGCGGTCAAAACTTCAAACTCGATTTTGACATAGTTAGGGTTAGCTTACTCTATTCCCCGAAGGAGACGTAACTCCTGAAAGAATTAGGGACTCTATGAAGGCACCCAGAAGGTGATAAGATCACCAGGAGCAAAGAAGATGGCGAACGCCGAATCCAACATGGCGTCGTCAGATAAGCGGCGATTCAAGATGGCTGTTGCCAATATGGCGTCGTTTGTAAAATTTAATAAATAAAACCTTTATTCACGACTTATACGAATGGTCGTTGCATGCGTAACTTTTCGATACACGTGCAACAATAAATCAAGATGGCGACGCAGCCAAGCGTGTTTGCGCGATGCGAGATAGTAGAGCAATGACGCGATTGGTTGCTAGTTGCATGGAGGGGATAAGTCGTACGCGGCGGCACGAAAAGCGGCGTGCGACGTGATTGGCCGTAGGCCAGGGAGTGGGGAACATCGACATCCATATAAGCGAGCGAAACACCGAGCTCGTGGTAGTTCTACTCGAGAAATTGATCGAGGTAATACGCATCGTATCGTAAATCGAGACAGCGCATTAAAGGCGACAGCGCGATCGAGTATCCGTATTATTGCGTCATCCCGAATAATAAAGTTTCGGTTAAGTGATTAACAGTGATTGCGCGAATGTTGTAAATCTCGTAGTGCAACAATACCCGCGGACGCGCGTTAAACGGACAGATATTATTACGAAATCAAGGGCATGTTGAATTACATCGGGATCGCAAAGATCATCGATATTACACGCGGGAATTCTGATAACCACATGACAAATGTAAATGCGCGTTAAGTAAACAAGTGCGCGTAAGGATTGTAAACGTATTATGAAATATATGATTTATACGGGAGAGACAGTCTCGTGTATATTATTCCTGACCTTCCTGAGTAAGTGAAGGCGAGCAGCGGCGGCATTAGCGAAAGGGAACGCGAACGACGAGGCGTCGACGAGCGGCTACAGGGAAAAGAAAGGCCAGGAGAGCATCTTCGCAGAAGCGGTTGCATCGGCGGCCATCTTGAAACCTTCTTGGTTGGCGGTAAAACCAAGTGGCGACTGTGAGTCATTATGAAATTGTATAGCTATATTAAAATTTATTAACGAAGTTCGGTCACAACATATCATTTAAGTAACAATTAAGTTTATGTAATTAAATCTGTATTGTGTTTCTTAAAGCATTTGACAGAGAGCCCACCAATCTAAGCCTAAAATATAATTATAATATTAAAATCAATTAAAAATATTATGTATAAATAAAAGTATAGTCAAGTTACTAAATTTATTGGAAGAAAGTGAGTTCACCTTAAATAAATAATAAGCATGGTAAGCAAAGAATTAAGCAATATCTAAGAAAAAAAATAATATATAAATTAATTAGATTTTAATTATGAGAGTAGCACTAAGATGTATGTTTTGTGATAGTTTTAACAGTTGATGTCAGGTTGTCGGAGAAGATTAAAGAATTAAAAAATTTTTTTAATTTTAAATCGAGGAAAATTGTAATTTAATAATGAAACAGATAATATATAATTCGATTTTTATAGTTTGGTTTATAGTTATTCATATCTATTATTATATACAGTTATTTGTACAGTATATATGTCATTTGGTTTTTCTGGCTTACAATTATTTATATTTTATTTTTGCATTTTTATTTTGCTAGCTACATAATAAAACGCGAAACGCGCGACTATATTATATACTAGTAAAATAAAAAAAACATGTTTAAATACATAAAAAAACATTTTTCACATTTCTTGACGTGTATTTTTTATTGCAGCAGATGAAGAAACGGGACTTTTTGATTGATATTGAACGAGCGTTTGGTGGACGTCGGGACCTTTCAAATCCGACCACGTTCAATTCTTAATCTCTATTATTTTCAGAGATATCGATTTTTCAAGTTTTTTCACATTTCTTGACGTGTATTTTTTATGGCAGCAGATGAAGGAACGGGACTTGGACGAGCGTTTGGCGGACATCGAAACGAGCCCAGTCTCGACTCTGTCGGACCAACGGTTCCGGAGATATTAATTTGTTTATGTTTTTTTAATTTATTTTGGTAACTTTTTAACGATGGTTGACGGGGTAATGGGATCTGGGGCGCTGTGTAGAGGCTGTCGAGAGCTTTCAAATGAGCCCAGGCTGGACTCTGTCGGACCAGTGGTTCCGGAGATACCGTTTTATATTTTACGTGCATCTCGGTATCTCCGTGACTGAGCGCGATGGAGAAATGTTAATTTGCTCCTTAAGGGGATGCTTAAACCTTTCTATTTGACCGACGGAACACCGATTAATTTCTGGCTATCCAATCTTCTAATTGCCTTTACAGATTGAAAAATCCTTTTCAGGATATAAAGTATAGACAATGACAGTATGGGAAAGCGAACAATTTCATATGAAAAAAAAATTTTTTTATAATTGTCATTGACTTATAACAACATTCACTTAATATAAAAATTTTACGCCTTGTGCATATAAGTGAACCTGATTTCGCATTCAAGTGAACATTAAGGAACAATACCGTGTTTTCAGAATAAGTCTAGAGGCTTTAATATAGAAGAACAAATAGGCAGAAAATTACATACGCAATGCACATGCAGAATAGTAAATAGAGCAGTGACTGTGTAAGAAAATAGTTGCGAGATTCCCTGAGAGATGGCATTGGTGTGTGTCGGTGTGACACTTCCTTGTGTTAGTAAGTGAGCCCAAGGAAGATTCACACATACACACTACTACACACAACCCGTGCGCGTGAGGATACGTGCGCAGTCAAAACACGAAAAAAGTCGGTCATACTGTCAAAGCGCGTGAATCACGAATTCCTGTTCGCTCCGTATATTTTGGAGCGGAACCGTGTACGTGTACTCGTACGGTGTCCCGCGATAAACGACGAGTGAGAAAGTGGACAGTGTCGTGACAGGTTAGATTAGGTTAATGACAGGATATTGTCGGAACTTTATAAATTGATGTATAAAATTTTGTGAGTGAATAAAAGTTTCAAAGATTCATAGTCTATTTGAATGGTACGTATAATCAAAATCAAAGGCATCATCTATTTGACGATACTGATTTATTTTTTATAATAAAAATCAAATGCGTCTATTTGACGATACTAATTTATTTTTTGTAACAACGATACTGATTTATTTTTTATAATAAAAATCAAATGCGTCTATTTGACGATACTAATTTATTTTTTATAATAAAAATTAAAGGCGCCTATTTGACGGTACTGATTTATTTTTTATAATAAAAATCAAAGGCATCTATTTGACGATACTGATTTATTATAATAATCAAAGACGTCTATTTGACGGTATTTGACGGTCAATCAGTATTTGACGGTACTGGTTTATTTTTTATAATAAAAATCAAAAGCGTCTGTTCTGATGGTACTGATTATAATAAAAATTAAAAGCGTCTTTTTTATGACGATACTGATTATTACAATAATTTATTGGTTGCCTTCTCATGGAAATGGTTGTTGTAGAGACCTATTTAATGTTTTCTTAAATTCTTAATATTGAATATTATTCAATAATATGATTTTATAGTTTTAGTCACACTTCAAGACACAAAACTAGTACTATACATCAAAATCTAGCACAAATCATTAAATATATTTCTTTTATAAGATATAATAAAGTTGTTAAATAATAATAAAGACGTTATATTATTGTATGTACTAAAATCATATGCGATTTTAATATTTATTAAAATATTATCAGGATGAGGGGCCCACAATTTGTAGGGCGGCCCTGCAGTGCCTGGCCGGAAAGGAAATTCGGACGCTTTAGCCGTCTTAGAACATCGAAAATCTTGGCAACATCGAGATTCTTGGTAACAATGAGAGGAAAAGAACGGAAGATCATATATCTTTCTCCTCGGATCGTAAACAATCGAGGCGGCAACATTGCACGCACAAACGTGCAATGTATATATGCTTCAATTAGGATCAATATAGGAAACCCCATTTTTATATCATATTCTAGATTATCGACCTCGTGCAAGTTCGTCCGCCAGTTTAGGATCCCCTTAACTCGGCCGGTGCGTGTGCTGAGAGAGGCTGCTGGGCTCCAATTTCTGGCTTTGGTGATTCGTAAGATATTTACACTTCTTTCGATATCCCTTGAACGAAACGACATAGAGAGTTCGGACTTGCGGCGTTGGAAAGCTCTCGGAGTGGGCTTAAAGATGCGCCCACGATGGTTTCTCCACGTTAAGTAGTTCCGGAGATATTATTGTTTTTTGTTTTATTTCGTAACTTTGTAACGGTGGCCGATAGGGCAATGAGACTTGAAGCGCTGTGTAGGGGCTGTCGAGAGCTTTCAAACGAGCCCAGGCTGGACTCTGTCGGACCAGCGGTTCCGGACATATTAATTTGTTAATGTTTTTTCCGTTTTGTTTAATAACTTTTTAATGGTGGCCGATAGGGCAATGGGACTTGGAGCGTTGTGTAGGGGCTGTCGAGAGCTTTCAAACGAGCCCAGGCTGGACTCTGTCGGACCAGTGGTTCCGGAGATACCGTTTTATATTTTACGTGCGTGTCGGTATCTCTGTGACTGAGCGCGGTGGAGCTGTAGATATTTGCTCGTGAGCTCGGCCGTGGCGTGTGCTGAGAGAGGCTGCTGGGCTGGGGGTCCCGTTATGGCGGCGGCGACGCGCGGACGCGCTATGCGAGGCTCTACGTTTGCCGCGTTGTTTTTGTAGTTTTAAGATCTTTGTGCGACCGTTTTTGTGAGCATTGGACCGGGCGATGAGTCTTGCACCTGCGGGCGTGGAGGCGATGCGGGAAAAGGTGGCGTTCCCACGGAAAAGACGGCGAGGCTGGGATACATAACCTAGCCGACACGATACGTTTAGACGTTCGTGGAGGCTCACCGAAAGGTCAGACCTCCGCTTTATGCATGTTGTCGAGATTGCGACGCTTCGGCTCGCCGATTCTTATATTGAGCGTCATAAGTTGTGTGTAATCGAATTATGTGAACGAGCCGGGGAAATGCGGCATTCCCGCGTGGCATGCGGCGAGGCTGGGACTACATAATCTGGCCGATGCGATATATTTAGATGTTCCCGGAGACTTAGTGAAGGGTAAGACCTCCACTTTATACGGGCTATCGGGATTGCGACGCCGCGGCTTGTTGATTCATATGTTGAGCATTGTGGTTTGCGTGAATTTGAACGGCGCGAAATTGAGCGGTGGCGGACGAGATTGAGGTTAGACGATGTGTCGGAGCATCCAGCTGCCTCCGGAAGCTTGCCCGGAGGCCTGCGTCCGCCCTGGGCGCTTTCTCGGACCTGCTGTGCTGCGGTCTGTGGACTTGGGTGCCACTCGCGGCGTCTTGATCGAGCTTTCTGTTCAGTTTATGTACGCGGATGCTAAACGTTGATTGGGTGCATTTCTTGTGCATTTTGTTCGTGTGACGTTTGCAATGGGTGGACGCGAGCCTACAAAGACATAGCCGGTTAATTTGCGAAATTCCTTTGAATAATACATTGTGTTCTGTTCGCGCGGGACCGCGCGGCGTGACATTGGGGGTTGAGTTTGAGGTTAAGGAAGGCGTAGGCGCTGCTAGTTGTCGGATGCGGTTGCGCCGCGATGGTTGGTCGTGTCGCGCTCCGGGTGGTCCGGGCGTTAGGCATGAGCCCGTTGCCGCTGTGAGTTGGGCGGTTCCTGAGCTTCAGCCTTTGGAATGTTTAGTTGGATTAAATTGGATTAGTATGATTATGTTGTCGCATACTCTGGTATCAGATTGTTTACAATAATACTGATATGAATAACTAATTACACGTGAAGTTAATATCTTATTTAATGTTTCTTCGTGCATGTACATGTTCTTATATATGTCTGGTTACAGGCGGCGGCGGACTGGCTGCTAGTCGGGTGGGCGACCTGATCCCAGGGAATATGGTGTCTGTGTGCAGTCTCGTGCTAAACCCTGACGATAAAGTGATTCATGAAACTATCTACGATTCTGATGGTGATTGCTAAAAACTGCCTATCTGAGTTATCCTGCGATCCAGTTACATATATCGAATCGTGCATTTGTGATAACTGTTCTGCACATCCATTGTAAGTCGTATTGTGTATTTGTGGCGAACTGTATTGTACACACGTATATAGTTATAGTATTATCTGAAAACAGAGATCTGGGTATTAATAAGTGAATTGTAATTCATTAGAATGGTATGTATTAAGGTACTTGTTAAAAGTAAAATCAATTGATTGGGAATATGAAAATCTTTATTGGTGAAACGGCGTAGCAAAAAGAAAACCAGTCAGCTGTTGAGAGAAAAATAACGTGTATTTTTTATTAACAATCTTTTAGTGAATTGAACGATCTGTCATACAGCAATGGAATCACGCTTAATTGATTTAACAAAACTAAAATAAATGTGGTCGCAGTTGATTACAATGATTCATTTAAAAACCGTAGTAAAACGAATATACATCAGCGCTCGCAAACGAAATGGTTAGATGTACAGAAAATATATATATAAGACGCTTTAGTCCCAAAAGTTCGACAAATAAAAAAAATACGTGATAAGAAATAAAACGTTAATAAACTCAAAACTTTATTACTAAAATCAACACTTGGTGGGAGAAAAATGCGAATGAAATTTTGATGAATGAAATGAGCGGCTACGACAGGTGGCAAAAGCGAGCTTATTGCTCGCCTGAGAAAGATTGATCCTTCGCTCTTGGATGGCCGAACAAAATGAAGCGAATGATGAGGGCGTTAACGGTGAGAGCGTTCACGACGTGGAGGACATACGTGAGACCGACAGGCGTGATCCATTCAAGGCCGGAGTATCTGAGTATGCCATTGGAGGAGCTCATTAGTAAATTAAAATCGATGTTTCAACATCACGAAAGCAAACTGGTGTTACGCAAAAAGTTCGAGAATCATCACGTATGGAAGAGGGACGAGAGTTTCCATAAATACGTCCACGAGAAAGTAATTATGGGCAATCGCGTCCCAGTCAATCAAGACGAACTGATCGAATATGGAGTGGACGACATTCCAGATGTCGTCATCTAAATTTGATTCGATTGATCCAATTGCGAGGAATTACAATTCTATATTCTATATTATTAGTGTTGTTATTATTTAATTTTATAGATTACGTTCGATTTGTGGTAAGCGGGTATTTATATTTATATATTTATAAAGCATTAGATATGAGCGGAGTGGAGTCTTTCGTTACCGTCACCAAGATGAGTGTTAAATAAAGATCGACGTGTTACCAGAGATGTGCGCGGATGCTTTCAATTACATAAATAAGGCATATAAGATATTTGGAGCGAGGTTCGGCCTTGCTATTGTTAATTGATTAGTTAATTGGATAAGACTTCCCGATGGAGACGCGGGGCATGCATCGGACTTATCTTGTCACTGCTTAATCTAAGCCACAAAAACGGATAACTACACTCTGGCTGTCCGTTTTTGTGACTTAGATTAAGCAGTGACAAGATAAGGAGCTGCATCGTTGCATCGACGAGTAAGCCACCAGGGGAAAAAGGTAAGAGGAGGAGCCACCCAAGGACACCGAAGGAGAACTCCGAAGACATCTAGCTAGTGTGAAGGCCCAGAAGGTTCTTAATTTAATTTAATTCAAATGTAGATTTGAGAATCGAGCCCTTATTTTGTTTATATAGTGGGGATACAATTAACGTTAATTTTTGTTACTATTTGGCTCATAAATAAGTGGATCGGTCACTGTCACAGTCTCTGACACCCTGTCTGATTTTGCAAATTCGAATCTCAGATATGTTAACTATAATATTTTGAGGTCTTTGCAGAGGTATCGGGAGGGTAACATATTGATCGATTATGATTTGAGTTATTGCTGAAACTGGGCCCGCACTTTGCCACCGGCTTACGTGCATACACATAAATACTTTGTGAGATGCATTGAACTTGTGTATCTTACTAACATTCTTGTGCGGCGACATTCTTAATGAAATGTCTATTTGCGGGCTCACGATGCAAGATTGGCAGTTATCTGTAGCACTGCCCTGACATTGGATTCTCTCGGGCAAAATTCCAGTTGTCAGAAGCGATGCTGTTATGCATCGCATCACATTCAAGGAAACTAATTATTATGTAAAATAAAATGAATATATATAGAGACGGTTACGGTCTAACTTAATTGCGATGATTAATTGTTTGATATTTTATCTTGGCTTATATTATTTTACTTTGGTTTATATTTACTGCCGGGATAAATAATTATCTTTAGAAACGCGCAATTTTGTATTATGCAAATAAATTAATTTGGATGCAGATGGACTGCGTGTCCATGATTTCCGCAATTGAGCCGCATGTATGTGTGTGAGTCCGCGTGATGATTATGTTGTAATGTATTGTAATATATAGTATATGTATTAACAGAATGTATGTGAAATCACCACAAACTTTGTTGTGGGAGGCAACGCGTGTCCATGGTTTCCACAATTGAGCCGCATGTATGTGTGTGAGTCCGCGTGATGATTATGTTGTAATGTATTGTAATATATAGTATATATATTAACAGAATGTATGTGAAATCACCACAAACTTTGTTGTGGGAGGCAACGCCCCTATGGCGTAGTATTCTTAAAATTCTTAAAATCTAGAATGAATAATTGAGCATGTTAAATATACACGAAATACATGAAGATGACATGCAGTTCGATTCAGTTACTTTGATTAGATTTCGAGTGGTGTTCTTCTATCTTTACTTTATTAGAGTACTGAGTATATATGTATTTATATGATTTGCCGCATTTTCGATAATCAATTTGAATCGGTTTGTCTTACATGTATTCCTGCGGTTTGTCTGTCAGCAATTGATTTGTATTGGCACAGTGAAAATAACTCTCATGCTATAAATGATTATATTTTATCTTTATCTCCATTTTTAAATAATTTATGCTAGACTCGAGTAAGATTTGAGAATTACCTATCTTTAAATTATTCGAGAGAATCTAAACTCGGAGAATAGATGCAGGAGTGATATATGAGTGATATTTGATAATAAGAATAAGCATATAATCCAACATGCTTTTAATCTCCTTCTCTATCAATTGATTGATACATAAGTAATTCTACGTTAGAAATAAGTTATCTTCATGTTAATTGTGTTGGTAATCTTGCTGCGTAGTCTTGGTGATTGTAATTATTTATTCGTGCTGTGCCCTGGCTCTCTCCGTGCAGACTGCGGTAATCTTCGGTTCTGTAAATAAGTAAAATCGATTATACAACGCTGATATATTGATTGATATCAGTGTGTCGTTATGATATGATATAAAATGATAACAGATGTTTTAATGACTGTAATATATCAATAATTGATACATTGACATGATAACCAATACAATGGGATAATGATTGATATTGATGATAATTGATGGTATTATGGGAAACAGATTGTAAATTTGTTTATACAGATGTATTCTGGGAGAATTACGCGACATGGGAGTAAATTTGTATGGAACATAAAATAATTTTAACGAGGAGTGAGTTCTGCACGAGGAGTTGTCAGTTGTTAACTGGAGTGTGTTGTGGATTGATGTCGAGATGTGTCTTGTGCCTAAGATAAGGATGTAATAAATAAAAAAGATGAAAACTTACATGTGATGATTATTTTACGATTGTCCTCCTACACCCTATGCTGCAGCTGGGGGAATTAATTAGTGCCGGGTTGCGTCGAAGTCGCGGGCCGGCGCACCCGGACTGCCCTGGGAGCTTTATCCTATATCGAAAATAATAAACAGACGAAAAATAAATGAAATAAAAGAAAAGATAAATATCTGTTACCATGTAGGGCATCCTAACCTGATCTGTCAGTAAGCTGCACACGGGGGAAGTGTAAGTGTCCTTCGTGCCCGGACTTGCACCATGCCCGACATTGCACTGTGTCGGGCCTTGCACTACCGGCCGAGCCGGGCTATCCCAGCGGATAATCCTGAGGGTTCGCGGGGGGGGGGAGGGGCTTCGCTCGTCACTTGGTCACGATTGTCACTGTCACTCGCGGTGGCGCGTTTCCGGGGTGAGGGGGTCGGCGTGCCCCGACGTTGCGTGTGGTCCGCTCCGGGGGTTGATCTCGGGAGGCCCCGGGCGGCCCGGGTGGCGTGTCCGTTGATTGTTTGCCGTCGTGTGTTGCAGGGTGACGAGCGACTCGCGGTATCGTGTGCGCGGGATGGGTTGGCGAGCTTCAGGGAGTACAAACTCCCATCTTGAACAGGGAGACACAAATGTGGCGCCATCTGCGCCTGGACCCGGACTTGGTGAACTAAATGGGTCACGTGATGAAGAGTGGGGATGTGCGTGCATCGATGTCGTCTTGAAATGTGCAATGTTGATCTTTCGTTTCGCGGTTTGAGCGGGAAAGCAATATAACAGTTGCAACAGTTTTCTCTAATTGATTGAAGGCGTTTCAATAGTGATTGGTGACGATTCAGTGACGATTGAGCGACGGTCGAACGACGATTGAGCGACGATTGAGCAACGATTCAGCGACGATTCAGCAACGATTGAGCGACGATTGAGCGATGATTGAGCTACACAAGCGATTTACGTGATATATTCCTTTATATTTTTTCTTTACAGTTTTAATTTACATCCATATATACACATCCGTATATATTATATATATATATATATATATATATATATATATATATATATATATACATGGTGGGCCATTTAATCTATGCAGTTAAAATTCTCTGCACCGAAGACAGATACCGAAAAATGGTTCAGACAAAAGTTGTTGGGGATGAAGGGGGTCACACAATAGTACTAGCGAATTTGACCTTCAAGGTCATTTTCAAGGTCATATGGGAGATATGATGGCATTTTTAAATGGGAACCCCTATTTTTTATCGCGGATTTGAAAAGAGCGGGAAATTTTACGTATAAAATGGTTATTTTGTAAAGGTCATTTCAAGGTCACTGAAGGTCAAATATGCGAAAATAGTTGAAATTGTATCCGTTGACATTGCAAGCATTTAAAAAAGGTTCAGATCACTTTCAGAGATGCAATGGTCTACCGAGCATGAACGACTTTGAAGGTACTACCGTTATCAAGGTCGTTGAAAGGTCAAAATCTCAAAAATTACTCAATTTTTTATAATTTTTGTAAATTTTGGACATGAACTTTTTACTCTGAATTACGGAAGTTGAATAGACATTTAAAGCTCGATAAAACCAACCACCCAATAATGATCCTCATTTTTTCCAGGGTCATAAGTTTCCTATGTTTAGCACTATCCAGGAACAACGACGTGGACGTAATAGGATTATGTTCCCTTCGGGGTGCTTGATTATCAAAGTGAGTCCCCTTGCCTCTCACTATTCGGGGTGCTTGATTATCAAAGTGAGTCCCCTTGCCTCTCACTATTCGGGGTGCTTGATTATCAAAGTGAGTCCCCTTGCCTCTCACTATTCGGGGTGCTTGATTATCAGAGTGAGTCCCCTTGCTTCTCACTATTCGGGGTGCTTGATTATCAGAGTGAGTCCCCTTGCCTCTCACTATTCGGGGTGCTTGATTATCAGAGTGAGTCCCCTTGCCTCTCACTATTCGGGGTGCTTGATTATCAGAGTGAGTCCCCTTGCCTCTCACTATTCGGGGTGCTTGATTATCAGAGTGAGTGCCTTAATGCAACTGGAGGCAACTTTGAACATTTTCTTCGTGGCTAAAGTTATAATCGCACATGATAACAATAACAATAGAGTGGCACTGTGATAAACTTACAAACTTACTTACTGTGCCCAAAACTTACAAAAATTATAAAAAATTGAGTAATTTTTGAGATTTTGACCTTTCAACGACCTTGATAACGGTAGTACCTTCAAAGTCGTTCATGCTCGGTAAACCATTGCATCTCTGAAAGTGATCTGAACCTTTTTTAAATGCTTGCAATGTCAACGGATATAATTTCAACTATTTTCGCATATTTGACCTTCAGTGACCTTGAAATGACCTTTACAAAATAACCATTTTATACGTAAAATTTCCCGCTCTTTTCAAATCCGGGATAAAAAATAGGGGTTGTTCCCATTTAAAAATGTCATCATAACTCCCATATGACCTTGAAAATGACCTTGAAGGTCAAATTCACTAGTACCATTGTGTGACCCCCTTCATCCCCAACAACTTTTGTCTGAACCATTTTTCGGTATCTGTCTTCGGTGCAGAGAATTTTAACTGCATAGATTAAAATGGCCCACCATGTGTATATATATATATATATATATACATACGTATATATACACACCTACACACACATACATACACGCGCGCGCACAAACATACACACACATACACACAAAATATGATAATGATAACTAATAATACTAATATTATAAGATAATACTAATATAATAATAAGATAATTTAAGCTAAGTTTACAGCAGTTTACAGCTAAGATGGTTTAGAAGTGTTGCGTACCAAATTGTACATCTACGTCGAAAACACCATCGCATAGATTCCCGAAAAATATTGCTAAGGCAGAAGAATGGCTAAGGATTATTGGACGAATTAACATGATTGGTAAATTTTAAACAATTATTAAATATATATTTATATAAATATTATGAGTAAAACTCTTTACAATGGCTGCGTTCCGAAATTCACTGCCAGTACTGAAAATCTATAATATGTGGGACATAAATTATAGATTTACAGTACTGGCAAAGAATTTCGGAACGCAGCTAATGTATAAAAATTAAAAATATTAATTATTTATATAATTATTATTAATATTTATAAATTACAAATAATCTCGAGTTTAATAAGAATTATCTTATTTAATGTGCATGATGTTATACTTATTTGTTACAGGTGCATCAAGACAGGTTTTAGATAATTTAAGGATTTGTGGTATACATTTTCCAGAAGATATGCTAATTCCTTATGCATCACAACGACGCCTAAAAGAATGCGCATTGCCAACTCTATATTTGCCATTAGAAATAGATATTGCACAGGATAATGTCAATACTATTTTTAATAATGTAAATATAGATAATCTGGAAAATGAACACAATCCTGATTTATCAATGCCATCAATTCAAGAAGAGATTTCACCAGAAAACCAAGTTATACATATTAAATCGGTTAACAACGTTATGTATTCATGACATACGTAATAAACTGAGGCGTGTAAAAAAGATGCTCAGCAAGAAAAAAAAGATTATCCAGAAACAGCGAGAAAAAATAAATAGACTGCGTCGTAGGAACAAATGGGAAGAAATTACGAAAGATTTATCTGCTGTACAAAAGATATTCTTCGATATGTTAAGTGTAAATCTTTATTGTGCACCACAGGTATTCCCTTTTACATTCATAAAATCTTAAAATTTTTTATTTAAAATTTTTGTTAATAGATACAGGTCAAGAATCTAAACTTTTGTAGACAGTCCATTATTTAGTTAATTTTATTTTTATATTATAATTAAATATTAAAATATTATTTTTCTGGAATTTAAAAATTTTTTAAATAGATTAAAAATGGGAAAATTAGTATAAATTTTAAATATCATTTGTTAATAATTTCAATTAGGTGTCATCAATTTATTATTTTATTACTATTTTAAATTGTTATTGACAGTAGTACAAATTTTGGTCGCTTATTTTTATTTTTCATGTTAGTAATTTATTTGTACTACTTATTTACTAGTAACTTTTACAAAATTAATTAGTCTACTAACACTTATTAGTAGTCGCTTTTGAAAAATTGTATGTATCCTCCTCCCCTCCCCTCCGCGCGCGCGCGCACACACACACGCACACACAAAATTTACTTGTTGCTTTTTAAAAACTATATTTATTTAGTTTGTATTTATAGTTGTGTAGTTAATAGTTTTATTTATGTTTATTATTCCATGCATTTTTTTTATTTATATCATGTATCTTTATAATAAGTTAACTTATTATTTGTCAACACATATATTTGTATATTTAAATATTAATTTATTGGCTAACTTGTATGTTAAATATCACATAATATTTGTTAAAACATCTTAATGTAATATTAATATTAATAACAAAATAGTAAATTGTACGAAAACTATAAAAAATTATTTTACTAAGCAATATTGTACGTCTTAAAAATACTCTGAGAGAATTTTTTTAGAAAATTACAGTTTTAATGCATATTTGTATACAGTAATATCAAAAAATGTTATTGCTATATCCAAATAATAAATTTCAAACAATAATTTGACGGTAGACAGAACGTGGACAATCTGCAGCCAAATTATTGATAAAATATTACGAAATGGATCATGTAAGTACATACATATGTGGATTGCATTTTCTTTGCTTTTTCTACATAAATTTTCGACATATCTCTGTAACTCTTTATATCTTTATAGCCGTTACGAAACTAATATATTATTACTTAAAGAATTTCTTCTTCTGCATTTAATTTTGTATCTTGCATTTTTCATTATTTGAGGGTATGATTGTTTATATATATTACAAAAAAATAGCAGAATATCTAATTGAAGTTATGTAAATAATTTTGTAACTTGTATTAATAATGTAAGTTGGATTTAATTTAATATTGTGCATGTATTAAGTATGTATTAAGTATGTTTTAATAAATGTATTTATTGGTGAAAGTAGATAAGCATAGTCGGCTAAAGCATGAATTCTACGCATGTGTAATAACAGATGTTAAATTTCTTGCATTTTTTATACAAGCTAATATTCTTTCAATTGTTAACAAAATTTTATGTTATATGGACATCGATATAAGATACAGCAAAAAGTTTTGGCACTAATCTTGTACAAAACAATGGGAAAGCATGCGTATACTTGCTTGCGAAATATTTTTAAGCATATATCGTCGATTCAAACTTTACAATTAGTATTGAACAAAGTACCTATCTGTCCTGGATTAAATCCTTTAATTTTGAAACATTTGCAGAATATAGCTTTAAATATGTCAGATAAAGATAAAGTATGTATTCTTATATAGGATGAAATGTCAATACAATCCAAGCTCACTTATGATAGCCGGAAGGATATTATATGTGGTCTTGAGGATTGGGGTAGTAACCGTACGGGGAAAATAGCGACCATGTTTTAGTCTTTATGTTACGTGGTTTATGTTACGTTTAAAGTCAGGCTGGAAAATGCCTATTTCTTATAACTTTTGTAATAAACAGACAAATACCGCGCAATTAATTCGTTGTATAAAAGATCATATTAGAGAGATTAACAATGCAGGCTTTCACATTGTTGCTACCGTTTGTGACCAAGGCTCGTCGAATGTAGCAGCAATAAAGGAATTGCTATTACGCACGAATATGAAGAGAAATTTTGAGAACAGATTACAAGGTAATTTATTACTTATACACAAACTTTATTACTTATACACAAGAAAAATTCTGTTATACACAAATATATAATATGTAATCATATTTTAACCATTAATAATTCAAACTTTTGAAGTGGATAAAGCAGAAGTTGTTCCAGTATATGATCCTCCACATCTCATTAAAGCATCAGAAACAATTTATTAACAAAGGATCTGACGATAAACTGCAAAGGCACTGAACCAACAGAAATAGCATTGTGGGACATTATTAAGACCGCATGGATTATTGATAAAAATATTAATACACGCCCTCTATTAAAAAAATTGACGAAGGAACATATAATAGAGAATAAAATAAAGAAGATGCGTGTAAAACACGCGACTCAAGTATTAAGTGGAACTACGGCTAGTTTCATTGAAACGTTAACAAAATCAAAATGTAAGTACTTAGTAAGTAGTAATTATAAAAAAAGAAATAAATAGATATATATTTCTTTAATGCATATAAATTTTATTGTTTTTTTTTATGCGTTAATGGTCGATTATGGTCGATTATATATTTCGCTTGAGCTTCAAGTTTGTGTTTCAAGATGGTCTTAAGTTTATCTTCATAATACTCCATAGTTAATAAAATAATACGTACAGTATCGAAAGATAAACTTGAAACCATCTTGAAACTCAAGCTCTGGCTGAATATCAATATATTAATATTAAAGATTCAAAGAAATAATATAAAAAACAAAAAGTTATAATTAATGTGTGTTTGATAATTAATTAAATAAATTTCATATTTTCTTACGTATATTATATTTATAAAATTCATTTTATCTATATTATAGGTAGTGTATTAATAGACAACAAGGAGGTAAAGATAGATGCAGAAGAGGATATTGCAACAGCTAAGGTTGTGCATTTTTTTAACGACTTATTTGACTCAGTTAATGGAAATGAAAGGACTATTGTAGTAGTAGTTTATTAAACCCTTTCGGGGTACACAGGGACTCCCGCTCCCTTTACAATTTCACCTCCTCCTTCCTCCCTCGCCTCTCCACATTATTCTTCTCTCTCTCTCTCTCCCCCCCCCCTCCCTCCCTCTTCCTCTCTCTCTCATATTTCGCTCACTACTCTCGCCTTTACATTTTTATATTCTTTCTCCTTTTCTATCCGACCTGATCTTCTCTGGCCAATACATTCTAAAGGTCCTTTCCCTTCCCTTTCCTCTCCTATCCCTTTTTCACCACTCTCTCCTTTCTCTCTCTCACTCACACCTCTCTCTCTCTATTTCGCCTTTACATTTTCACTCCTCGCCCATTCACTTCTCTCCATTCTCTCTCTCCCTCTCATACTTCGTTCTCTTAAACCTACTTCCGCCTCTACATATATACCTTTCTTTTTTCCTTCATCTCCCGACCTGACCTTTGCTGGCCATTACATACTAAGCACCCTCTCCCTTCCCTCTCTCTCATCTCCGCACTCCTCTCTCACCCTCTCTCCTCTCCCTTTTTTCACCGCGCTCTCCTCTTCCTCTCCTCCACCCTACGCCTCCGCTCTCCACTCCACTCATCCTTCTCTCTCCCTCCTCATCCATTTCTCGCTCTCCATTCTCTCTCTCCCTCTCATACTTCGTTCTCTTAAACCTACTTCCGCCTTCACATATGTACATTTCTTTCCTCCTTCATCTCCCACCCTGACCTTCGCTGGCCATTACATACTAAACGCCCTCTCCCTTCCCACGTTCCCTCCCCCTTTCCCCACGCTGCCAAAAGGATATCTCTCCATCTTCTTACCGCCCTTAACGATCTCTCATTCCCCAATCCATCTCCTTCCTGCCCCTTGGCGCCGTCTCTCTCTCTCTCTCTTCCTCCTCTTTGCTTCCTCCTCCCTCCCTCCTCGCCTCTTTCTCCACTCCCTCCACCCTCCTCTCCCCTCCCTCTTCATCCTTCCTTCTTCTTCTCTTCCTCGCTTTCCTCTGCTTCCCGGTGCTCTCCTGCCTTCCCGCTCCTTTCCCTTTGTCCGCTCCCTGTTGTTCCCTCCGCTTCCCGGTGCTCCTCCTTCTTTCCCGCTCCTTCCCTTTGTCCGCTCCCTGTTGCTCTCCTCACTCCACTCTCCAACCTCCGCTTTCTTCGCTTCCTCGTATCCTCCGGAGTCAGCTCTCGTTCCTTCTCGAACCTCGATCGTTCTCAATCGCTCTCCTCCCGGTCCACCCTCCACTCCTTCCACTCCTCTTTACTCTCTCACCTTCTTTCCGCTTCTCATTTTTCACTTCCTCCTAACCTCTCCTCACCCTCTTCCGTCTCTACCGATCCGCCAGTCTACCGTCGCTCCGTCGACCTGCCCTCGCACCGCCATTCGCCACTTCTTCTCTCTTGCACCATCTGCTCCACGCTACACGTCCCGGAGCGAGAACTTCCCGATCGATCCTCTCTATTTCTCCATTCGATCCATCGATCTCCCGCCGTCGATCCGTCGATCTATCCTCGCTCCGCCAATTGCCACTTCTCTTTCTCTGCGCCATCTACTCCACTCTACTTATCCCGGTGCGAGAACTTCTTGATCGACCCTCTCGTTTTCTCCATTCGATCCATCGTTCCGTTGCCGATTCGTCGATCCGTCCTCGCTCCGCCAATCATCTTCTCTCCTTCCTTGCTCCAACTACACCACTACACGTCCCGGTGCGAGAACTTCCCGGTCGACCCTCTATGTTTCTCCAATCCTTCGTGTCATCCTCCTTCTTGCTTCCTTCCCAACCTCCGAAACTTCAACTCCTTCTCACATCTCCTGTCCTTGCTCCTCAACCTTCCCTCCAATTGCTCATCTTCCTCTCTTCCTCCTTCACCTTTCCAGCACACCCACTCCCTTTACTTTCACTTAACTCACTCCCAATTCTCCTATCTATCCAGACACTACTTCTCGACCATCCACATCCTCCGCCATCTTTCCGGAAGTCTCAATGAAAGGACTATTGATAATTACAATAAATTGTGACGTCCAGTGTTTAAAGATAGTGTTCATCATGAATTCTGGGTGAGTGCGAAGAATGAATTGCAAAATATGTATTATGTAGAAAAAATATCGCGTAAAATTGTCAAATCGGTTCCAAGTTTGTCAAATTGGCTTTTCACTATCGATGGGTTTCAAAAAATTTGGAAAATTGTTTATACAAATTTTGATTTTAACATATTAAATACGCGTTTCTGCAACCAGGATCCACTGGAAAATTTTTTTGTTCAAATCAGGAGTCATGCTGTTCGTCATACAAATCCAACACCTCGACAGTTCAACGATTCCTTTATTACTCTTCTAATAAATAATATGAAATTTGTTTCAATCGTTGATCGTAATTGCGAAATTACTAATGATGATTTTATATTATTTTCATTAGAAGAATATTTCAAAGATGTTTCAAATGTTGAGTTGCAAAATGTTGATCGCAACGAGAAATGTGATAACGAACCATCTGACTTAGTTACTGATAGAATTGTTTCCGATAAATCAATTGTCACGTTATTGCTAGACCATCCGCAAGATATTATTACAGCAATTTTAAAAAAAGTTAATAATTGTTTAGATTGTGCTAATAGTTTCAAAAATAGTGAATTTTTAGTTTGCGTCAGACATTATATGTTATATTAATAAATTATTAAAAACGCAAGCCCATCGACATAATATTCTCAAAGTAATATTAAAGTATTTTAAAGATTGGAATATTAATATGAATTGGTATGAATGCACCGAACATCACAACAACATATTTAATATAATAGTACTTGTAATTTCAATAAAAAGTATAGTGTATTGGGTGTGAAAGAAAGAATTTATTAATTAATGATAATTTTGATGACAAGTTGCAATGCGATTTAACAAAAGATATTTTTGAACTAAAACATATGCGTGAATGCTATAAAAATGAAAAAGATAAGCGAAAACAAATATTACAATATAAAAATTTTATTAGAAAACGAATGTAACATTTATAACTAAAAATTTTTAATTCGGGTTAAAATTTATTTTTAAATTAAGATGAAGATTTAACTTTATGATTAATAAAAATTGAAAAGTGTGAGTGTACAGTTCATTAAAATGATTGTTAATTTAAAAGTAAGATTTCATTTTATTTGATAATAATTAGGTAGAAAGTGTGAGTGTATAGTTCAAATGAGGTAGGTAGAATTTCTCTACTCTGGTGTTATCTATCTGAAGAAGTCATACTTTCTTCCTGAAGAAGGCATGCCTTCAGGTGGTGGTGGTGGGGTGCCATCGGAGGAAAGATGTGAAGTCATAGCAGTAGCGGAACATATCGCATCTGAAAGAATTTTTAGGGAAGACATCTGCTCTATCTAGCAGCTATCATCGAAACACAATGATGATAGTTTTGGTGGAGTAAGATTGTCTTTGAGTAAGTATGTATGTTTGTATGGATGTATGTATATTTAAAAATATATAGAAAATTATATATTTTTATATATGAAAAAATAATGTATTCTCATATAGTAAGTTCTTTTGTATTTGTAGTGTGTTATGTTATGTTCAGTATGCAAGTATGTTATACACATGTATATTATACGTATATTTTTAATTTTATGTATTGTAATGTGAATGAGTGTGTGCATTGTAGTGCCATGGAGCATGGATCATGCTATGTATTGCATTTTTTAACCACAGATGTTCCGTCACGGGTTACTTAGCGTCGGTAACAATTCGGTACGAGCGCTCGGCCCGGCTGCCTGACGCAACCCGGGAGCGAGGCGCTGCCATAGCGAGGCGAGAAAGAGAAAAAGAGAATTGCACGCGATTCCGGGACCACCCGAAAGCGCGTGCGCGTCCGGGGCCCATACCTCGCTGAGTCGGCACGTGTACTAGTCGTCGTAGCCGGCTTTGGCGACAGTTATCCATTTTTCGTGTTGAGCGCGGTGATTGTGGTTATTAAACCAAACGGCGGTGTTAGTTCGGATAAGTGCGATATCCGGGACTATCGCCCCACACATATCAAACGTTTGTTTTTATCGCGGCTGCGGCCCATTTCCGATCCTCGTGCAAAGAGATACGGGTCATCCCGTGAATCCCGTGAGTGTGTTTAATACGCGGCAAGCGCCCGCCCTAATTACAAGCGGCTGCGGCCCATTGAACTGCCCCTTGCGGGCTTTGCTTCGACAAAATCAAATGAGAGGACCCAGGGGCGTTCGAGGCATTTACGGCGCGCAGCGAGAAGGAAGCCGCCCGGGGGGGGGGGGGCCTCCCCTCGGCGAGGAGACGACGTCGACGAGAGCGCCCTTGACGGAAGGACGATTGACCGGCACGGGCAGGACGGCCCGTTACACTCCAGGAACAACTCGGATGAGTACCACGTTCACACAGGATATATACTCGATACGCATTACATATTTTTGTGTGCATAAAGGCCCGTGCGGCCCGCACTGTACCGCCGTTACGCTGAGGCGGCGCGCATGTCCGGTACCGGACGTGCCGGTTATATAGCCCATTCGAAATTACATATACAAGATATTAAATATTAAATACACGCGTTTTCCTACTATTCGCTTATTATTATATAGAGCTAACATATGTCTATCGCTATGCCATCAGTGACTCACATTTCTCAGGGTTATTCGTATTTGTCGCGGTGCTATATTCAGCAATAATTCTCGTACTATTAGTTAGAGTATCTTTAAGATTTTGTCTAGATGATATTTTTCGCGCTTTCTATGAATCATCTTTTAGCGTTTATCGGTTATTATCTTACTTTAACTTTATGCGTGAAACTGCATTCGTTCGGCAGATACTTTCTGTGTGTATGTGATGTGGATGTGACATTTTGATTTTTCTTATCACGTCTGCTATATAACTACGAGCATACGTTCGTCATTCACATATGTATTTATGTACTTTATATGATTCTATGTATATGTGCATTTACGTGTATCTTACATGCTTCGACGCAGTCGATTCCGATGTGACACACCTCCTATGTTTTTAAGATGTCCTTTGGCAAATGTATAAACGATTATTTCGACTCATCGATATTTATAATATAAGTTTACGTTGTTCTGTATTGCTCCTCTTTTATTTTATTAGCCTTAGATGCATCTTACGCGATTGCTACCAGCGTTGTCGAAACACCAGATATTTATTATTTATTTAGTGACAGTCTTATACAGACTGACAGTCCGCAGTCTGTATAAAGTGGGACGGAAAATGCAATGTATTTTATTTAATATAAAATATATTGTTTTTATAATGTAAATGTCAATATTTTTTAATTTAACCTACAAAACTATTTTATAATGTTAATATAAAAAACTTGTAACTTTTTAACGCTGATATTCATAATCCGATCTTATATTTAAAATTGTCTTAAGTTTATCTTCAGATTCCGTACGAATTATTTCACTACGGAGCATCTGAAGATGAACTCAGGACTACCTTAAATATAAAATCGATTTAAAATATATTGACCCGTATTCAGAACGTGTTTCTAAAGATGTTAGCGCGATTTTATGTCTTTCTATCTTTGTTTACTAAATGATAAAGATAGAATGACATAAAAACGCGCTAACATCTTTAGAAGCACGTTCTGAATACGGGCCATTGTATTATATATGTTAATTCGAATATAGCGCTAGTTTCCCACTCTTCATCACGTGACCTATTTAGTTCACTATGTCCGGGTCCAGGCGCAGATGGCGCTAAGGTAATTTGTCCCCCTATTCGAAAAGGGGGGAGTTTGTACTCCCTGGCGAGCTTGTCCGATGCTGCCAACCCACGTGCGC
This sequence comes from Tetramorium bicarinatum, assembly GCA_928718305.1. Lineage (NCBI taxonomy): Eukaryota > Metazoa > Arthropoda > Insecta > Hymenoptera > Formicidae > Tetramorium > Tetramorium bicarinatum. The sequence continues at coordinate 16,574,859 of OV788326.1, read as the reverse complement.
GACCGCGCGCATCTGCGTTAGACCGGGCTTACATGACGGCGACTCGGGCGCGCGCGCCCGACCAATGGAGATATTCTTGGGCAGGAATCTTTTACTTACGGGCTTTTGAGTTGCATTTCAGCACGCATTTAGGTGCTTATTCGTCAAGGCGGTTTATTTTCGGTAGCCAGGTATTATTATTTATTTATTCGCGCGTTCAGGAGATAAACCCACGTTCAGGCGATAAAGAGCGATCGCGCAAGACGTTGGTTTGCACATGAGCGCTTCGTGGATGATGAGATGGGAGGTTAGGCGACAGTTTCCCGAAAAATGGAGGGGATAATGTTGGTAACAACGAAAATCTCTATACGTTTAATTTTAATTTCTTTGAGTTAGTACTTCTGTTTAAGTAGTAAGGCTGTTAGTTTGGGTAACCTTTTTGACACATGTGCGCGCGTGTGTATTTAAAGTAGAAATATCGTATTACTGTTATACATCGAAATGTAAATATAAAATACATTGTAGTATTTCATTAAAATAAAATTAAATAAAAATGATAACAGAAAATATAAATAATAAGACAATAAGTGAGAATATAAAGCGAATAAGGTGAAAAATGATCTCAGTTCTCGACACAAAGCATCAGTGACATTGCATGTATATTATAATTTCGCATTCAACAATGTAAATGTAATATAACATATGTTGTTATATTACATTTATATTATTGAGTACGAAATTATAACATAGATGTAATGTCACTGATGCTCTGTGTCGACTGGGATGATATTTAAATAGCATAAGTACGTATGTTGTACGTGCGTACGTACGTGCGTGTGCGTGTGCGTGCGTGTGCGTGTGTGTGTATACATATATAAGTGGATTAACAATAATTATATGTAAATAATAATTTTAATTTTTCAGTGTTTTGATCTGTCGCAGTAAATAGCATTTATAGTTGTGGCATAGTTGTTTGCACTGGAATCAATTTGCCATTGTCATCAACAAATATATATCAGATAAGTAACTAATATTTACATAAAACAAAATGTTAACTATCTATGTGCTTTCTGTAATTCTGTAGATGCTGAACCGATTCTTTTCTTTGATTTTTTTTTTCAGTTTTCCAGCCATCCATATGCTCGCAGAATACTCAATCGTTGGAGAACAATTCTAAACGAAGTAAGGTTGACAAGTTCTGAGGCTACTGTGTTCTCGAGTGCGTCCTAGCAAAAGTAACGTTCTAACGGCAAATATCTGTCACTAGCAATGCGACGACAGATTGACGAGAGAGAGCAGGTTCGTAAAATCAATGTTTACTATTATTTTTTCATATACGATACCAACGATTGATATTCTGCGAGCATATGGATGGCTGGAAAACTGAAAAAAAATCAAAGAAAAGAATCGGTTCAGCATCTACAGAATTACAGAAAGCACATAGATAGTTAACATTTTGTTTTATGTAAATATTAGTTACTTATCTGATATATATTTGTTGATGACAATAATGGCAAATTGATTCCAGTGCAAACAACTATGCCACAACTATAAGTGCTATTTACTGCGACAGGTCAAAACACTGAAAAATTAAAATTATTATTTACATATAATTATTGTTAATCCACTTATATATGTACACACACACGCACGCACGCACGCACGCACACACGCACGCACGCACGCACGCACGCACGCACGCACGCACGCAGGCGCGCGCGCACACACACACACACACACACACACACACACACACACACACACACACACACACACACACACACACACGCACGCACGCACGCACGCGTACAACATACGTACTTATGTTATAAATATCATCCCAGTCGACACAGAGCATCAGTGACATTACATCTATGTTATAATTTCGTACTCAATAATATAAATGTAATATAACAACATATGTTATATTACATTTACATTGTTGAATGCGAAATTATAATATACATGCAATGTCACTGATGCTTTGTGTCGAGAACTGAGATCGTTTTTCACCTTATTCGCTTTATATTCTCACTTATTGTTTATATTTTCTGTTATTTATCATTTTTATTTAATTTTATTTGAATGAAATAGTACAATGTATTTTATATTTACATTTCGATGTATAACAGTAATACGATATTTCTACTTTAAATACACACGCGCGCACATGTGTCAAAAAGGTTACCCAAACTAATAGCCTTACTACTTAAACAGAGGTACTAACTCAAAGAAATTAAAATTAAACGTATAGAGATTTTCGTTATTACCAACATTATCCCCTCCATTTTTCGGGAAACTGTCGCCTAACCGAGATGGGGTGACGGGCGACTTGCGGTATCGTGTGCGCGGGGAGGGTTGGCGAGCTTGTCCGATGCTGCCAACCCACGTGCGCGATCGCGCGCATTTGCGTTAGGCCGGGCTTACATGACGGCGACTCGGGCGAGAGCGCCCGACCAATGGGGGAGTCTCTCGGTAGAGATACTTTGTTTACTGGCTTTTCGACCTGTTTCGAGTTAATTTTGTGTATTAAGGCTATTTTATTCAATAATAGGTTTATTTTTTGGTAGCTTGGCATTATTTATTCGTATCAATGCTAAGGGTGCCTTCACATGCGGCGTAACTTGCGTAAGCGTAACCTGCACATTCTAGTAACTTATCAAAAGTTACGCCATTCTGAAAATGCCTATTTCACATGGCGCGTACTTTGCGTAAATTGCGCAAAAAGCGTAACAAAACTGACCAGTAACAGATCAGGCTTTTTCTGGTCTGACCTGTTATTGGTCAGTTTTGTTACGCTTTATGCACAATTTACACAAAGTACGCGCTATGTGAAATAGACATTTTGCAACGTGCGCAATGTATGTAATCGTATGCACAGTGAGGTTAAGATTACAGTAAATGAAATATGGATTCTAACATCATATTAGCCATTATTGGCATAATACAGAAGCGGAGGAAGAGGAAATTAATCCTTCAACATCGAAAATTTGGAGAACGGAAGCTTTTAAAAATTATTGCGCTATGGAAACTTCTGGAGGTTAAAGAAAAGCAGAAGAGAAAATGGGTCCGTCCAATATTTTCGCAATTGCGAAGATATCTTTAAGGAACCAGTGACAATCTGGTCATAGAAATAACGTTACAAGACCAGGAAATGTTTTACAATTATTGTAGAATGTGTACAGAAACATTTGATTAGTTGTTATCTATTGTTGGACCTCTTCTTGAAAAACAGATAGTAGTTCGAAATCCTATACCAGCTCGCACACGACTACTATTATGTTTGCGTTACTTATCTTCCGGCGACAGTATGATTTCTATATCTTATGCATTTAGAGTTGGATTAAGCACTGTTTCAAAAGTTATTCCTGAAACTTGTGAAATATTATGGAATTCTCTTCATGAATCTGTAATGCCAGCAATAAATGAAGAGAATTGGTTAAAAATCGTAGACAAATTTGAGAGAAAGTGGAATTTCCCACATTGTATAGGTGCGATAGATGGGAAACACATAGTGATTCAGGTGAGTTTTTTCAGCATTTATTTATTATTTATTTATAAAAACTGTTTAATAATTAATTTTTGATAAATCTTTTTTATTTGCCTCTCAGGCACCACCTCATAGTGGATCGGTATATTTCAATTACAAAAAGACGCATAGCATCAATTTACTAGCAGTTTCGGACGCCAGTTACTGCTTTACACTAGTTGATATTGGAGCCGGGTAGACAGAGTGATGGAAGTGTCTTTGCGAACTCAACAATTGATCAACATTTTGAAAGAAATCAAATGAATTTTCCACAACCAAGTGCAATAGAACCTAACGAGCCTCTTTTACCGTACGTGTTGGTAGCAGACGAGGCATTTGCTCTAAATCGGTATATGATGCGACCGTATCCTCGATCTGGTCGATTAAATCGTCAGAAAAAGATATTTAATTATCATCTAAGTCGAGCGAGAAGAGTAGTTGAAAGTTCATTTGGAATTATGGCGGCACGATGGCGAATCTATCGGAGACCGATAATTTCATCTATATCCACTGCGGTAAAAATTGTTCAAGCGACTACATGTTTGCATAATTTTGTATTCAAGAAAGAAAAAATGTTGCCTAGCTCCCAAAGACAGTACATTCAAATTACTAGAAATGATGTAGAAAATGACTGCATTAACAGTGCATTGCGCGAAATTAATAATGCTAACAGATCTAACGCGCATACTCAACTTACTTCCAAAATACGAGGTGATTTTGCGTCATATTTTGAACACAGCGGAGCAGTATCTTGGCAGTGGGAGAAAGTTCTCAATAACGATTTTTAAATGATACAGCTAAACTGAACATTTTAAATGAACAGCTAACGCAGTTACCAAGTTCCAATGTACGTTTTATTTAATAATATATGTGGATATATATATATATATATATATGTTAATAATATTAATAAAAAAAGTTTCGTTCAATAAATTTTAATTCAATAATTTATTTTAGTTATGACATTTGCTTACTTAACATTTTCTTACTTTATATAAAACCTACGCGAACAAGAAATATATCGTATTATATATATATCATAAAATATATAAAATTAGAAATAAAACTTAAGTTTCAGTCTTACGACTCCTTAAACAAAAAAACCCATTGTGTGGAAATCAAAGAAAATGGCAAAAACAAAGCACATGAAGTATACGTGCACGTAATTCTTTGGCTTTTTATAACAAAAAAAAAACATTTAAAGTTGTAACAATTATTAATCATTGTCTTTTAAATAGACCAGTTTCTTTTTCAAGCACGTAATGCTTTTCTATTTGCTTGCTTGCGCATATTTTATGCGTTCTGATTGTAAAAATGAATAAACACCATGCGTAACACAGGCGCGAACAAGTAATCAAACGGATAAAAAACATTATGTGTTTTAGGCCGGCTTCACACCTTAGCAGAAAAGCAGAAGCCCAATCAAAACTCTCACTCATAGTAGGCAGTATGTATTGGGTATATACTACATATTGCCTACTATGAGTGAGAGTTCTGATTGGGCTTCTGCTTTTCTGCTAAGGTGTGAAGCCCGCCTTAGATTTTAGTTGATTAGTTACGTTAATCTATCAGAATCTGGGTTAAAGCAAGAATCTTCCATTTCAGCTAGCAATATTAAAAAGCGTATTTCTAATCGGGCTCTGTCTCGATATGACAATCTCTTCATTCCTTCTCCCAAACGGAGAAGAAATCCGTCCAGTGGATCAATCGGTTGTGTTGCTGGCTCTTTCAGAGCTTCTATTAAAGCTTCTTGCATATCATTTTTTTTCTCTGAAACACGAACACAAATACGTCAACGTACTTACATGTTGACATTGAAAATATCTTATTACAATATATAAATATATAAAAAACTCAAGTAAAAGTAAGTTAAAAAATGATAATATTAAACAAACGTTTCGATCCTGTAGCTCGTTCTTCAGGTAATATTAATCTCTTCCGACAATTTTTTGTGAGTGATGACGTCTGTAAAGAAGTATATAGAGATGCCACTGCATCTGTCGGTGAAGAATTGTTGATAGATGAAAGCGTCGTTAACGGCTCAGCTATGGTAACACTTTTATGTTTCTCATTTTCAATATTAAGCGAAGTGACCATTTCATTTGTAACATTGGATTCTGTCAACAAACTCACAGTCCTGAAATTAATGAATGTGTCGCTCATGCTACAGACTCTCTTTAACTTCTAATTAAACAACAGAAGTGATTTATACATGAATGTTTAAGAGTAACTTACGGCCGTGTCTGCAATGAGTCATTTAGAAATCTCATAAGGTCATAATATTGAAACTTTGATTTCTTCTCAGCAGTACCTGCTGATCCGCTGGGTATATATGTCTCAATTTTCTTACGGGCTTTTATATAATTATCACGTAGATATTTCCACCGGGCTTTAGCTTCTTCCGGACTAAGGGATCCTTCAATAAAAAATTTAATTTTAAGATTATTTATGTACAATCAAGTAAAAGAAAGGTCCTTCTATAGATGCAATATACCTTGTAGTAGATTCGAAACTTCCATCCACAATGCATTTTTCCGCAACATAGTTCTTTCCGAAGCAGGCACACAAAAATCATACAAAGCGAGTTGAGAATAATAGCATGCGGAAGATTCGAGGATCGGATCGAGTTTCCTTGCATGCTGTTATTCTCATCTCGCTTGCTCCTACTACTGTCTTGTCTGCTCTTATTGACATCTCGCTGAAATGAATATAAAACAATTCTTTATTTTTATCTATTTATTTTAATTATTGTAAATAATTATGTTCCCTCTCCCCTGGCCTCTTCCTCTTCCTCGTCCTCGTCCTCGTCCTCGTCCACGTCCACGTCCACGTCCCCGTCCCCATCCCCGTCCACGTCCTCGTCCTCTTCCTCTAAGTATCATTGTTATCAATTCTTGTAATTGCTCGGTCTGAAACATGCACAAAAAAAAATTCATTAGCTATAGAAATAATAATAAAATAATTGCAGTTATTCAAAAAATAGTAATCTGATAAAATAAAAGCTTTTATTTATTTAAATTAAATTTAAATGTATCTAATAAATTTATTGAATATCGACGAAAAGCTATAAAATCGCGATAGTTTATTACTTACATTTAAAATGAAGGATCCTGCCGGCGCCGTCGGAGCCATCACCGTCGGGGCCGGGACCGTCGGGATCGGGGCCATCACCGTCGAGGCCGGCACCGTCGAGGTCGGGGCCGTCGCTGTCGGGGCCGTCGGCGTCGGGGCCGTCGCCGCCGGGGCCGTCGCCGCCGGGGCCGTCAGCCGTCGAGCCGTTAGCCGTCGAGCCCGTCGCCGTCGGGACCGTCGCCGTCGGGACCGTCGCCGTCTGGACGGTCGACATCGTCGCCGTCGCCACCGTCGCCGTCGCCATCGTCGGTGTTATCCTGATAAATTCTACACAAAGTGATAATTAAAATTAATAATAATTTATTTAAATTAATAATTTAAATGTTCAATCCAACAAAGTAATTTTCGTGTAATTTCTCGCGTCTGACGTCACGATTTCCAATATGGTCGGCGAGGGACCAGGAGCCTTAAAAACAAATAGATGCAATTCTTTTAGGATGTAAAAAGATCAGGAACGAGGCATTGACATGTAAGATGAAAACAAAGCAACTAGCTTATCTGATTTTTGATCCTCCATTTAGCATATAAATTCTGTTCTCGCGTAACGACAGAATTTGCACCCTTAAAAATAGGTCAGATCCGAAAAAGCCAAAAGTTCTGGAACGTAAATGATTATCCCGTTTAAACTTGATCTTTTTGCGAAACTTATCAACGTACGCTTTACACGAGCCGTTGTATAAAACGATAGTCGCAGTCTCCACATTTTCCATAAAAAAACCTTTCTAAAAAGGGGAAAAGTATACGTCAAGTGCATAAAAACTTAACAGTTTAAAAATAGATGCAAAACCAATTTAATTAGCCAAGCACTATTAAGATCAATTTAAATTGCAAAAAATTACATGCGTCAACGAGTGCCGTAGTCACTTGGCCGGCACGACCTGATACAATTCTTCTTTATGTGTATGTATAATGTATGTACAATGAATATCTATATGTATGTATAATGTATAATTTTGTAATTTTTTAAAAATAGTATAAAATTTACATTGATAGAAAATATTTGTCTTTTGACAATTTATATTTACATTTACTTCTATACATTAAACTAATCAGGATTTTGATAATAATTATTGTATATTATGTTGTTATAATATGTTTCGTCTCGATGCTGAATCAAAAAGAGTATAATTAATGATAAATTTATTTAAACATTAAATAAATAAATAAGAAGAAACTTTAAGAGAGAGAGAGAGAGAACTTACAAGTTGATAAAGTAATAAGTTTATAGTGAAGACAAAAGAAACAGTCTTAGTTTCAAACGATGGCGAGATTAATAGAAAATTGATATCTCAGATTGAATATGCAAATATGAACGATTACATAATAATTTATATATATATTTTACATTACATCGAAATAATCACGTGCGAAAATTTATGTAAATTAGAATTCTATTTTAGTTAATTTCGTACTGTCGCTGATGTGTATTTATTTCTATTAATTTTAGTTTTGTCGTTCTCTCTTGTTTTCTCTATCTCCCTGTCGAAGGGAACAACGATAATCGTGTTTCGTTGCGAAGGGCAAGAGAACGTCGGAACGGTGTACGACAAAGAGCGAGGCGTTCTTTGCTAAATCATCCGCCTCCGTGCCCCGCGAGCCTCGGAGAGTAAACTCGACGGTCCCCCCATCACACGGCGTGCGCGATCGCGAAAGTGGGTCGACTGAAATGGGTCGAAAATAAATTTTTCCGCCGACCATCGTCGTCGTTCCACCGAGGAAGTGTTTTCCTTATGCGCGTGGGTCCGCCGACTCGCCGATCGTATCTCGCCGATTTTTCCTTCCGTTTTTTTTTGTCTCAGCATACCAATCTTGACGAGAATCTCACGAGGGAAATATTACAATTTTCTCTTACCTCTAATGTAAAAAAATTCAAGAGACAAAGATGTTTTCGACTATCCTTGTTATTAAGAATATCAAATTTATTATAGAAAAATTACAGTACTATAATTTTGTCAATGATACTGACTCAATAATAAATACCATTAATTATCTAATTTGCATTAAGTTACAGAATTTTTTAATTAATTTATTACGGCTCTTATATTGTATTGTATTAGTTATACTGTATCTTTTGTCTCAGTATACTAATCTTGCGTACTCTCATTGACGAGAATCTCACGAGGGAAATATTACAATTTTCTCTTACCTCTAATTATTATGTAAAAAAAGTTCAAGAGACAAATATATATTTTTCATTATCCTTGTTATAAAAAATATCAAATTTATTATAAAAAAATTACAATACTATAATTTTGTCTAATGGTACTGATTCAATAATAAATATCCATTAATTACGTAATTTGCATTACGTTACAGAATTTTTTAATTAATTTCCTTGATAGAAAAGTATTATTGCACAGTAATAAATTGGTCAGTAATTAATTATTGTTGCTTAGTAATTTTATTACTTACACAATAATAAAATTACTAAATAATAGTAATTTATGACTGGTCAATTTATTATTGCACAGTTATACTTTTCTGTAAAGATTATTACCGATCTTCTACTGTATTAGTATATGTACATACCAACTGTTTTTTCTACTTTTTTCCATTCTTGATATTAACAGTAGATATTTACACATAATTAATATTTTATACGTAGATTAAATAAATAATATAAATCTGAACCGTCGGTTAAACCGATGAAAAATTTTGAATCTAGGGTGCGCGAAACAATATATGTTTTACTACTGCGCTCGCTACGAGCGTCACGTGCTACTGGCTACTCCCTATATGGTCTTTACCACTTGTCTGATTTCTACCAGCAGTAACTACTGATATACTGGCGACGCGAGGAAAGATGTTGAAACGCAGACGCGAAAGTAGGAAGGAAAGAAAGGGATTCGCGTTCGCAATTGTAAATTATCGCCGACAGAACAGCTTGCAAAAAACAAAATCCTTGTAAATCTGACAAGTGAAACGCAAAGGGGAAAAAAAGACACGGTGGGGACTTCTCAGTTTTCTCCCCCGACTGTCCCCCGCGTCAGATCCGCCAGGGTTCCGGCACGGGGACTGGCAACACATTCACCGCCGCCACCCTCGCCACGGTCGGCTATAGCGCTCGCACGCGCTCGCGTCGCCTCGCGGCGTCGCGCCGCGGACGGCGGCGGGGGTGGGCGTCGCGACGCCAGGCGTCGCTGGCGTCGCGCCGGCGGCATATCGTCCGGAGTGCGGAGAGCGTGGAGTGCCGTCGTGTGCCCGTTGTCGCCGTCCAGCCTGTGCGTCGCGCCCGCGGGAAACCAGCCTCTCCGCTCTTAGGAGTCGGACCGCCGCGACTGGGCCGGACGACGTCGCCGGAAAATCCCTTCGCCGGACTCCGCGGGGGCCCTGTCCCCGTCCCGGCGCGCGCCATCGGGGGAGGGAAACGTGTACGCGGGGCGAGACCCCAACGCGGTGGAATGCGCGTATATATAGGAGAAGGGTGCACTGGCCGTGCGGGTGCTCGAGCGAGACAGAGAGCGGTGCAGTGACATCGGGGCTGCCCGCCGTGAGCCGCGAAAGGGAGGCGAAGTCGGCAAGTCGAAAGGAGAGGGGGAGGAGGCGAGCAGCGAGGGAGAAAGACTCGAAAGGGCGAAGGAGACCTCCCCGTCGTCGTCGTCCACGAGCGTCAGGAGCGCGAGGGCTGGATGAAACGGCAGGAAATCCGGGAGATTGATCCGACACAGTCGTAGACGTCGCCTCTTCGACGCCGTCGTCGAGCTTCTCCTCTTCTCTCCTTCCCACGGTATCCCTCGAGCGCGGGAACCTCGCTGCCGATTGGAATTTCCCGTCGTCGCGCGGAGGGCCCCCCGGTACATTGAGAAGGGTGCGTGCCGCTTCTCTCGGGGATGCCGTATATGTAGAGGAAGCGCGTAACGCGCACGCACGCACGCGGAATCGGTCTTTACCTCGGCGAGAGAGCGGTGTCGCGCTCGCGCTCTCTCCCCCCTCCCCTCTTCTTTTTCTTTCTCACGCATTCTTTCTCTCTCTCTCTCTCTCTGTCTCCCTCTCGTCGGCGCGAGAAAGAGAGAGCCGCGTATATATAAATATAATAGAACGCACCTAGATATCTATTTATAAGTTTATACGAGGCAGGAGAGGCCGCGTCGAGAGAACTGAGGGACCGAGATAGCAGCGGAAGGCAGCGGGATGGAGACGGAGCATCGCGAGAGGAGGAACGGAAAGAGAAGCTTGTAAAGAGAAAGAAAGAGGGAGGGAAAGAGAGAGAGAGAGAGTGAGAGGGAGGGAGGGACACTGGGGCAGAAGGAGAGAGCGAGCTGAATAGAAGAAGCGAAAAGGAGTGGTAGCGGAACGTGTGACGGTGGTGCGCCCGCGCTCGGTTCTCCCCACGTCTTCTATCGTAGTAGTGTACCGGTCGTCGTTCCTGCTGGTGGTGGCGGCGACGGTGGTGGTGGTGGTGGTGGTGATGATGATGGTGACGGTAGTGGTGGTGGTGGCGGCGGTGATGTTGGTCTTGTAGTACAGTGGGTGCTCTCGTGCTGTGTCCAGGAGGTAGCGAGCGGTCGCGACGTAGCGCCACGAGGGAGGTGTTGTCGACGGAGAGGGGGGGGTTGAGATACACACGACGCGACGCGTCGCGCGCGTGCGAGGGGCGCGCGCGAAGGGAGGGAGCGAGGGTAGCGCGGAGCGCTTCTCTCGGGCGAAGAGGGTGCGTTGCGCCCTGCGTTAGAGCCTGCGGAAGCGGTGCCGGGCGACCGGAGAGACCGGCCGCGTAGCCGAGAGGAGGACCGCAGGCGAGCACCGGAACGCGGGGGAGGAAGGCCCGCGGAATCTCTCTGCCTTTCTCGCCTTCGGCTCTGGCGAGGCAGCGCGGCGGCAGGCGGCAGTCTTGCGGGGCCGTGCGCGAACACGAGTGCGAGTGAACGCGCGGATATGACGAGCGGATACGCCCGGCGGCTCACGTGATACGCAACGCAATCGTCGTGCTCCGTCGCCGAGGAAGATATGTGGTAAGTGCGGCTTCGTCACCCCCTCTTGCCTTCCCCTTTCTCGAGGGAAAAGATCGACGGTGGAAAGAGGGGGGAGGAGGAGGAGGAGAAAGGATCAGCAGTTGTTCTCTCGGAGTCGAGGATCGACGGAAATGGTGCCGAAAATTGACGCAGGCGATCGGAGCTGATAAAATTCTACGAGATGTCGTTTTAACGCTGTTCCGGAGATCGTACGTTTGAATCGCTTTGAGGAAACGCGCGAAGATCGGAGAAATGAAGGATGTGATCGATCGATCGATCGCGAGATTCGCGATCCAGACGAGCGTGCGTTTTGAAACTCGTTTTGACGAATACGCTTGATGTGTAATTGGAGGAAGATCGACGGTTTTTTTTTTTAATCTTTTTAGAATAGTAATAGTGCTGGCGGGTTTCGAGAGAAATTTGAGATTGATTAACATCAGTGTCGTGTCATCGGGATTGTTCGTTTTTGATTTATTGATGAAGCGTGAAAAATTGCGACCTTTTGGTGACTTTTATAAAGATTGATAAAAATTCTATTTTATCGGTTACATTCGTTCGATTGTTGCACCGTTCGGAAGAAATTGGTGAGATTATATAAGATGGCTATATCCCGTCCTCGCGTCTAACATTTTGCGAGGTCGTTTAACTTGGCGGGACTTTACATAAAATAGGTCGGTGATCCTCGAATTCCAACATCGACGTTTCTGATTTTTATTTTCGTTTCATATTGAACATTTATTGAGTTAAATATCAATATAAAATACAAATTCGAACGCGAGGAGATGGAATTATTTATAAAGACAGAAGAGAAAATAGCAATATTATAATATTTTTTACATGCACACATCTTAAATTAAATTAAATATGTTTTTCATAAAAGCAGCATTCTAAGATAATAGACGTCAAAGCATCAAGTTCGTGAAATGAAAGACGATTAAAATAAATTTTTCTTAAAATTGATATTAGTAAAATAAAAATATTAAGTTAAAATTAATATTGTTAAAATTAGAATTAACCTTTTAATCACTATTGAATACTGTATATCTATAAATTTAAATTATAATTTGATAGATATCAATTTTAAATAGATAAATTGAAAATGTATAAAAATTTAAATTATAAGGAACTTGTTTTCCATATCACACGATCACTAACCAGTCAATACATTATTAATAAAGACTGTCGAACGATATTGCAGAGACAAACTCGAGTACATTCAATACTTGAATCGTTCCGGTGGCAGATGTTACAGCCAATACACTCGTTTCATAAACAGCGTGGTAAAAAAGTGCCCTAAAGTTGCAGCTCCAAGAAGAACAGCTTTGGCCCCGTTCCGAAGTTTCGCGCGCCGGTTTTACGGTAAACGTTTACGTTCGACCATACCGCAAAATTTATATTAAAATATGTTTTTTAGACTAGACTCTGTTGAACATCGCATTCGTTATCGCCGACGAGACAATCGTTATCTTTCCGCCGTGCGTCTGATTAATTCAAGTAAAATCTTCAATTTGTCATAAAACAAAAAACACTCGACAAAATACACAATATCAATACTATTATTTTCTCCCGACGTCGCGACGTTCTCGTTATTACGAATTTCCGATTTCTCACGTGGAAAAAGTTTCGTGAGAATTAAAGAGACATGCTTGAACTAAGGAGTCACGAGATCGTGTATTATATTAGATTATACATCTGTTAAATAAGAGAAATTAAGTAACAAGCTCTTAAGAAACGAATTCCAAGATCCTTCCTTTTTTTAAGAAAAGAGTCTTAAAAAAAGGAAGGGCATAATATAATATTTTATGCGATAAGAATAATTCGTGGCGCAATAATTCTAAAATTCTAAATCAATTAGTAAATTTGAAAAGTGTGATAAATACGTATTACAATACTTAAATACATAAATATATGCGTAAAATTTATAAAGATAATTGTTAATAAGAAACAACTCTCTTAATTACTTGACATAAACTTTATGGAGCGTCCAAATACTTGTCCAGTGCAAAGCTCTACTATTTTAAATATCTCGCAAATTAGCTTTTAAAACTGTTCTCAACTTTAAACGTTTCGTATTGGCGCTTTAAACAAAATGCCATCCATGTTATTGTTGCAGCGAGCCGCGCCGGTTCAGCGCGGAAAGACTGCACAATAAAGAAAGATCAGGGTACGATAAAGCTGTCCACGTCGCGACAGCTTCAAAGGGAATGAATGGCATTGCCGCTTAAAAGGGATTATTAAAAGGGATAAGGAGCTTTCTGCCAATTGAGAATGTTCGCGAGTGACCTTGCGCTCGCGCGAGCCTCCCTGTATGCGGAATGTACCGGGCGGATTTATGAATTTCATTAAGTCGGCGACGTGGCCGGGGCCTGAGGTGTCTTAACGAGGGTGCGGCCACGAAACAAATTGGCGAATTTCATTATGCTATCTCCTAGTCATGCGATTATTCAGCTCCCCGCAGATACACAAACGGAGGTCTGACAGAATCCCGTGTTTTTCTACTTGTCAGCCTGGCAGTAGTGACGAATGGCAGTGAAGGGACATGTTTCGTAAAGCGTATTTTGTACTCGTTATGTCACGAAGACATTTGTAAGACTGTCTCAAACAATTCATACATCACAATGATGACGCATAGGCTGCATACAATATTGACGTGTATAAAATTAATGTAATAAAATTGAACTTTTATCAATCCTTCCAATAAGACACGCGCATATAATCTACGCAGAGATAATATCTCAACGACTTTTTTAATAACGGTAAAGTAATAAATGTCGTTTAAAAACCAATAATTAAAATATTCTCTATCAGTACAAAGGGTGGGTTTTTCATTTAAAGCATTGGCGACCAAAGCGTTGAGTAAACACGAACGTATTTATGACATATTCATCCACTTTCGATTTTAGAAGAGATAAAAAGATTGTTCTGTCGTCGTTTTCCTATCGGCGGGAAATCAGAATTAATTTGCAACGTCCCATCTCTCTCTTTCTCGGTTCCCTTGCGCCAATCCGAAAGAGGGGGGATGAAACCGAGTCGTCTCCTCGGCCAATTCCTGACGAGCTGGCCGATGACGGTAGCGCTTATTTTGCGCTCTAATGACAGATGCATTTACTCGGCTCGCTATGCATCGCCGACACGTGTCACCGGGAGGGAGAGAGAGAGAGAGAGAGAGAGAGAGAGGAGGTATGCGCGCTATCAATATGCAGTTTGTTCGAACTATTACGTGCGATGCCAGCAGCTTCTTTACATACTCGGCGAGCCTCGCGCGATACATTACCCGCTGCCGCCGACACATAAACTACGTTTTGATTCATCGGTTAAACTCCGGTACCGTCAGTGCAGCTGCATCCGTTTTCCGATTAGCGATGCGGCGAAACGGGCACAAAGGGACCGAGAAAACTCGGTCGACTTTCCTCCCCCTCTCGCGCTCACCCTCATGAAAATGAGTTCGCATAATCATCACACATTGTAAAAACAGTGGCGACTGTTAGCTGCGAATTTCTTGGCACGGCTAGACGTTTCGCTAGTTTAATCGACTTTCCATATAGTTAAGACGCAGCGTAACGAATTCTAAGTGAATTTTAAGAATTCAAGGACTTATTTTATGTAAATTAGGGATGTACATTTTATAGACAGGGAGCTTGTAGAAAAATCCCTCGGATTTAACGCGGAACGGAGGGATTATTTGCAGAGTGGGCACCTGCCGGGTAAGCGAAAGTGGCCATTAACGGTTGAATTTCGTCTAGCTACCCGATGCAGATTTTAGCAGGGTTTTCGCGCTATGTATACACATTTAGATTTACCTAATAACTGCGAGCCAAAATACGTCGATAGTCTAGTAACTAGGTACGCTCCTGTTTAGTTGCGATCGCTAGGCAAATTTAGCTTCGAGGTCAATCAACTGAGCCGTTTCGGGGATCGGGACTGGATCGCCGATGTCAACCGCATCGTTCCGTCAATTTAATCGAGAATGACGGTTGCTCGAATTTTGCTTGTTTCGCAAATGCTTATATTTTGGTGGGGAAAAAAAACAAATTATATTCACGAAACGAAAAAGAGCGACGTGTAATTTTGCTGCAACGCTGAATCGTGGGCGAAGTGAAAAAATGGATCCGTTACAAGAAACTTCACCTAAAAAAAAAAAAAAAAAATTTGGATGCACGTGGAATCCTCTAAATTTTATTCTTATATTGACCTCAAAAGGATTCCTCTAAAATAGTAAAAACAAAATATTTTTCACTTTATTGAAAGAGGAATATTTGTTTGCAGTAAAACAGTAAGCTTAGAATATGAGCTTATGGGAAAAATCACTTTGAATGTAAAATACTTTTTTTAGATGAAGCTTATTTTGTTTTACAGCAAACATATTCCTCTTTCAATAAAGTGAAAAATACTTTTTTCTCTCTTAAATACTCTTGTTTATACTATTTTCCTCTTGATTTCAGAAGAGGAAATTTTTTAAGATTTAGAAGATTCCACGTATATCAAAATTATTTTTTTTGGGTATGTTAGTCAAAATTTTACCTTTCTTTTAGTCAAAATTAATGAAATATATTTAGTAGGAGCAGTGGCGACCTAAAAATAGTTAAAAATGACTCAAATTGAGTATAATTTGACAGTTTAACAGAATAGAATATGAGATTATAGGAAAAATAATCACTTTGAACGTAAAATACTTTTTTTGGGACGTATAAAAAAATTAATTTGTTGTAGCACTAATGACGTCGCACTCGTTTGCGAACGCATAGCGCAAGCTTCGTCATTTGGTTGATCGATTTAAAGAAAAAGTACATTTTCAACGTACATTTTACGCCAGGTAACATCATCGACATCGCGTTCGCAAAGACGAGATCTGTTGACCTCGGGAATCGCGAGCTGCATACGGCGCCAGTAGGGTGCACGTGTTATGCATGTAGATCGCAATCGTGAATACGTTCTCGCATGCATAATATTGTTACAGCGAAATTATTTCCGCGATTTTTATGTCTCTCCTTCTCGGCACTGTTCTGCGCGAAACGGGATCACGCGTCGGACGAGTAAATTCGCAACGAGCGAATAGAGAAACTCCGAAGCTCTCGAAACTTCGCCAGAGAGACTTTGCCGTTAAAATTAACGAGTTAAAGAAATCGGTGTGTCTGAAAATACGTAATGTAAAAACTACTTCGTTCTTCACGCGAGAAAGAGAGAAAGAGAGAGGGAAGGAGAGGGAATGTTGGTTCCTTTTTGTAAAAAAAAAATATATATGGATTTGCGCGAAAATTCGTAGTGCAAATGCGTTCGCATGGCGCGTGGCCGAGTTGGGAGGAGCTTTTTCGAGAATAATGGGAATTTATCGTTGCGGCTGACAACAGGAATCGCTGAAAAAGCATTCGCGGCGTGACGCGGTAAAAAGGCGTGATATTTTCATACGTAAGTCGGGCACGCGACGATAGAATTTTCACGACCCACCCGTTCCTGTTTCTTGACAAATTAATTGCCAGCGTGTCGGCACGGCGACATGGAAACTATAAAAAGTCTCCGTTTAATGAATATCATTAGACATGTATTTAAAAGATAAGCCAGACGATACGAAAGCTGCCCATTGTAAATAGTAAAAGAATTTATAAATTTAACGTTTCCAGTTAATACTCTGCAAACTGCTGCTATTGCAATTCATAAAGCAGTTGTTCAATATTTTTCCGAGTGAAATTTGAAGACATTTA